>VYXF01002428.1:543581-579457 GCA_013397295.1 Polioptila caerulea
GTGGGTGTTTGAGGGGGGGGGGGGGGGGGGGGGGGGGGGCGGGTTGCAGCAGCCCCCAAACCCCAGTGTCAGCCACCCCACCAGGGAGAATGAGCAGTGAGCAGGCAGAAGGATGACTGGTGATGGTGGTGTCTGCCCAAGGCTGGTGCTGCCTGTAAAGATGGAACATCATTGCTACACTTCTTCAGAGAACAAACCATCACAGCTAAAATCCGATTTCCCAGTATAAGGTGCTCAGACATTGTTCCAGAGCACTGTAACTCTCGCCTTTCCTTTTTTTCCTGCCTTGAGATTAGAGGGAAAAGACATCTCAGCCCAGCTCTCTACAGAAGCCCCCACACTATGGGTGCCAGGACAGCAGGTATCTCCAAATGGAATCTGCACAGACCCTCCCTCCTGGCACAGACGAGGCACTGCACTTCTCAAAACACCACAGTAATCCATGGCTGCCCAAATGCAGCCAAGTCCCTGCCCTCAGGGGTCGCTTCTCCACAGCCAGCCTCTCTGCCCATCAGCAGATCTGGCGGGCAGGATTTAATGCACTGCCTTGTGATTCCGCCAGCTGAGGATGTCCAGTGCCGCAAGTTTATCATATGACTCCATGCTGTGCACATTGGTGTAACCATGTGGAAGAGCTAATTACAAGGCAGGAAACCAGGGCACAAGCTTGGAGGAAGCAATATTTCAGCACACAGCAAAGCAAATCACACAGGCTTTAACAACTGCACCTAAAGTAGCAAAAAAAGTCCTCCACTGAAGGAGGACCTTGATCAAATATTTCTCTTCCCCTCTGCATCCTCTCAGCTTCTGCTCTTCTTGTAGAACAGCTCAGCGGAAGTCCAAGAAACACTGTCTAATAGAGATGGAAATCTCCCAACATTAGGGCGTGTACTCAAATTCAGGGGTATGGGTGGGTCACCCTACCTACTTCATTCAGCAGGACGGCTTGCATACTTTTTATTAGATGCATGAAGGAGAACTTTGATGAGTCAGATCCAGGAGTTTCATACTTTCTCCATGATCAAAGGCAGCACAACAGCTCCCACAGTAGAACCCTCATGGCTGCAGTTTATTTGCTTTATACTGACCTAGTTTGAGTGGGATGAAGTACAGTCTGCAGGCCAAATTAAGTTCTCTACTTCTTGTGTTCCTTTGTGATGTTTTTCTTTTTTAGCATGTCAGCAGAGCAATCTGATCTCTGACAGTGCACAGACTGGCAGATGAAGCTCTGGTATTGTTTGCAAGCTACTGTTAGGCTAAAATACAGAAAAAAAGAAAATAACCTGCAGTACAGCTAAGTGAGGTGTTAAGCAAGTGAAAATGTTTCCATTGGCACCAAGACACACCTCTGTGTTTCCCTTCCACACAATTTAGCAAGATGGAAGAACTAACTGCCAGATAGCTACTTATTTTGATTTGAGAATCTGCATTTACTCCTATTGTTTGCCTCGAAATCCCTACATCAGTAGGAAAGAACAGTAAAATCTCTTTGAAATATATCAACCCTTGGTCTGCTCCCCCAATCCAAATTATCACCAAAGAGTACAAGCAACACTTCCCAGTTGATAGAGAAACTCTGGAAATAACATCACAGTCACACTCTACTGTAGATGGCTGCAAATAATAAAATAATATGAGCTTGCTTTTTGCCTGCTAATTTTTCCAACACTGCTCTAGGTCAAGGGGGGAAAACATGGAGAGCTGTCAGATGAGACAGGTATCTTCATGGATCAGCTGTGACTTGAAAGGATCAAAGACCTCACAGCCAGCTGCCTAGTGTTGAGCTGGGCAGCAGCAGTGCACACTACATTGCAGCCACTCAGACCTCTAGGAAAGACACAGCAGCAACCACAGCCAGTGCATGGCAAAATCTGATATCCCAGGAGCCATACATGGATCCTGAAGGCTGTGGTGTGTCTCAGGGACAAAGGCAGTACTTGGCAAGTGACACTTTGGTCTCCAGCATCAGTCAGGTGGCTGCCTTCAAACCAGACCTCTGGAGACTGTGGAACTGGAGTCAGTGGAGAACAGTAAAAGAGCTAGAGACACAGATCTGCCCTGTGAAAGGTGGAGCAGCACTCACACATGAAGAAGCATGTGCCTATTATACACACTTAGGTTTCAACCCCTATATTAAATTCTTATGATCTTTGGTACAGGTTGAAAAATAAACAGCAGCTGTATATAACAGACACCCCAGAACATTTATGAGACATAAATGATGGTTTTGCTCAGAAATGTGATTATTGAGGAAAAAATCCCTTGTGGGCTTCTTGCCATCTCAGCAATTCATAGTTTAAAATATTTTATTTAACATCCAACAGGCTTTGCACCAGGTTTCCTTACAATGTGAAGTACAAAATAAAACTCAAATGCAGAAGACAAGTTGTTTTATTTCCAATTAATGTGCCACCTACTTGGCAACCAAAAAGGCTCAAATACTTCAAACCAGACCTAAGATCACTATGAGAACATGAACTGGAACAGAGCAAGAAATTGTGTCAGTGCTTGATCCCTTACTCCACCACAAGCACCAGAAGCGTTGCAGAATCCAGCTGCTCCCCAAACTTTTACTTCTGCTCCACAACCAGAAGTAAAAGCCATACAATGTATTTTGGGCAAAATATCAACAAGGATCAGGTTCATCAAGTCAAAGGCTGTTGCACTGAAAGGTCACATTTTCAGTGTTAATTCACTTTAACCCTTATCACCCTTGTTCACACACAGATTGACAGAATAGCCAGAACCAGTAAAGTTTTCCACTAACACACTCATAAATGCATCTTTCCTCTGAAGCAATGGAAAACTTTTAAGGCACTTAGATGCCATGATGATGAGCATGGCATTAAAAAATGTAGATAGATAAGATAAGGCAGGGGATTGTCTGGCAGGAGTCAGCAGCTGTAATTTGACATGATGATAATTTCCCTTGTGCATTCTTGGATAGGGCAAATGCGGCTCTCACATTTTCCATTAGCAGGGCAACAAATACAAAATATTCCTTTAAGAGAATCCTGCAAAAATTTAGCTGATGTCTAGAGCCATCAAGAGAGTCTAATACTCCACTCTTAAATGAGAGACTAAGGAGTGAAAGGGACAGCATCAAGTGCTGACAGCTCATCAGAGCTCAGACACTAAGTGAAACTGAGATCAGAACTTGGATTAGGACACTGCAGTAAAAAAACACAGCATTGAGGAAGAGGCAAGATCATTAAGCACAAATTTTACAGACAGGAAGAGGCAAAAATTAATTTTGCTTATGTGTCAGTTTCCCTCTCTCTAGCTATACAGATTCACAGGAGATAAAAATCATTGTAAAGTCATCCCTTGAAACCAATTAACTGTCAGTCTCCTACATCAGAGGAACATTTTGGTTATTTTGTAAGGAATTTGCAGCAAAACCAATCTACGGGACCAAAGCACAAGCGCAAGGAAAGGAAAGCAATGTTTTTAAAACACATTTGAAAGATCTCCTCCTTGCACATCACATATATTTCTTGAGGCAGCCCTCTACTCCCATGTAGCACACAGCTGCATTGCCACAAGATAAATTTCATCAGTTAAAAGTACACAGCCTTTTAAATGCTTAGGTTAATTGAAATAATTCCAGAAGAGCTTGTTTCTTATGCCCAGGAGTCCCTTCAAGTTTAGTCATCCATGAGCAGTGGAGCAAATTTATCTATACTATAGAGAATTGATCATAATTTATTATTGCAATTAATAAATGATGCCATGGACATCACTGCAAATTTCTATGCCCTCTTCCAATTCATGCATAAGCCTTTGTCCACATATTTCTGAAAACACAAACTCATTTTTCTACAATGCTTCTTTAATCACTGAAGAAGCAGCACCTCAGTGGTGACAGGCAGGATCTGTACAGGAATGTAATTCAGGTAAATAATAAAAGAATACACTCATCCCTCAACACTGGAGGTTGAGTAAAAAGGAATAACCTTCCTATAGCTCACACAGAACTAGAAATACTTTTCTTTTTTCTCTTTTCTATGTAACTTCTGAGTAAAGTACTTTCTATAGAAAGGATTGTTTTGTTTTAAATGTCTTGAACAAATTTTAAGTGCTATTGCTAGAGCTCAAGTGCAAAGAGTTAACTGGAGCTTTGTCCTCCACATCACCTTACCGTAACACGCGAGCACGTGCACATCACGTGCCCTGGCAACTTCTATAATCAGCAACAATTTTTTCCAAGTTTTTCTCTTTGCTTGGTTTTTGGCTAGGAGGAAGAGCCCTGGACACTTGCAGCAGTGAGTATTTGTGCTCATTTTTCTGGTGCCATCTTGAATAAATGATGTTTCATACTTTTCTGAGGCCCCAGAAATGGAGAGTGGGGAAGTCATTATCACCTGGATGTCATGGAAAGTGTCTGTGGTGCTTCAGCCAAGCTTCACCCAGTGGCTGCACCCATCCCTCTATCTAGGGCAGACATATACATGGAGTTAAATAGTGAAAACTGTGTTGAACTGAAGGATCTCTAAATAAAACTGTGCCACAGAACTCTCCCTGGCTGGCATTAGCATCTTAGCACACAACAGTAGATGTCATTTGAAGCTCCAAACTCACTTCTGCAAAATAAATACAAATGCAAAATAGAAATAGTTCCATGACAAAACTGAGGCAGAGTATAAAGTGGAAGCAGAGGAATATACTAGAAAAAGGCTAAAGCTTTTATTTACTTGTATGCATACACATAATTCATATACATATATATGTAAGCAGTTTACACTAGCAAGAGGTTTTACTATGGGAAAAAAAAGAAATCCTATATTAGTGGGGTAGAAAGGTCAAGGTATTTTAAATTAATTTTTCCACAATTTGTGTCTGACAAACTGATGCTGTCTAGGTTAGTACTGCTATCTTGGATGAGCTCAGGGCCAGCAAAACAAGGTGATAAGGAAGGGACATCATCTCAAAACCAATAAATCTCCTTTCCAGATGGCAGTTTTATCTAAGAGTGCCAAAAGAAGCGAGACAGGAAATTTGTGGACCTATATCATGGTAAACTCATTAAGAGTAAGTGAGTTTCTGAAAGACTAAAAGCAAGTTAATCTGGTGCCTCTGATTAAAAAAGGACCTCAGCACTTCAGCTCCATCAGCCTATTGTTTACAATGCATAAAATAACTTAATTCACCAAAGCATCAGTCCCATGAATATCTCTGGAGGAGATAACACAACTAGCGTGCATTTTAAGGAGGTCCCAAAATGATGTGCTAAAACTGATGAGTTCAACAGTGTAAGCATTGAGGTTACCCTGAACAGAATGAGAAAAGTCCTGCTCAGAGGATCTCCAAATAATTACCAATTTTAATTTTAAGGCTAAAACATGAAAGCATGGGGTGAGAGGGGAACATTAAGGCACAGGAACTTCCTTATAAAGCGGCCTAGTCCTTTTGCTGTATTTCAAGAAATGAGACCTGAAGTGGAGATTGTCTCATAATAATGGACCAAAACAATCCATGCAGGGAAGAAGATCCCTGGTGCAACCAGCTGTGCCACAGTATCTGTCTGTGTGAGGCTAGCAGGAGGGAGACATCCCCCCAGGCATGTGATGAAGCATCTGCTTCTGCCCAGGAGCAGGAGGTAGGTGCCACAATTTAGCCCCAGTTCTCTCATGAGGGTCAACACACAGAGATACTCCAAACATTCAATTGTTATTGTAATAGGAACAACCAAACCCAGCTCTGAGTCTCCCTAGTCCATAAACAGTTGCAGCCAGCGGTAAAGAAATACTTTGGATACATCATATCCATGTTCCAAATATCTGTTTGCAGCTAAATCAGCATTTGACCAGATTCAGCTCCAAAATTGGTGACACTAGAGTATGGTCATCACTGCTCAGCTGTGGGACTCTCCTCAGATCAAACATCAGCAGCTCTCTAGCCAGAGCTAGGGACACCACCAAAGTCAGAGACAATCACACCACAGCTGACGGTTGTACCACTGAAACAGATCAGACATGAGCAACTCATCCTCTGATCCTCAGAGATAAGAGGTTTAAAATTTACCACCATTGAACAGATTCAAACATTCAAGGTAACCAGCTTTCAAACTCAAAATCCTGATTTTCCTTTGAAGAAGGAGAGGATAAGCAAATGTTTACTTTGCTATATTCTTTTATAAAAACAATAAAAGTCTTTTCCAAGTACTTTTGCAATTGTAGTCACAAAGCCATTTGTATAAGAAGGAACATATTGTTGGCATGGAAGGATATTTTGTTCTTAAAACTAATATTTAGCTAATGCTCAGAAATGCATTTATGTAATCTGTGCTCTGTTACACTGATGTATTAATAATGAAATTGTAGCTCTCTAAGAAAGTAATGAACATTAACAATGGAAGTGGAATCAGAATCCTATAATGCAAGAAATACTGCTTGGTCAGCTGGGCACAGAAGGTGCATCAGTGATTTGAGTAAGGACATGAAAGGACCATAACGATAATAACTCACATTGCATTTGCATAATTAGGGCCTTTCAGCCAGACAGTGATCTTTGGACTTTATAAACTGCAAGCCCTGAAGGTGCCAAGCTGTTGCAGAAGGATGATGAGCACCAGCAGCTTTTGAGACCTCTCTACTGAGTTAATTGGGTAGGTTCTGTAGGATTTGTCTTTCAGACATAATAGCAAATCTTCCTCCCAAAAACCCTACTCCTTTCGACTCCGGTGAAGCATAAGCAGGTCCATTTTCCAGATTCTGGTCATTGTCCTGGAAGTACAGCTTTGTTACTGCCTCTTTGACATTGGCCCATCCCCAGTGAACAGAGGGTTTTTTTCCACTCAGAAGCTTGTTCTTGCACATTGTTCCCACCTACACGTTCATGGGCAATACCCCAGAGATCTCCCCACTGTGCCCCCGCTCCAGGGCAATCATTGGCTCAAGGGCTGCACTCTTGCTGGGATGTGCTACTATTTATTCGGGCTCCTGGTACCCTCCATCATCCAGAGCAAGAATTTTTCAGAGGATGCAGCAGCTCTGGCTTCTGGGATATGTCCAGGTTTCCTTACCATTAAAAAAACAGGAAGAAGAGATCCTTGCTCTACACAAGTGGTTGCACCCACTATGTACCTCCAAGCATGGAAGAATCTAGTAGCCTAAAGACTGCAAGAGAGAAGCATATGTTTTATAACAATTTAGACGTGAAAGAAGAAATTTCGGTTTTTAAAAACACTATAAGCACTATTCTGTGCTCAGTTGTATATGTGCATACAGTCTTATAGACAAGGGAGCTCTTTAGTGTCTTATAAAGTAAGAAACTGGACATGTTGTTAGCCAGTTAAAAGTAGGCTGGAATTTCATCCATCCCTAGTTTTCTTGAAGGCAACATGGGCTTGTAAATAAGTATAGTTTGAGAAACATCAATATTTTTATCAACTGCTACTGACCAAGAATTCAAACCACAAATCCCAAATACAGATATTCCTAATTTCCTGCTACAAGCGGTGGACAGTGGACTGTCTATGTCACAGACCAATAGCCAGCAGAGGCATCTTTAAAAGCAGTAGTGTTAAGTGAATCTTCCCCTGACACACATAGTGTCTTGACAACAGTTTTGTGGTAGTCTGGCATTTATTGAAGGCTGGGTAATTCCCCTCCCCCAGCCCTGAACAGATTTCAGTCTTCTTTGATTTTTCATGCATGAGTGGCCAGGCTGAATGAGCAGATCTGTTATCAGCTGGAAGGAGTCTGGGCTTACAGCTGTTGACTGATAACTCTCTGCAAGACTCCCTCCAGTGCACCAGGTCTTGCTTCTCTTTGTTTATGCTCCTCAGGGATCCCAGGCTGAAGTTTTGCTTGAAGGAGCCTCTACCCTGGCACTTGCTCCTCTCAGCTGCTTCCCTACTCCTGTGCAACAGAGACAGGGTTAAACGATGCACAAAGCACCGGGCTGCAGTGCTGGATTTTGCCAAGTGAAGACATGGAAGAGTTTTGTGTCCTAAGGTAAAGCCACCAAAATATTTTCTGCTGGCAAAAAAAATCCATGTTTTTCAATCTTGTGCCTTTTTTTAGCAAGAACAGTGACTACACACTACTGATAAAGCAATCAGTAATACAGTTTACATTGTTAACATCCCTAGCAGAAGAGCAGTGTGTTTCAGATGTGCAGCCCATGACTTCTCTGAGACAATGCATTGCCTTGGTGGTTTGATTTCCCAGATTCAACAGTCAGTATTTCCAAAACAAAAGTCAACAGAGCGATTCTCTGAGAGAAAGTGCAGCAGCAGGAAGCATCTTGCTCATACACACAAAGCCAAAACATTTGTTTTGTGTCAGGGGAATAGTTGTCAGCAGAGACCCTAGAGATGGTAAATTGAGTTTTCTGTTCTGCATATACTAATGGGAACTCAGTGTTAAGTCAAATAATGCCCCAAGATGGCATGAGGTTGAAAAGCAAGTTGGCAACAGGAAGAAGGGCTAATGGTGCTTCCCCATTTGAAACATGCTTTTGCATTTTCCTTCCCAACTTGGAGGATTAAAGTGATAAAGGGATAGGATTTGCCAGGAGTATTTTAGCTGAGTAATGCATGGAAACAATGCAGATTGCTCTTATCCTGTTTGTGACTTAATCATCAAGGTTTCTTTTTTTTTTTTAATTTCCCTATAAAATGGTTGTAAACTGTGCTGATAAAGAAAATTATACCAATAATTTTCCCAGAACTGAAGTTACCTATGTAACCTTTTTACTCTACTTTTGACACAAACAAGGACAAATCCTCACGTGGCCTTTGACATACATGAAAACTTAGTATTTCAATGCCATTTTAGCTACATGATAGTAGTCAAGGTGACAATGAAAACTGAATTTGTAAATTGCACAAAATATCTTATAGATAGACAGTAAGTCATAGAAAGGCTATGTATATATTTCAAAATATTTATTTGAAAACAAGAAGTGAAAGTGGTATGATGACATTTTAGGCAAAGTTTAAATTACATACTACAGGTAGAAAGCTATAAAAACAATTTTGACCTGTTCTTACTGAAACTAGTAAAATTTCCATAAGATTCAGGAGGAATGGAAGAATTCTCATAGCTGTTCCCCTCTATAAATTTGATTGTATTTCTTCAGTGGATTAGAGCTGACAGTTTGCACCTTGTTTCTCCTTTATTTCAGGTACAATCTCTGAAGCACAAAACACTGCTGCTTTATAAGAGTTGGCAATTATTTATTTAATAAGGAAAAGCCCACACTGCTTGTCCAAAATGAAAGCATGGTCAATCTTGTACAAACCTATTCTGCAATCAGCATAGGTAAAAACACTTATTTTTAAATGCAATTCCATAAGGGACCAGGTCTGTCACACATTGCCACAGAGATGAGATAGGATGAGCAGGGGCCAAGCATGTCATGGGCATGAGCAGAGAAAAGGGGACAGCTACTTTGCAAGCTGCAGCCAGGTCTTCTCACCACCCAGTCTCTGTTGTGCTGCTCTGGAGATCATGCCTTGAGGGAAGCCTCCCATGCTGGTTTAGCAGCATTTCTTGGAGGGTTCACCCATCATAAATCCCTAACTTGCTTGTCAGGTGGAGGCAACTGAAATTAGAAGAACACTGAGAGCCTCAGACCACCTACACTGCAATCAGCAATGCCTGCACAAACAGGGTGATGCAGCTTCTGAGACCTTGCACAGCCACCAATACCAGTGAGAAAGTTTTCTGATTTATAGTCTTCATTCTAACCTTGGAGCTTGGCCAATGGCCATCATATCCAAAAAGTTTTCTTCCAGCCAGGTGTTCATTTCACAGCTCTCCTGTGCTGCAAGAGCTGTCTAGTGCAAAGCTGACTGCACATTTTTTATTTCTTTATAGATAAGGCTTTCCACTCCAGCAATATTTATAACATGATCTTCTTGCTTTTCTATTTACAGCCCCATGCTTTGTTTTTACATAGCATCTGCAAGGCATTGACATCCAGAGCTTCGCACAGGAAAAACCCCTCATGATCCATCTGTCTCTTGGGCACTGTCCTGCTCCACTAGAACTCAATCAGGCCTTTGTGGGTAACATCAGCTAGAGACTACCAGAGAGCCTTGGACTACAAGTGTTTAACACATCACAGTCCAGAGGACAGCTTTTTCTAGTTCACTCTGAGCCAGCGATGATTTTTGTGAACAAAAAATGCTTCTCTGCATGGCAGAGGCTGCTCCAGTTTCCACTATTGCATTCAGGTTTGTGAGAACTTCTCCGCTGCCCACAATCAGTGCTGGAAGTGACATCCATTTTGGGATTGTCATTCAACACCAGGTAACACATACATAAAGAGTGGGAAGAATACTTGTTTTTTCTATCCTCTGACCCTTGACCTTCACTAAAAGAACCATAAGTGGCAAATAAATACACCCAATGGGTTACACTCAAGGCAGAAGCATTATCACAGGTACCAGATGAGCATTGTTCATGAATAAGGTATCTATTATATTCAACCTCATGATGCTGTGGCTAGATATTAATGGACCAAAAAGCAGTTTCCTGTACATTCCTCTAGTTCATGTATCATGCCTGTTTCCTTCTTGCCTTGACCATTGCTTAATCAATTCAAAAAGAAATTTTTACATATTTTACAGTCACACCACATAGGTATAAATGAAAACCTATGTATCATTGAAGTCAAACTCCTCAATTCTATCTGCTCTTAGGATATCTTTTCTTCATGCCTCAAATTCTTCAAACCCTTCCCTTAGTATCTCCTATCCATGAACTTTGCAGGTGCTAACAACAGCTGGACAGCCACCACAGGCATATTTCACAACATCCATCATCACTGTTCCAAACTTTTTCAGACAGGATTGTTGATGAGTCTGCAAGTCTTTTTCAAGACGACCAAGAAATATGATGGCCCTCTCTGTATCCTTCAGCCTCAAGGAACCTCTTGGTAAGAGCCCAACTACAGGGAGGTCTGCAGTCCCTGAGAAAGCCTTGAAAGCTTTAGTCTGAGAAAGTCTAAGAAACCAATATTTTTTCCAAAGGAAAGTACAAGCACATAGCTGGCTGATGCCTTTGTGGCATCATTGCCATAAAAAAAAGAGACACCACAGATCACTCAACATTTCTGTTCCTTGCAAACACTGACATTCTGAGGGTGTTTTCTTCCTCTGGGGTGAAGATTAATGACTTCAATATACTATGCCAAAGGAAGAGACTGCTGGTTTTTCATGTGAGAAACATTTTAATTTTATTTCTCCATAATGCAATATCCTACCATGACTCCTGGAGCTGCCAAGCACCTCAGGAAACCCTGCAATACCCCAGCTGCTCACATGCATCCCCTCAAAGCCAGAGGGGATTCAGAGCAGTCCCCACAGCAGAGCAGGCACCCCACAAGCATGCCACCCCATCCCCTAGCGGGAACAGAGGTCTTGAAGAGCAGTTTCTCCAATCTCGAGAGCCCATAGGAGTTTAGATACACCAAATAATCCAGCCCAAAGGATGGAGGGGCCAGTGGCTTTCTGACATCCCAGAGAGGTTTCAAGAGCAGAGCAGAGAGGTGTTCATATCCTGCTAATTCAGGGCCATGGAAGGCAAGGTCTGCCATGGGATGTCTCTGCTTCACTCCACACAGAATAGATACCCAAGGACTAATAACTTCCTACAGGAATACAAAATAGGATCTCAAAGCTGCTTGTCCAGGAGAACAAACATTCTTCTCTGGGATACATGGGCTGCACTGCTGGTTCAGTCCTCATGGATGTACAAAAGGACTCAAAAGGCATCTCTGTATGTCTCCCCTTGTGCTTCAAGAACAACTGGAATTTGCTCCACAAGGCTGCACCTGCATCACAGCTACCACCTCTCAGGGGTATTTTCTGTCAGGCTTTGCATCCCACTGGTGCTAACAAGGAGATAGTAACTTTCTTATCAGTAGCAGATTGGATGATGACTGTTAAAGATATGTTGGGGCAGAGGGAATTCAGCCAATGTCTAACTGGCTCAGTGTATGAGGGCTAAATTGAAGCTATCAGCCACATGTAATTCTAATTCTTAAGAAATTATGAAACTTTTTTTCAGCAGGCCACTTCATGATATGTTTTGGGGTCAATTAAGATCTTATTGTTGACATCAGTGGCAGGACAGATAGATCAAGATCCTGTTAGCAGGATCAAGGACCATACACACTTTTTCCCCAACATAGCACTGAACTTTCCCCCTAGACCTCCATTATTCAGTTAAATATAATAAACAAATAAGGATCTTTTAGCTGACTAACTGGAAAGTATTTTTTCATTGTAATAAAAATATGTTGAGCAAGTACTGGAAACAGAGGAAGTCTTTCCAGAGCAAGCTCTACATACTTATTTCATCTTTTGTTTGACAGAGAGAGGCAATTTAAAAGAACCTTATGGCAGAACAGCGTAAAACAGAGGAGCTTAATCCTTGGCCTGTCACTGATCTCAGCTGTCTATCCTTGCACTTCTGCCATCAGTCACAGCATTCACATCACAGGAGTAAACACCACAGACTTGGCTCAACCTTCATCCTGCCCCACAACCTGCTCTATGTTTTCCTCCTGTTAATTCAATTATCTCATTCTCTGTGCCAGGAAAGGTCGATTCTTCTGTGCTCAGGGTATTAACTTCATAGTGTCTCCCAATCCAGTGAGACACTGTTGGAGTATACCAGCTGCTTTCAGAGCCAAGAACTCACACAGGAACAATTTTGCTTCAAACAACAGAGACCCAGGTTATGCTTACCTAAGTCCAGGGGAACAAATGGTCTGGGACAAGGAGGAGGGATTGAGAAAACACTACTCTTGCACATGCCACCAAGTCGTGTCCCAGCACAGGCAGGCTGCAAAGCAGCAAGGATTGATGTGATCCAATGAGGAGACCAGACTCTGGCTCTTGTACTACTTTAAAATCACCCTTTACACATTTGAGAGTTTTGTATATGCCTTGAATGTAGAGGCATTTTGACACACTCCTTTCTGTTGTTTACAGTATCACATGAGCCTCACAAGCTGACATTTTACTGTGAATACTATAGAAATCAGCATCTTCACACATGTGTTATACAGAGCAAGGGACCCCTGCTACAACACTGCTATGTAAAAAGCAAAGCTATCTAAAAGGCACAGGGGATAAAGCCTTGCAAAAGTACTGGTCCTTATTCCAGCTTTAAAAAGAAAAAAGCTGCTTCAGATACCACTGAATTCTTGATGAATGAGTTAACAGGCTGCAGAAAAACATCTCAGCAATTCTTGATCCTTTAACTTAAATGCCTGGTACCTACTTAGAGGCATAAAACCAAAGAAGAAGTTAGTACATTCAAAAATAAGACCAGTTTTCTAGGTAAATCACAATAACATCAAAAAACTGGAAACAAGCTTCAAAGGAAGTAAGGAAAATACAGTCCAGAAGTGAGAAGTACCACAAAATGCCAATTTATATCTTATAAAGCACTAACCAGAAGTCTTTAAACCTTCAGACGCCAGCTTATCCAATGTACCATTCTGCTCTTCTCAACTCAGGATATGTGAGGATGCTTAAGGAATGCAACCCATATGTTTATGTTTTTTTCAAATTTAAGCCCTTATGAAACACTAAGCCAGTGAGATGGGTAGAGTTTTTCAGAAACCAGACACCAGCCTGTTAATTACAAAGCAGATAGGCTTGTCTGGTTGAGCCAGGAAAAGCAGGAAGCAACCACTCATGCTAAAGAATGCTGAAATAGAAGATTCAGAAGGTAGAAGTACTTGACAATATTTTTTCTTCTGTGCTTGACTTTTAAATTGGATTGCAGTCCTCCATCCTCCCATTCAGCAAGATCCTGTTCCCAGGTTAATTCTGGTAAGGTAAGTTCTGCTGCAGTTCCCAACTGGTGCAGTTCACAGAGGAACAACAAAATCTATCAGCCATTGGGGCAAACATGTTGCCAGAGGGATGCCAAGAAGGTGGTTAATCTGAAATTCATATTCCAACACATTTCCTGGGTTTGACTAATTTCTGTCCTTATTTCTTGGCAACCACTTTTCAATGTATATAATATGGCATATTTTTGTATGGTACATGCCTGCATATAGCTTTAGAGGTATTACTGGCGTTTGGACATGTGGAAGTAAGCCAGATACCTTGGCTTGGCCTTAGGTTCAGGTTTTTTCCCAAGTTGCCCATTTCTAGTAAAGGCTGTTACCAAAAGGGTGTTGGTGATCTTACTGTGACAAGCACAAGAGAAGCAGACTACACTCTAAAATACAGAAATCTCCTTAGGACAATGTTCTCCACTAACTGAAGCTGTAAGTTCACCTCAGTGCTGGTTTGGATCCATTTCTGTCACAATTGAACCATGGATACAGAAGAGAGCACAGAGCCTCCCCCTTGGCTTTCATCTTTCAAGATTCTCCACTCCAGCACAATCTTTCCTGACGGGGGCATGCTGGAGCCAGCTCCCCTCCAGAGTCCAGTCCCTGCCTTCCCTCCAAGTGCACGGAGGGAGACAGACACTCCATGGCTGGGTGTGTAGCTTTCAGACTGGGAGTCCAGAACCTCCCTTTTAAACCTCCCAGTGTTAAATTGATCTAATAGCTACTGAACACCCAAGGTGCTCAAATTACTGCTCTATCCCACAGTTTTTCTTCCCTCCTTTCATCTGAGCCCTCTATTCCTTGAGGGATCACAGTTCCTGCGAGAGGCTCTATTTGCTCTGGTAATGCAAAACCAAAAAAAACCCAAACCAAGCTAAAAAATAAAAATCAAACGAAAGGAGGAAAGGAGGAAAGGAGGAAAGGAGGAAAGGAGGAAAGGAGGAAAGGAGGAAAGGAGGAAAGGAGGAAAGGAGGAAAGGAGGAAAGGAGGAAAGGAGGAAAGGAGGAAAGGAGGAAAGGAGGAAAGGAGGAAAGGAGGAAAGGAGGAAAGGAGGAAAGGAGGAAAGGAGGAAAGGAGGAAAGGAGGAAAGGAGGAAAGGAGGAAAGGAGGAAAGGAGGAAAGGAGGAAAGGAGGAAAGGAGGAAAGGAGGAAAGGAGGAAAGGAGGAAAGGAGGAAAGGAGGAAAGGAGGAAAGGAGGAAAGGAGGAAAGGAGGAAAGGAGGAAAGGAGGAAAGGAGGAAAGGAGGAAAGGAGGAAAGGAGGAAAGGAGGAAAGGAGGAAAGGAGGAAAGGAGGAAAGGAGGAAAGGAGGAAAGGAGGAAAGGAGGAAAGGAGGAAAGGAGGAAAGGAGGAAAGGAGGAAAGGAGGAAAGGAGGAAAGGAGGAAAGGAGGAAAGGAGGAAAGGAGGAAAGGAGGAAAGGAGGAAAGGAGGAAAGGAGGAAAGGAGGAAAGGAGGAAAGGAGGAAAGGAGGAAAGGAGGAAAGGAGGAAAGGAGGAAAGGAGGAAAGGAGGAAAGGAGGAAAGAATAAAACACAGAAAAGTTTCAGGATTTTTATTCTATTACCTCTCTGACTGTCCTTTGAGGAAGGAAAGACTTTATCCCACTAGGCAGGTAATCCACAGCAAAGTTATGAAGAATACAAAGTGCTAACACATGCAGTTAGAGCACATGAGTTTGGGGGTTTCAGGGGGTGGGGATTTTTTGCTGGATTTTTGGGGGGCTTTATTTTTGGAAAGGCTAAAACCACATTATTCTTTTTCTTTCTCATAATAATAACTGTAATAAGAGCACAGCTCAGAAAATACTGAATTGGCATTTCTAAAGCCTCTTGGCTGCCCCATTTTGCACTAGAAGAGCTATCTTCTTGGCACTGGCCTAGACAGCCCAAAGACATAGTATGTGTTGCATCACATGCTAATAGCCAGAAGAGCAACATTTATACTACTTTATATGAATTAGACATGAAGAAAAATAAAGTGTCTTATGGATAACTCAACAAGCTATCTATCTAATTGGGCCTTAATTTATTTGATCTATAATAACAAAATATTTCCTCCTTTATGATTTCATTCTTTAAATTCACCAGATGACAGAAGAATATTGTAAGCAGAAATTCTGCACTAGAAACCACATTCCAGTGGTATTGAGAAATCACTTTCTTGTGGTAGAACTAGAGGCCTGTTCTTGGAGCTGCAAGGATTTCTATTTCTCTGCAACAGTTTTCTGTGTGGTTGAGATGTAGTGTACACTACAGAATAGGCCTTATTTTGGATGTCAATGAACCTCATGGGTAGTAAATCTTCTTTCTTAAGCAATTAAATGTCTGACTTTAATCTTTCATTCTCTTGATAGAAGTGGTTTCCTGGTTCAGGCTGAATGCCAAAAAATAATCTGCAAAACAAAGGTTGCCCCCAGCTCTAAACTACATTTAGTATTTCTTTTTCACTGCAATCATCCCTGCTGCTTTCTTTTTAAATCTTTTTTTTTCTTTCTTTCTCCACTGTAATGTGAGATCAACGCTCACAGCTGAGAAAGAGCAAGCAAGTTTTGAGAAATGCTGTCTTAAGAGACCTGAAGCATCTACACACACCAAAACTTGCCCTTTCTATTGTTCATTGAGGCAAAAGTGCTAAAACTAGAAGAGATATTCCCAGTCCTCAACGCCTTAAAACTGCCCTCAAAATCTCAGTTACAAGCAACATTCATGTAGAAGTCCATGTCCATCTCTACTTTGCCCTGTCTAGCCTCTCATATCTAGGGGGAAAAACCCACCAAATGCTGGCATTTCTATATCTATATTCTATATCTATAAATTAAAGATAATACAAAACAAAACAAAACAAAAAAAAAAAAAAAGAAAAAGACCAACTGTAAAAGTAATAGTGTCTCTATTAACTAGAGGGTCATGAAACATTTTATTGAAGCAGTTAAATGAACTAGAAAGTATTGTCCAGTAAGACACCAGTGCTCCCTATTAAGCCTACATTCTTTATCGGTAATGAAACTATTGAGCAGAGGCAAGCATTCATTACCAGTGGTCTTGCCACCTCCAGGGTGGGGTCTTTCCATTAGGAGGTGTCTGACAGGACCATATTTTGAAGTAACACAGAAAAATGGGCTGGATTGAGAGATGCATAAAACTGTGAACCTGAAACTTGTCTGAGAGTTTGGATGTCCAGTAGTACATTTTGCATTAGCACAGGCATCTCTGCCTAACAACATGGGAAAGACTTTCTGGTTATGGTGATTGGTTCTTAGCTGGACATCTTCAGAGACAGTAATGAGACTTAATAGAGGGTGTCAAATCACTCAAGCTCTCTACTAAAAATTGAAAAGGAATATTACATATACTGTAAAAGCATTATATATTCCAATGATGTCTTGCACAAAATAAATACTTCTTTCTTTATAGAGTTCTCACTTCATTATTATAAGAAACATCTAGAATGTTATGGGACTTGACATTTGGAAAGAAGTTTTCATTTAAAACACCACCTGTGAGATACAACTGTTCTCAGACTGAATGACAAATCTCCCTTTTCAAGACTTCAGTATGTAGCTTTTACCCCTTAACACAGCAGTTACAGGTTGGGTTTTTCCAGGTCTGATCAAGTGAGTGCCAAGCTGTACTTTTCCATTCTGGTTCCATTGTACAATAAACCTAGCATGATTTGTGGGTGTTCAGCACTTAAATCTGATCCTGCAGACCTTTAAGATCTTGTTTGAGCCTTTAACTCTGGGATGATAAAGTAAGATGTCCAGGATTATTTAGTCCATATAAACAACCTGCAATTCTTCTTTATGGTCCCTTGTGCAGCCACACAAAATATAGGTCCATATTTTGTCCAGTATCACACAAGGCCAAGATTAACAGTCCTGCACCTGCTGTGGACTAACAAAAATCCTACAATACATTTCAAAACAACTGTAGAAAAAAACCTACCCTCTCTGGTGCCCTTCCTAGACTATCCAGAAGCAGTTGCTGTGTCAACATCTTTCTCTGCCAAGTATCAGTTTATGCAAAATATTTTAATGACTGAAAAAAAACTGGAAGATGATGGAATTACTTCCTAAATCAGACCGATGGAGTATCTCATCACACTTTTTTAAAGTCAGTGAAGGGTGTCTGTTAGCACTACTGACTGCATAGGTTACTTACTGAAGGAGGTGGAAGAATTAGCTCAGTAGGCTTAATTTATCACAAAAACAGCTATTGAATTCAAAAACTCAGCCATTGATGGAAGAGAATTGTCATATTTGCTTAATAATTTCAGAAAAAATAAATAGCTGTCTTGAGCCCTCTCAGGTCTGAGAAACTGAGCAAGCAGCCTCTGAGCAGACAAACTCTTTGTCCAAAACACATGACACCTTTCACTTTGCTGAGCTCCTACAAACTGGAGCCAGGGTATGATATAATACTAGAGTTATCAATTTGCTTGACAAGAGAGGACAGAGAGAACTGCAGACTGAGTGTATTTTAAGAGAAGCATGTTTCCAAAGAGGTCAGAAAAGTAATAGGGTCATAATACAATTGTGTGAGATGATATTAAAACCTATGGTTATTAATTTTATTACATTCTGCTGCAAGCCACAGAACCAATGGTCTATCTAGGTTGAAGCTTATTTTGTTAAGTTTAGAAATACACAGAAAATTAGCATTTCAGTGCCACCTTTGGCTTTCCTACCTAGGGCAAAGTTCAAGACACTCTAGACTAGGTTTCAAAGCTATTAAGCCTACATGAAGAGTAGCTCCCTAAACATACTGAAAAACCAAAACAGGGATACTCCAGTGTTAAGTGCTAGCTTAAACATAGACTCTTCCTACACACCCCTAAAGGATTGCTGTGTTTTTACAGAAGCAGGAGCTCTCAAAGAACATGCTCCTTCAAGCTTCAAGCCTAAAATGTGCCCACACTACACTTGGCAGGAGAGTGCATTAACTCCTGCAAAAGAGCTTCACAAAATTCATCAGACAGTCCAAGTCTAGGTTCTAATAATTCTGATTCTTCACACTGAACTATTTAATGGCTAGCACATGTGATCCATTTTGCTACTAACTACTAGTACAGTTTCTCCCTGCAGCAAAACAAAAAGGAAAGGGATGGAAAGAATTGTGCTTAACTAAATTAACTACAAGTTAGAAAGAGTTATATTTAATGGCTGGTGCTTCTGCTGCTTGGCTACACTAAATATTCAACATATTTGTATAAACCAAAGCAAGATGTAAAATGTGACTCCATTTCACTGAACTCTATAAAAGCTTAACCCAAACTTCATTTTCAAACATGTGTCCACCTGCTGATTTATCATTGCATATCAGAACCATCTGCACCTCCTAGATTCTTATGTTCAGAAGGAAGACTTGGATTAAGTGTGAATTTCTTCAACTGAATGTGCCTTTGAGCGTTGCATTCACTACAAGTTCTTTAAAGCTAATTCATTCCTTGACTTTATGGATTGGCTATGGCTTGAACCTCAAAGCAAAAGAGGAGCTAACAACTTATTTCCCCCATGGATTAAATACACAGCTCCTTCTTCATATGGTAGGAGGTCCATCTTGGTGAGTCTATGGCCAAATAATGAGAAAGGGCATCAGCCAGCCACTGCCTAGCACAACTTGTAGTCTACCATGGTACCTGCCTTCAGCCCAGCTCCCAGAAAAGCAGAACCACAACTTATCCTGCCTGTATGAGCTTGGCAGAATGCACTGGGGATGAAAATCCTGCTCTAATTTTTCCAAATCTCACTTTCTCTTACACAGAAGAGGGTAAAAGACAGACTTCATGCCAGAATTAGATTATTCTTATTCTGTTCTGGAACACTACACTTCCCATCTCAAAGCACCAGGTGCAGGTGGTACAGATCATGTGACAATACCCAAGCATCTCAGCAACCTGTTCTGATTTAACTGGAGGAGGCTGAAAGCTGTTCTGCAAATACTCACTGCCTGGGGCAATCAACACATTTACTTTCCCCAAGACAATCAAAATTTACTCCCCAGATGAGGCAGTAAACCCCTGCATACTTCCTATGTGCTATTTTGTTGTTCTGTCTGAGAGCACTATTTACTCGCTACAGCAAAGCCCTAACAAAATCCACTGCTGCTAAAAGCCAAGTGAAATCACCTGGTATAGATTTACTAGAGTGATACTTCACTTTTTACTTCAGTCCTTTTCCAAGATAAATTTGCAAGGCAGTGCTATTTCCATTACGGATGTCTTGAATGTAGCTGCACTTGTGTATCTTGTCACACCAGAAGGACTTGGCCTCAAGAAGGGTCAGTTCTCCAAAATCCTAAACAAGCTCTATGGTTAGACTGACAAACTTTCTAAAAGCCCTAATGATGCCAAATCCACAGGAGGGGATGTGGAGCACCTCACAGTCAATCCCCTGACCACTGAACTCTGTGGAGCACAGGCAGCTTACAGGCAGTGTTGAACCACTTGTGTGGCCAAAGAACCAGCATCACACACTGGGATCTGCCCTATTCTTCCACTGACATTACATGGATTTACTCAGAAAATGCTTGTTTCAGGTGGTATTATTGCAAGGAATGAAACTGGTGGACATGATAGATCAAGACAGAGATTAAAGAGCAAAAGTTTTAACATGATCAGTTCTTCTCTCCTCAGTCAGAATGCTAAAGCTAAATCTTATTTCCATGGAGGTCTCCATTTGATTCCCTTCACAATCCCTCTTGTCCTCTAAAACCCACATACATACCATTAGGCAATAAGCTTAAGGATATCAAACAGCAGGCAATTAATTTTAACAACTGACTCAGTCTTCCTTTTCTTTCAGCAGTAGTTTGTGGTCATATTGAGCAGAATTTAGAAGAGAAATAGAAGAAATTGAATACACACCAACTAGCAAAAAATAATACACCCCTAAAACCGTAAAAAAACAGAAACTGGATGTGACTGCAGAACTTATATTCAACATGTATTCAATGCTTTACCATTCACAGGCACTTTCACTCACTGCCAGCAAGTTGAATAGCAGTAGACATTTGCCAGCTTCCATATATGTGTCTCCTGTTTACTCTTAACTAAGTACCTTTTTCTTATAAGCCATTATGTCAAATGCCAGGACTTTGGCATTGAGCTGCAGCTCAATTCCAGACCTCAAGAACCATGTTCAAGTTAGAGTATCTTTCACAAGGCTTTGCAAGATTATTTTCTTCATTAAGGGTACCATCTAGAGTTAGGAAGTGGTCATGCTGTCTGTTGGTCAACAAGATAGTCCAAAATTTTAACCAAAAATTAGAAAGTACCTACTGGAAATTATTTGCCATTATTAGACCTAGCAAATCCTCAGTGATCTAAATTCTAACAAGACAACAATAATTCTGATATAGTCTGAAAAATTAGAAATTTCTACGGACTATATAGCTTTCTCTTCTAAACCAATGGATAAGATGTAACAGCAATGTTTTTAACAAAACCAATGAAAACCACTGCTGGAGTTTCAGGAAGGCATTATGCATTGTAATGAAAGTATTTTGTCACAATTTCTAGTCATCCTATTTTTTTTTATATGGAGTCAGTTATTTCAAAGTATCTTCTTCATCTGAAGAAGATACATTTCCCTCCCTAAAAGTTTTGTCTGTAACACAAATAACCAGGAATTGCTGGTATTCCAAATGATGATGCACAAATTAGTACTTTCTATCTGGCATAGATGCAACATCATTTAGAAAATAAAAGCTAATGAACATGCTTAGCAAACCTGCAGGCATCCAAAATCCCTATACATAGAAAAGTAAACCAAGCATCTCTAATGTCCTCTCTCATCACTCAAGAGATACACATGAAAACTTCACTCAAAATATTTGCTATGACAACAAGAAGAGCATTCACCTTCTGCTCCTGATGGGTGGTGATTTACAAGCCCAGAGTGACAGTCTCATTAACCCACACAGAGACAGGCTCCATGTTTAGGCTTGTGCCAGGCTGAACTCCAAGACTCCAAGAGGACTTTCAGTTCCCTGCACAATGGGAGGTCAAGACCTGAACCAAATAGAGGCTGTTCCTGGCAAGAAGTACTACACAGGGGAAATAGGTTAGAAAGAATTATCATCAAGTGGGTGCATGGTGTTTTCAAACCAGCATTTTAAATGTTGTTCTTTGAACTTGGAATTCAACCTGAAACAAAAGTACATGCTGAGCAATGCTCTGCAAACAGACTGGGATTCATAAGTTACCCAAACCCTGTCACCAGGGCTATCAAATTTGGTGTTCTGGGAATAAGAGCTAGGCAAGTACCACTCTACTTGTGCAACGATTTAAAAACAACAAGCAGCACATACAAGCAGCTCTCCTGAGTCCTGGTGTTGCACAGAGACGTGCACCACCAGCACACTTGTGTTTCAGGGAGGCAAGTACTGTATATGCACACCCACTGAAAAATAACAGCCTCTGTTCCTCTGGAAAGGAATCTTGCTAAGGCCAAAACCTTTTCTCTCAGACATCAGTCCTTGATTCTCCTTTCCCCCCAACAGAGCAGTCAGCCAACTGTTTGGTGTGAAAACAAATTTTCCCAGTGTGGCCACAAGCTGAGCTAACACAAGAAACATTTCCTCTTGCCCAGCTTCTGCAGATGATGGGACTTGGTCCCAGGGCATTGTATTTAGTTTCAGTCTAGAGCTGCAGATCAGCCTAAGGCTGGGAATCCCACCCTTGCCCTGTTATGAAGGAAACAGTGTTGAAAGGAAAGCATTTGCCCCAAGAGGGAGGATTATTTTTGAGGACTAAGCATTTGGCTGTTTAGGGTACAAACCAAGCAAAAGAATTTAGCTAGAAGTCAACTAGGGGAGTTGCACACAATTTCTCTCTGTATAACGAAATGGTTTTCTTAAGTAAGTTAGAGAAGGAGCAGCAACTTGGTGGTATTCTAAAAAGAGGCTGCTCATATTTTAACAGAGTAATTCAGATCTGATTAAGTGTATATGCATTTATTTACCTTTGTCTTGGTACATAAATCAAATCTACCTGGGCAGCTATCCTTCTGGGTAGCCGTTCTGCTGTGGAACAACAAACTGTGGTGCACACACACACAAATTCACACTTTATGAAATGGTCACCAAATTTTGGCCAGATATGAGCTATATTCAAAGAGATCCAATTTAATGCTATTGCTTTCAAAGCCAGGACCCCATTCTTCAGTATCCAGGTAAGATCACCTAAAAAGAGCATGTGGTACTTCCACAGCATTGCTATGCAAAGATAAACTGATCCTTAAGGCCACACAGCTATGGACAGCCAGATCCTCTCCCTCACTGCGCAATCACTCACACAAAGCTAGAGCATCATACTGATTATTTTTGCACATGACCCTGTTACTGGGGAGGAAAAAAACCCAAANAAGGAGCAGCAACTTGGTGGTATTCTAAAAAGAGGCTGCTCATATTTTAACAGCTAGAAGTCAACTAGGGGAGTTGCACACAATTTCTCTCTGTATAACGAAATGGTTTTCTTAAGTAAGTTAGAGAAGGAGCAGCAACTTGGTGGTATTCTAAAAAGAGGCTGCTCATATTTTAACAGAGTAATTCAGATCTGATTAAGTGTACACAATTTCTCTCTGTATAACGAAATGGTTTTCTTAAGTAAGTTAGAGAAGGAGCAGCAACTTGGTGGTATTCTAAAAAGAGGCTGCTCATATTTTAACAGAGTAATTCAGATCTGATCAAATCTACCTGGGCAGCTATCCTTCTGGGTAGCCGTTCTGCTGTGGAACAACAAACTGTGGTGCACAGACACACAAATTCACACTTTATGAAATGGTCACCAAATTTTGGCCAGATATGAGCTATATTCAAAGAGATCCAATTTAATGCTATTGCTTTCAAAGCCAGGACCCCATTCTTCAGTATCCAGGTAAGATCACCTAAAAAGAGCATGTGGTACTTCCACAGCATTGCTATGCAAAGATAAACTGATCCTTAAGGCCACACAGCTATGGACAGCCAGATCCTCTCCCTCACTGCGCAATCACTCACACAAAGCTAGAGCATCATACTGATTATTTTTGCACATGACCCTGTTACTGGGGAGGAAAAAAACCCAAACCAACAAAGAAAACCTACACCAAAACATCCAATTCTCCTTTATCTAGCCTTTTCACTTCAGAAGCAAAACATACAATGAATTTGAAGTTTTACATTAACCTTGTGAGGCTTTCTAGGAACTTCAAGGCACCATGGCTCTGACATAAAAAGTGCCCAGATGATATAAACCCAAAACTTGGATGGTATTAGGTGCCTAATGGGGTATTCAAGAATGCCTGACTGTGTTACGCCTACACTACAGCCACCACTGTAACCACAGCTTGGTGCAGAGGTACTTCAACATAAAATTCAGCTGAGTAACAGAATTTCAGCATTTGGACTTTGCTGAGCTCTGACCTAAACTCTGCTGGTTCCTGGATAGACAGCTTACAGTTCAAGAACAACTGTCATCTACTTCAAATACAGCAGCTGTTACAGTATAAGAATAACATAGATGGGTCTCAGCCCAATTTCTATGAAGTTTTGAAGTCCAACTTTGAGATCCAACTGGGAAAATAATTGGCTCTGAGAAAGATTATTTCTGAGGACAAAACATTTAGCTGCTAAGAGCACAGAACGTACAGTAATTTAGGCAGAACTATGTGCTGAACTAGGAGAACAACCTCCAACATCAGGAAGAAACATAGGCTATCCATCAGTACAGTAAAGCTTTAGAACACCTATGGAGAGAGCCTACATTCAAACTTCTTGAGAGTCAGGCACCAAACTGCACAGCTTTTGCCATGTGTTAATTAAGCCAAACAAGCAGAAATAATAATTAAGATGGAGAAAAACCAATGGAGCGTGTGCTTTCATTAAATCTGGCCACTTAATTTTTTTCTTCCCATTCTCCTTCAAACAGCTAAGCTTTCCTTTCCCAGTATCCTGGGACATGTGGTGGGAAAAATGGGACAAATCAATTCACACCTCTAAAATTATGCTACTGTACCCAACACCCACATACAGAGACTCACTGGACCAAATCAAGAGGCCCAGTTAGTGCTGGGATTTGCAGGCAGAAATCATCATCGCTCATTCTCCTGGCACCAGGCAGGAGCCTGGAGCTTTCAGAAGTTTATTATTCCTGTTACACAGTACAGAATGTTTCACTGATGTATTTAAACAACCTCCATTTAAAAAACAAAACAACCAGATACATACTTATCATTGGCAAGGGTGTGATGTCAAACAAACACCAGCCAGCTCTGGGGGAAGGTCCAAGCCTGCAAAAGTCAAGGAAAAAGAAGGACGGAACCACTCAACTAGTGCAGCACAGGCAACACAACTCCCAGGAGAGGAGGTAGCCCAAACAGAGCTCACTAAAGACATATTTTAGCAGCTAGCTCTACTGAAAGAAAGTGAATGGCCCCCAGCAGTTTTGTAAGCTGTTGCTTCCCAAGTATGAAGCTTTTTGCTGGCTACTCAAGGCATCAAGACAGGATGGGAGGTAGATATCCAGATGCCTTCAAGAAGTGTCATCAAGGGATTCTGGCTTAGGGATGTCAACATCTCTTTTCTCCTTCCTCAGCTTCAAAGGTGTTTTGCTGTACACAATCTTTCCCTCTTTCTCGTCACTGAAACTTTCACTCCCTTCTATCCTATCAGAATCCATGAAGGCAAATCAGTTTTTCACTTACCTTTTAGTCACAGATTACTTGCTTTGTAGTCATACCAGTCCACCCAAAACTGAGGAACAGCATCTATTAAAAGATGCATCAAGCTATTTCCCCCTACCCTTTCTTACACAACACTCCCGTGTTTTACTGCTGGTTCAGGGAGCTTCCACAAGCTCAAAATTTGTATTTATCAACACAGTCCTTAAGGACAAGGATCTTCCTAGCTACTTGCTATTCATATTTTAACTCAGAGCAAACTGAGCCAACAGCCCATTGCAAACTTAAGAACACTAAACCTTCTCCCACCAGTCCTCCAATGCTCACAGCCCTTCCCTGTGCTCCTGCTGGGCCTGTGCTAATTCACAGCAGCTGTAGCTTGGAACCAGCTTTCTCCCAGCTGATGCTGCTTCAAGTCAGCTCATACTGAGATAACAGAACTTAGTAGATGACATTAGTTTTTCTGATGAACATGTTTCTTCTTCTGAGGAAAAGCACACAGTGTCAACCTTAAAAGGGCTTTTCCCTGATTTTCTAGGGAAAAAGGACAAAAAAATCCTGCAGTATGGGGACCCTTAAAGGGAACCAAAGCAAACATGAGTTCCTTCCCTAGGACAACATGGTGTTCCCCTTTGCTGGGAACACCATGTGGAAGGTGCCTGCCTTTCCTTGCAAAGCACTAAGACAAAAGATCCCAAAGCCTCTCTTTTTTCCAAAAGAAAGGGTTGTCTTCTTAAACAACTACTCAGAGGTAGGGGTATATAAAAATCCATCCCAAATTAAGAAAACAGTTAAATTTACACCAAGGCAGGTATTTTTTTCTCATTGAAGTCTGCAGGATCTGTGTGTGCAAGTTTCTCTGAAGATGACTAACAGGACCACCAAGTCCAGAAACACAAACACTTGAAAGCCTGATGGTAGAGTTCGGATCTATGTTTGTAAAGCAACTCATACTTGCACTGCCCTGAGCACTGCCCATCACAAGGCTGTTATGCAGCTGCCAACATAGTGCTCTAACAAACTGACGAGGGGTTTTGAAATTTGCTTGGATAAAAATTGGGCCACAGCTAAGGGACATTGTCAGAAGTTTTGCTTAGCAAGGATCTGGATGGCTGAGATTTAATAATGGATGATTAGAAAAGCATTGCTGCATTTCAACAGTTTGAATAGTGCCACTAAAGTCCCAGGGAGAGCAATTCAAGTTTGTGTGAAACAGTACCGAAGGAAAACTATTTTTATGAGTTGAGGATTGACCAGTCAGCTTTCATGTACAGTATGAAGCTTCACATTTGCCATGGTGGATAATGACTGATGGAAGAAATTCCCTGTGTGTGAGAAGTTACTTTTCACCTCTATTTTAAAAATTATTTTATTTATCCAAAGTTACTAGTGGGAAAAATTAATGGTTAGTCAAACACATATTACTTAGTTGCAAAAATAATAAAGATCTTTTTTAAAGGAGAGAAATAAGAGTACCAAATTGACTTGAATTTATTTGACTTGAATTTTCATCTCAAATGTGAAGGCAAATGAATATTTATATACTGTAAAGTTAAGTGTCTAGCCACCAAAATAATGTCATCAAAAAGTAATCAGGAGAAAAGGTCTTATTTGAATAGATTTTTTCCTTCTGTGGTTCTTTCTTCTTGAAGTCTAAATAAACACTTGGGCAGCAGCCATATTTCATCTGTTGGAAGTTTGGGAGGGTGGCAGGCCCCTATGTTAAAAGAGAAAACGTTTTTCTCTTGGTAAGCAGCAAGAGTAGGGCCCTGAGGAGTCGAGGGAGAGGCTTCACAGCTGAAAATAATCACCCATTCAGCCTGATTAAGATGAGACACTGTGGGAAGCCATTTCCAATCCTCTCCAGATGCAGCCAGAGGAAAGCAAGTAGTCCTAAGTACACTGCCAAAAGGAGCAGAGACCTCCAACCTTGCATGACATACACCATAGAACACAAGATAACAGGTCCAAGAGAACACCACCTGAAGTCCTAAAGCTGAGGCATCTCAAGCTCTTCACTGGAAATCAATTCACCACCAGTACAAAATGTTTGCCTACACATGCTTTAGGCAGCCACATGGTTCTGCAAAGTCTCCATCTGCAAGGTGTAGATCTCACTCTCCCTCTTTTTGCATTGCAGCAATAATTAGAGGCACTCTGAAACTCAGGAGGATTGGTCCCTAGCCCTTCCAGGAAGTGTTGGCACACCCAGCTTCAGCAGAACAGTGAGCATCAACAGAGAAGTACAGGAGAACAGGGAGGACTGCAGGGCTGTGACTTCCCAGCCCAGCTTCCCTGGGCTGCAGCTCCAAGGTTCCCAGGACATCACCCGGGAGATGCTGCTGGCAAGCCACAGCTTTGGCAACAGCAACAACTGCCACATTTTCTTGTGATTCAAGACTGACCCAGCTGATACCACTCATGCCAGCCAAAACCTTGCTGTGACCCAGCTTAAGTTTCAGGTGAATGAGAGCTTGGAAGCTTGGAGCTGTTGTGGATTTTTGTGTAACATGACACTTGGGGATTTTAGAACAAATGGCATTTTTCTTATTGAAATTTCTTCTTAATTAAAAAATTTCAATAGGAGTTTTCCCTCCTAGTGTCAGCTAGATAGAAATGTTATGAAACAGACCCTTCCAGACATCAAAGCAAGAGTGATTGCTTCTGGGTTTAAGAGCAAGCCTGAAACGGGATCCAGACCAGGGCTTGCAGACATACTTTTTCATTTTTAAGAGCCATTGCCCAATGGCTCTCACATTCCTCCCAGTGGCCAGTCCATTGTTTGTGAGTATCATCAGTAAAGCTGCTGTAAATAATTTACACAACCCTCAGCCAATCAAGGCTGAGATGGTACAACCAGGGCTACATGAACATCTCAAGCTATGGCTGTGTTACTTTCCATGTGACGTGAAATGAAAAATAAAGCCCTGAGCATTCCAGTCATACCAAGTGTGCTCCCAATAGCACTTTTAAACAAATCTCCACTGTTTCAGGGACAGAGCAGAACTGGAGTCTGTCTGCCTCGATTTAAATCTGTCCCTGAATGATGTCCATGAGTTAACAGGGAGAATTACAAGGGAAGGAACAAATAAACATTACAAAAAGAAAAAGAAAACCAGACTTTTTAAACACTGAGATGCCTGCATAGTTCCCAGGCTAAGCATCCATGTGTTAAAGAAAAAAACCCAATCTTCTCAACAGTGCACAAGCTCTAGCAGCTCCAAGGCTGTATAACCTATCTGGGAATCAGGTATGGATTTACAGGGGTGGGGGGAGGGAGAGGAGAAACACAATCCCTGACTTGTTCCCATGACCTGTGCCTTGCAGGGCATGTGGTTTCAGGCCATACAACAGGGCTGTCTGTAGCCCCATGTGGGCTGGTGTAAAGATTGCCCTCTCCAGAGAGGTGAGAAACCACCCTGAAATGTGCTTCTGTCTGGTGGTGTGGTCAAGTGTAAAGAGCTTTAGCTACTGTAGATGAAGAAGAGGTCTGGCTGCTACTGGCTTTTAGGACCATTTCTGCCTTTGCTTTCTACTGCAGCCAAAGGAAAGTATGTAGTTATGTACCTCAGCCAAAGCCATTCCAGTTTTAGGACAATAGCCCCATGGACCTCTGTTTGTGTCCACACTTATGCTGCTGCAGGACAAACAGAAAGTCCATGCAGTCCCTCTCTCTACCAGGAGCCCATGTCTGCAACCACCAATCACAGGCTGGTGTTAATGTACAGTGCTGAAACATAGCAAGTCCCCAACAAGTGACAGTAGGTCACTTTAATGGTATCTAACTTGTCCCACAAAAAGCCATCTAGGTTCCCATTTGGCCCAGATATTGTATTTATGTGGTTTAAATTTATGCCCACATTTAATGCAGGAATGCTAGAGATTGAGTGTAATTTGTGTTTGTACTTCTAATAGCTACGTAGAAAATATTAGACAAAGACAATAAAAGGAAAAGCTTTCCCCTGTCTCTCTCTTCAAACTCCTCTTCAGCTTAACCCAATTTTCCAAGTCACTTAGAGGCCTTTAAATAAAATGAAATCCTAACGATGTTGCTACCATGAATAATTAATTGTACCAGTACAATCTCTCAAACAAAATCCATTCTCATTAGATTAGAGGTTTTCTCAAGACACACGAGTTCATTATGGTATTTTTACATCCTTCTTGTCTCTTATGTTTCTTTGTCTTTCCTTATCTTTGTCTTTTCTTATTTGTGTCTGAGATACAGGACTCCATCACCTCAGCAGCCTCTAAAGCAACATTCCAATACCCAGGGAAGAGAGCTCCTATACAATGAGGCACATGGTGGCTGGAGTTTGAGAGTGCTGTCTGCAACTTATGTGCAGCCCAGTGGGGTGGGCTAGACACTAGACACTTCTGTTTCCAGAATCCAAAGACTCTATTTGAAAGGTTTACCCTTCTCTGCTGAAAGCTCTAAACCTTGAAGAGTTTAAGCATGGTTAAGTATGTTTCAAGAGTTAAGTATGGTTAAAGTTTAGTGTGAAATCTTTGTTAAAGCTATTCATGTTTTAAGACATGGGAGGTTAAAGAGCATTGCAATTCTGATATTAATAACCAGGTATCCATCTTTTTCTACCCAGCCTTCTATTCTGATTATTAAGGGTAACAGGTGAATTAAGGATATAGGATAATAATTTCTTATTGCACATAAGAAGTGATTTGTCTACAAACATTTTGGTAGGCCAAATTTCCAAGACACTGAGAGCTGCATTTATTCAAAGATCAAGGAAACTATTTTAAAGTATAATAGGAGCCATTCACAGTATCCTTAGTAATAGCCTTTGCCACAAGGAATAAATCTTCTCATCAGACATGACCCAATTTAAACTGCTGGCATCCAATATCTTTTTTTCTTAAGCCTCTGAGACTCCAGACTCATCCAGTGGAATTTTCTTCTTTTGAAAGTGATGATAGTATAAGGAATGAGAGCTCCATGAAGTCTTCAAAGCAACTGTTGTTTTTTTTTTTTTTGAAGAGGCATAAAAATAAAGTCCAGATCACCAAGAGTCTTCAGGAATCTGATTTTATTTTTCACAGAGGCAAGCATTACTTTCAGTGCTGAGGACAGATTCCAAGGCTGATAACTACACTTCATCTCTTACATGTGCCCTGAGAGTTCAGTGGGGTTTGGAATCATAAAATCGATTGGGTTGGCAGGGACCTCAAAGATCATCTAGTTCCAACCCCCTGCCATGGGCAGGGACACCTTCAACTAAACCATGTTGCTCAAAGCCCCATCCAACCTGACCTTGAACACAGCCAGGGATGGGACATACATCCATCCACAACTTCTCCAGACAATCTGTTCCAGTGCCTCACAGCAAATAATTTATTTCTCATATCTAATCAAAACTATTCTCAGATTAAAGCCATTACCCCTTGTCCCATTGCTACATGTCCTTGTAAAAAGTCCCTCTCCAGCTCTCTTGCTGGCCCCTTTTAGGTACTGAAAAGCTGCTCCAAGCCGCTTCTCTTCTCCAGGCTGAACAACCACAGCTCTCTCAGCCTGTCATCATAGGAAGGTGCTTCATCCCTCTGATCATTGTAGCCCTCCTCTGGACCTGCTCCAGAAGATCCACGACATTCCTGTGCTGAGAACCCCAGAGCTGGTGTCACTACTGCAGGTGAGTAGTGGGGACGAATAGAGGGGATGTATCACATCTCTGGACCTGCTGGTATTGTATGACATTGCTGCATCAATACATTATTGTCCTGCTACTTTGGATGCTTCCTCACAAACTGCAAACACTGAAAGAACATGCTGGTAACACCTACCTGTGGTCTTTGCCCTCATCAGTCTTCTCGGGAAGTTACCACTTGCATAGTTAGGAATTATATTCTGGCCCAAATTTATTCTTGGAAACTATAACCATTCCTCTTCAGGCCAGTTTTGTCCTTCATGCAAGGAGCTGTTCTTCCTGACAGAGTTTATATCCTTGATGTGTTGATAGGCAACATTCATAATCTCTCAGTTTTCACCTTCTTAGATGATTTAAATTCTCCCGGTCATCCAGGTGTCTCTTTCCTCCACACCTCTCCACTGTGGAGAATATCTGTGGTGAAAATGAGAGAGTGGAACTACATGCAGCAATGTACATTAACCCTTTGAACAGTGGAGTTAGCAACTCCTACCCTTCTGCCAATTCCTCATTTGATGTACCTTAAGACATCAGGATTGTAGATCTTTTGTTCCTGGTTACTTTGCACCTACAACTCCTTGTTAACCTCTGGTCATGCACCATGTCCTACATACTCTTCCTTTGCTGTTTCCAAGTGCTATGTTTTTGGTTTGTAAGAGTAATTCTTGTTATCACCATCCTTTTCATATTGCTGCTGCCTCATAACTTCATGTCAGTATCAAGTTTCACTGGCACGCCAGGGCCTGGTCACAGATGTGCCCTGGCTAGGAGGGCTGTGACCATGACATAGAACCTACCAGTGGAAAAGACCACAGGGAAGGGATGCTACCCCATTGCCATCTCACCGGCCATGGTAATCTGTCCTTAGAAATACTGCTAGTTTTTATGCAAGATCATTAACTGAAATATTCAGTGTGAATTCTTCTCCTCAGGGCTATGTTTAAAACATGTCTCCAGCCCTGTAATCCCCCTGTCAGCAAAGCTTCCCATTATCTCTTCTTTATCTAGCTTTTGTATTTGCCCCTATCTTAACGATCTAAACTAATAAATTGTCTCAAAGGACCATAAAATCTGATCTGCCAGACACAACCTTTCATGTTCAATTCTGTCTCCAGCACTTTCTTACAAAGATTTTGTCTTTATTCAAAGTTGAGGCAAGTTCTGTACTTCTGATGTCAGCAGCTCCAAGACATCTCTAACAACAAATCCTTGAGCTTCTTAATTCCCCTTGTTCATTCCTACTTGTGAAGTTTGCTCTCCTGAAATAAAGCACCTTAGTTTAATTCAACAGCCTTTTGATTTAAAAGAATTCCATGGGCATTCAGTCAATTCAAGCAGTTTGGTTTGATTTTGACAATCACTTCTTTGCTGCTGGAGTCTGTAGTACCGATATCAGACTCCCATTACAACTAGTGAAGAAATCTGCAAATTACTGGGCACCAGACTATATGGATTCTACTAGTCCTAGATACTGTTTTCCCACCTAGATTTTACAGTTGAAATTTAATTACAGAAACCCACCCATTTGTAAATCTAAGGCCAAGTATCTGCAAGCAGGACTCAAAGCATTATACCAGCAGACTTTTTCTTTCACCATTCTTTCCATAAATGTTTAATCCAGTTTGTCCATTTGACTTAGTGTTATGCCTTTTTCCTTCTTTGTCATACTGGGAAAAGAGAATTATCATCACCTTTAGCTTTATTAATCTGTCCTGAATAGTGCACCTCTTGGAATACTGGATTTTCTTTTATGATCTCTGTTCCCAAAGTGTCAACCCAGCTTCCTTGCAATCCCACTGAGGTTCTTCACCAGTAGTTCATATGACTATTTTTTGAAATGTTAATTACACATTTGTGTCAATACTCTGCTGGCATTGACATGATCGTTGTCTTTTTTAAAAAACTGAAAAGTTAGTATATTTATACATTATACTGCATATACATATGCCCTGGTCGAAAATCCTACAGTCTAGGACCCATAATTCCTCTTGTACATATAAACTATCTTGCAGCAGATTCTGCTGGTGTATGTGAACACGCCATACCAAACTGAGCAGTAGCTCCTTGGAGGTACATGTGACTGATGGTGAGTGCTTACATGTCTATGTGAATATTCAGAGTGAGTCAGACTGTTATCCCTACAAGGAAGATCACTACAGCTATTAAATTACAATGGGCAAAAACATTAGTGTAGCCATTAAAATCAAAATCAAATTGATTTTTGAGATGATCATTATCCATGCATGCAATTCCAATTTTTCCTCTTAAAAATGGAAAAACCTACACAGACAGAAGAGCAGTGCAATAAACTCTATAGAAAACTTAGAAAATCAGGATAATTCACCCTTGATGTTCTTTGACCTAATTTTTTTATATTCTGGCATCACAAGGGTTAGACAACATGAAGTGGTATCATCTACATTGTGGATACCAAGGCAACAGGCCCTCTCTCAGCTTCAGGACAAACTAAAATCTCATGGCATCAACAAAGCTCTCTGAAACCTGTTTCAATGATGCTAATTGTGTTCTCAAATATCTAATTTGAAAACTCACTTGTCTTTGTGATCTTACTATTGTTTGTACTGTTGGGACACTGCTGACCCTCAGTGATGGACAATTATACCACTTGAAATGAAAGTTACCTTGGCTGACAAAAAAATCTGATATTAGCTCCCTTAAATATATATTAAAATTCTATTTCCTTCTTAAACAGACATAAGGCATTTCAGAATGTTTACAAACACACAGAAAAAAGGAAGAGACCTTCCCAACAGTTTTTCCTCACAACATATTCCCTGAGCTTCACCATCTGTTTTTCGCCACTGTCCATCTTCATGCTACACCACTCTCTCAGAAACAAAGAAATGCCAAAACAAGAAAAGCAAACTTTAACTGTATGGTTATCACACTAATCTATGCCTCATATTTTACACATGGAGGCTCCTTAAAGTGCAGTCACAAAAAGAGGAATGTAGTACAGAGAAAAGTGAAAGGAAATTAGGATCACTGTCAACACACAAATAAGCCAAGCAAGAGAGAAACTGAAGGATATGTGATATTATATATTTCATATACAATTAAAATTATGCATGTCTGTAATAGCTCAGATAACTTTGGGGCCAGATCTTCGTACAGTGCAAACAGGCCCAAATCCACCCAGCTTATTAATTGGCTTCATATGATGTGCAAACACCAGACGAAGAAGAGGGACAACCGTTTTAGGGTTCTGCCTACATTTTACTCTTACATGTTTCCCTAGAAATGTGAACCCAACATGCTGTTCAGGCTGATTAAGTGCATTAAAAATGCGTACTCTCAGTTCCTGCACAAGACTTTGGAGCAATAACTGTGGTCCCATGAGACAGAATCTTTGAGAGTAACATCCCCTTAAGATATTGCTGCTGACTAGTGTTCTCATGACACATCATGCCACCCCCCTCCATTGCACCAGCTGAGCTTTTCATGGTGGGAATGAGACCAGAGAACTGATCCAGCCTCTGAAACCCCTTAAGCATGACTACCTCTACAAGCTTCCGCCCTTACTAGTGCTATGCTGTGACCCTGGGTAATGTCACAGATATTGCAGTACTGGATCTATGCAGATCCTGTCACCTGACTCAGTAAAGGGCCTCAAAAGCCCTCGAGCCAAGGCCATAAACATTCCAGCCCTCACTAGAGAAATGCAATAGGCATAACAGTAATAAGAAGGTATCAATTGTCCTCCACAGCAGCGCCTGGGAATGATTCAAATCAGTTAAGACAAATGTTTGCTTCAGCAATTAAAACAAATACTTATTCTAAAGTGAAAATGGATCCATACATCAGAGCTTATTTGCTAGGAAGACCTATGATGTCTTTTGCATTACATCTAACCGGTAGAAAAATTAATTTAAGACATACCAAAGCCAAGTCATGTAAAACTATTTTAATTAATATTTCATGCTGTAACTTATGTATTGCACAGCATCCTTCTGGCCACAGGACAAAAAATTCTTTTAAATCAACAGCATTGGAAAACTAGCATACAACTCAATAAAATGATGATTCCACATTTCCCAGAGCTTACTCTGTGTTGCATAATCTGGAGGCTAGGTTTTTTCAACCAGATGAAGACAGCAGGTTGCCTGGCTTGTTACAGCACTGCTTCACCAAGCAGCAGCATTACCACAAGCATCTGAATGGGAGAATCTAGCCGCTCAGGAACAGGCAAACTGCAGACACGGCTGTTTGGAGGTATGTTTGGAATACGGAGCCTGCGAGCCAGAGTAAAGCCACAACAATGGGAGCAATTTGGCAGCTCCCTCGCAATACTTCATCCACTTATCTCAAGCAGGACTCATTGAGTGAGCGAGCCCTCATGCCAGCTGTAGGAACTCACCTCTGCAGGAGGGTTTGCGTTAGGGATGCTTTGGGATGAGGATGCTTTTTTGAAGGGAAAGCTACCCAGCCTTCCCATCAGCTATCTCCTGAAAGGTGAACGCCACACTCCTGCTAGCAGGTAACAGTGAAAAGCAACACCTTTTTAAACACAGAACCCCTGCTCAGCACGTTCACTAACCACAGTGACCTGCTGCCGCGGGACGGGCACACACGGGCTTTCCCTACACACAGAAGCGAACGCAGGAGCGCCGTCTGCGGCCCAAGCGGCACTTGCAGCCCCGTGCCTCCGCCTGCAGCAGCGCAGCGGAAGGCAGGCCCGCAGCCGAGCCGCGGCAGCCCGGGCACGGGTAGCCCGAGCCGCGG
>VYXF01002428.1:579510-604804 GCA_013397295.1 Polioptila caerulea
GGTAGCCCGAGCCGCGGCAGCCTGGCCCCGCTGCCCCCGAGCCCCCTCAGCCTCGGAGGCGGCGCTGGGCGGCGGCGCCACCTAGCGGCTTGCTGGAGCAGCGCGGCCGCCGCCCCGCCCGGGCTCCGGCCCTGCCCTCAGCACCCCCGATTACCCCGTCACCAATGACGGGCTCTAATTTTGTCTATTGCTCATTTCCTTAATTATCTCTGGCTGACAAATTGGAGCGTCAAGTGGCTCACCGGCTAGACAAGCGGCTCATTTATTTTACAGCAGCGTATTTTCACGTTGCTGCGGTTATTTCATGGCTATGGTTTGACCTTGCACCCAGTTACTAAAGAAAACACTCCAAGAAAGCCACCCTTTAACACAACTTTAACATAACTTTAACACAAAGACCAGGTTTTGGCTTTCCTTTCCTACCAGCAGTTAAGTTCAGCAGTCTTTCTAAAGCCATAAAGAAAATATATGTGCACGTGCACAAAAAAGCCCCTCATCTTTTAAAACTGAACATATCCACAACCCAATTTACATTTGTCTCTTGAACTCCTCACACCTAGCTTCTCCCTCTCTAGATTTCTGCAAAGCTAGAGGGAAAATGGCAACAGTCTTTCTGTAAGTTTTCCCCTGCTTAAAACACACCTCACCACTGTGTAAGCAAGCTCCAGTTGCAGGTGTCCCAGTATAAACTCCCTACTCCAAAAATTATCAGTAATTTTGCAGTTTATTCCTAGGACAGTTAAAACTATGCAAAACTCATCCATCAATATCAGTGACACACATTAAAGGAAAAAAATAGATATTTTTCATTATACAGCAACATTTCCCCACATTGTTTAAACTAAATCTAAAACAAGCTCAAACTAATCCTGATAAAGAGGTGAAAAATCGTCTTGATAAAGTTGAAATGCTGGTCCATGGGAATTCTCCACACTGTGCTTGCCTCTGCAAATGCAAAAGAAGTTAGGCAGTCCTACCCTCTTTATGAACAGTTCCCTCAGGTCCAGTATGTGCTTCCCTACTATTCAATCAGTGCCACTGGGTTGATTGTCCTATAAATAAGTCTAAACTGCTAAGCATTCACATCAATCACCTGGCTTCTTTCAAAAGGAAGAGCTTGCATAGACAGCTGCAAGTGAATAAATCCAGCCAAGAGAAAGAAGCTGCAGCTGAACAGGTACTCCAGATCTAGCATTCTTGCAGAGCTACCACCACGCAGAATGGCCAAATGCTCTTCTTTTAGAAGTGGGAATCATGATGAAACCTATATATTATGTTGTATTATCTTGTTAACTGGACAAGCAGCAGCTTTGAAACGAAGGCTGAGTGATGAAGTAACTCATTCCCAGTTTGCATCATCCCACCTATACCAACACTGGAATCTGAAAGAAGAGTACGTCACCCACAGGAACAGCCACGCTGGCATTAACCCTCTTAACTCGAATGCCAGCGGCATCAAAGCTTTCCCTTCCCACCCTGGAGGCTTTTGCAGCTGGCTGGCACCAGAGCAAAGGCACGCCCCCAGTCTTACTAATAAGGGCACACCCAGCTGGGCCACAGTTGAGTCCACAACAGCCCATTCAAATACACCCAAAACAGGTCAGAGTTCACACTTACTGCAATAAATTCTGAACTGCCTCCTATCAACAGCAAAGGCTGCTAAATATGAATTACACTAGAAAACTTTCAGTACATAGAGGAAACAAGCAGCAGAAACACGACTAATAACACCATGTGATGGAAGTGTCAGTCATTTTGCATCAGCTATTAAGATTACAAACATCACTGACAATGGTTTGGGTTTTTTCCTTCTGCTGCAGCAATAGTAAGAAGGTAGTGTTGCCTTCGACTGAAAGAAACTTTTCCTGGAATATCATGTGGTAACTTCTCTATAAGTCACCTGAATTTAACGGCAACAGGGAACAAGTGGAAAGCCAATTCTGCCTCTCAAGGTCTCCCAACCAAACAGCAGCAATGAGCAAGAGATGGCAAGCTCACAACATGAGAAAAAAGATCCCTTTGTCCACTATTTTGTACCCAAGAATTCTCCAGTTTGACTTTATGTTACACTTGTGTCCTAGTTTCAGCTGAGACAGAATTAATTTTTTTTTTAGGAGCAAGTGCCAAGCAAGAAGTGCTGTGTTTTGCATTGAGTGTGAGAACAATGATGATAACACACTGATGTTTCTGTTGTTGCCGAGCAGGGCTTACCCTAAATCAAGGTCTCTTCAGTTTCCCATGCTCTGCCAGGAGCAGGCACACAAGAGGCTGTGGAGGAACATGGCCAAGACAGCTGACCTGAACTGGCCAAATGGATATTTCAAGCATAGAGAGTCATGCTCTGAGGATATAGAGTCATGCTCTGAGGATATAGTCTCATAGAGTCATTATCTATGAGAGGATATAAACTGGGGGAAGCTATCTCAAATGGTACCAGGTGCAGCTCAGGTATGGGCTGGTCATTCATCAGCAGGTGGTGAGCAATTGTATTGTGCCTCATTTTTCTTGGGTGTTCTCTGTACCCTTTTTACTACAATTATTAGCATTAACGTTGTATTTCCATTTATCTCAATTATTAGACTGTTCTTATCTCACTCCATGAGTTTTACATTTTTCCTGATCCTCCTCTCCATTCCATGAAGGAGGGGAGAAAGGGGGAAGGGAACAAGCAGCTGCATGGTACACAGTTGCCATCTGGGGTTAAACCAGGACAACTTGTTAAGCTAACAGTGGCACTGCTAAACTTAAATGTAAGCTGGGCTTTAGAAGTCAATGCACATGTATGTATGGACACACAGCAGTTGCAAACTTTTTTCAAAGCACAATATTAAGAAATCATGCTAAGGAGTAGCTGTGTGTTGCTCTTTTCATACACCTGCTTCATCAGCACTGCTGATTTGATCTGTCTTTACAGCAGAAGTATTATGGACAGAATATGTCTCACTTGTGTCTGTTTCTGGTATGAGTGTCTCTTACATTAACACACCATGAAGGTATTGCACATGCTGCCACAGACTTGCTGTTAACCTACATTTAGAATAATATAAATGCATCTGTCATTTCATGTCTTCCTGAAAGGTAAAGGAAAGAATTAATTTTAATCACTTTTTCTACATTCAAAGTTGTACAAGTAGGTGATATACAGGTCAATTTGGGCACATCCTATGGTGCTTTAATCCTCATGCCTTTTGTTACATTTCATGCCACAGGTTTACTACAGTTCTGCATCTGGCTTTACCTAGAACCATGCAATACATAATTGTATTTCTATTTATGCTATTGAACAGTTTCTACAAGGATATACTAAGAAAAAGCAACTATTTTGTTAGGATTTTGATTTTTCTCCCATCATCACCTGTTATACTTCATATGCTGTTCAATTCTTTACCCAAACCACATGCAACAAAGACCTCATATGACTAATTTTCAACATGTTCTTTCCTTTTCTAAAAAGTGCATTTTTCTTACCTCAATCTGCTTTTCAATGCTTGCTTTTTATATACTCATGATAACCTTATTTTTGCTTCTGCCAGTAGCTTTCCTCTGCCTCCAACTCTTTGGTAATGCTTCCTATCTCATTGTTATTTTTCACTCACTTTCCTCAGTAACCATATTTTTGTTTTTCCTTGCTTGTATCCTGGTAAGTTGTGGAAGCTGGGAGATTTGATGACCTTAAGATGATCTCATGGAAATGCGGCCTCTGTGACACATCACTCCAGCTGTGTTCTGGTTAAAGCTCTCAGAACACCTCCCTCAACATCCATCCAACCAGAAATTCCCATTTCACTATTTCAACCTTGTGAAACCTGTCAAATTTATCCTTGTCTGAACACAAACCAGCAGTGACAATTCTACACCTTTTAACCAAACCAGGGCTAAGAGCATAAGAGCAGCTTTATTAATCTAGTCTGCTAACAGCAGACAGCTGCCACCAAATGCTTCCTACAGCATGGAAAACAAACCAACCTGAGTAACAGCAGCAAGAAGCAACAAATGGCTGTTGATAGCTGGATACTGGCAGGTCATAATTGCACAGATTACAGGTATGCTAACGCAAGGACAAGAAGGAAAATAGTAGAAAGAAAAACTTTGGTAAAAGCGAGAGGGAGAACACAAAGGTCAAACCGATGATATTTCTTCCATGTATTCCAGAAATAAGGCCTATGACAACCAAGACTGACACTTGTGAAACTCATAGCAGAATGTACGTTTTTGTAGCAGCTCTTAAATATTAGTCAAGCTAGATCCATCTGCCAAACGAAAACGGTAGCATTTCACGGACAAGGTCTACACATTTTAAGTATATGTAGTAAAGAACCTAAACTGAGAGCAGCTTTCCATAGTAAAAATAGGAAGAAAACATAATAATTGATACCTATATGGCAAATAACATAATTGATGCTTTTAAGACTTACATTTCTATTTCTCCTTAAAAAGGTTTTCTTTGGGTTTAAAACTTTGCTGCATACCACTTTAGCAAAAGCAAGTGAAAAATAAATCCCAAATTATCATTAATTTAGAATATCCAAGAGCTTTGCTCTGTACTTGGTAGTCAAATAGGCTTTCCTTTGGTAGTAGTGTAAAAGAATTTTTGCAGACATTTTTACGTTAGAGAGCACACGATAACTGCAGAATTAAGAAAAAAACCAAATGTACCTTCTTGACTGCGATTAAGGAGAGCAACCAAAAATCTGACATAGCACTCCGCTACTCTCTCATGTACGATTTTCTTTTTCTCAGTTTTAATTGGGTTAATGAAGTTAAAGAATACAGACAGTCTATTGCTGAGATCATACTCATAACTGTATAGACGCTGCTACAAACACATCACTTTGGTCAATGTCAGTAATGCCACCATGATAACTTTATTACACTCTCATATTAATCATATCCTCATCCTTAAGGAGGCACGATCTAGCCATTTGCATTCAAATATATATATAAACATCCAAAAGAGTTACCATAACAGTTTTTATTAAAAAACCTAATGTACATATTTTGCCCCAGTGCAGCTATATTCTTAAAAAGTACTGTATGTATCAAACATTCAAGGTTTATCCCATCACTGCCAATTGTCTTCGAAGAGCTGTCAAATACCTCCAATTTTAATCAATGTCAGCACAGTCTCAAGAAAAAGCTCTCAGCTTTTTAAATGAAGAAGCTTACTATTTTCTGACATGAAGACAACATGCCATTAACAAGTAAACCTTGTGTTAACTGCATTCTCTCAGGAATTATATAAGTTCCAAATCCCATGTGAGAATTCATACCCTGCATCAAACACAAGATACGTTATTCCAATAAATAGAGAGCATTTGGAAAGGTCTGACAAAATTAATATTTTTAACAGCTCTTTAAAGAAGTAATGGTGCAGATTACATCCAAGCTCTTTGCCTCAGTGTAACACGTATTTGAAATTAAAACAAAACATGGAAGACCAATATCTTTACATTTTATTCTTCAGAAAAAGAAGAATCTTAAAGAAAGCATTTAGTAGTCCACTTGTGCTTAAAATATTCAATGCATGAGAAAGCCAAAAGAAAAAAAATACACATTTTTATACACCATGATCAAAAAGATAACATAAATTTTCAGAAATTGCACTGTATTTAGAACACTCTCTATAAATCTGCTCCACTTCTATGTATGGCTACTGAGGCTGCCTGACACAGTTCCTTTTCCACTTTAATTGCCAACCTGTGGAGGCCCTTCAGGGATCAGTGATGTGAAGAAGGTTGTGATAAAGGACCAAGCAGAAGCCATGAATCCAGGCTGCTGCTCTGTATTGCCATCTTCACCTGCATCTTCTCCGTTGTCTTCATCAATCCCATCATCCATAAGTCGCTCCTTTAAAAACAGAAATTGAAGCAATTCAACTGCTTCTTTTCAGAATTCTGACATAAGGTAACCAGCAGTATCTTCCTACATTAAGTGACTTCTCTCAGAATAACCTCCTGAAGTAACTAGCATGAAGAAAGTCTGTGATTGAAGTAGAGACAATCAGTAATTGTCAGACTGGAAAAATACAGAATTTAAGCAGCAGGCACAACCGGAGGGCAATGCCAAAAGCTTTCTGGTTAAACCAACTCTATTCCACAAAAGCTGGCTTGCTGTCCAGGCACTACAGAATACTTTACAATATAATACATAGGAGTCTCAAAAGACATGTCTGCCCTTACTCACCATCTCTTCAAGATCAGGATTATTTGCATGCTGCCCATCACGGTTCACTTCTGCATTATTGGCTGCCTGTTGTTGGCCTCCCTCTTGCCTAAAGGGAAACCATCCAGCTTGGTGTCTATGTAAGAAAGCGGAACAGTTGAAAACCTCTCTTTCGAAAGGAACAGAAAGATTTTTCTTCTACAGCTAGCTACTGCAGCAAAGTCTGTAAGTACTTCCAAATGAATGAGGTCACATCTATTTTTCTGTAATTCATCCTTCTAGATTGAATGGCTATTCTTCAATGACTACATTAAGGTCATGCTGTTCAGAGCCCTCAGTTCCAGAAGACAAATAATGTACCATGACTAGGTGATTAAATATGTGGGAATACTTTATATGGGTCTCCTCCCCATTTTTAAGTACTGAAGTGAAATAAGTTTTCAAAGCTAGCCTTAATTTTCTTAGTTTAGTTTAAATTTAATTTTCCATGGAAAAGAGGAATTTAAACTTCAGCTAATGCTTGAACCACATCACGACTGGAAGTAAAACAAGCCTCTCCTACGTTTCCAAGCATCTATATTCTGATTTCAATTACTCTACCTGTATGAAAGAACAGTCCTACTTAGGACTGAGACTACAATGTAAGGAAACTCTCAGTGAATGCCATCAGTCCAAAACATGAAGCATTACTTCTGTTTTCCACTTCTATTTACATCATTAAGGTATTTTCATATGCAAAAGGAAGTGATGACAACAGTACTGGTATTTCTCAGCTAAACACAGAACATGCTTAGATCTTTATGACGTGTGGTTAAAAAAATTCTTACGTCTCTAATTCTACCAGATCTCATAGCCCACCATTATAGTACCTTAACTCTGTCTACCAAAATTTAGTGCACACATCCAACAAGTTATTTTGGAAATATACATGAGCTTTGCAAATTCATAACCAAGCAGTAAGTTTAAGTTTATGCAAATATATGCTTGACCTGTATGAGCTTACCTCACCTCACCCCCCCTTTCTAAATTTTCATCTCAAAATGCTACACTTCAACAATGTAATTCATTCAGCAATACTGATCTATTAATATCACCAATATGTAAGAACATTGTATTTCCAGTATAAGAGGTATCCAACTCACTGTAAAAACATTTTGAGAATTACTTCTTTCTTCACATCAGCTTCTCTACTTGCTGAAATTTATTTTTTTAACAGACACACCCTACTTTAAAAGGAGCAGTGTGTAAATTTTTTCATGTGGATAATTCTTAATTTTAAATAGAATTAACATTAGCACCATACTCCACATCTCAGATCTGCAGCTATACTCAACTGTTGTACTCACAAATAAACCAGCAGCATGGCTCCCATTACCATGACAAACCGACTGAAAGAAGAATAGAAGTATACAATGCTCAGAAGAATTGCTGCTCTAGAGAACGTGTACATCCAGTCCAGCCAGTCCCGGTTGAAGTCCTCTTCATTCACTACTGGGCCACCCTGTGCATTCATCTGAACATTTTGGTTTACAGGCCTGTTCTCCTGGACAGCTACGTTTGGCACTGCTGCAGGCTCATTTGCAGGAGCATGTTCTGAATTTACAGCCTGGGCAACTGCAGATCTCGCTGGCTCAGTGCTGGAAGTCACTTGGGCTGAAACAGCAGCTTGGCTAAAAATTTAAACATAAATCTGGTTTGTCAAAAAACATGCACCATGATTTCTAAGCCTGTCTTCTTTGCTACAGTTCCAGATGTAATACATGTCAAAACAAACTGCATTTTCCCTTAGATTTTTATTTACTAAGACATTAATTTAATGCTAATCCAAGACTGGATTTCATAATTTGCTGAACAAAACTAAGTATAGAACAGATCTACACAAAATAAACACAGACATTTTGATCCTGAAAAAAACATTTAATATATTCTTTTCACTAGTGCAGCTCAGTACTAAGATAATGCAGACTTACTATTGCATGTAGTACTGACGTACGTACATCTGTTGCCACCATATCATCTGTAAGGGACTGAATGCAGGATACATAGAAAATCCAGCAGGAACACCTTGGCCTGGAAACTGGTTGCCTATATTGCTAGAAAATGATTTAAAGAAAAATATTCAGCTCTGAATTGTGACATTTAAAAAGCATGCTAGTATTAAAAAACAATTAAAATGGCATTTCTCCTCTCATTTGTTCCCCTAAAATAACTCACTGAAATAACATATAGTGAGATCATCCAACCCATTCCAAAAAAGCACTACATTTCATAAAATAAATTAATAAGTGAAGTTATTTCTATAGAAAGAATATCTGGCTTGGTACTTAGTATGTCACTAGCTGCATCTCTTGGACAAAATAAGGCTGGAAATTTTTCAAGACAGAGCTAACTCCAGAAATTCTTCCAAACAATTCCTTTTAAGTTCAGAGGTCATCCTTAAAGGTCTACAGGAGCTCTAAAGAGAAAACTTACTATATTCTATAGCTTTCTTTTAGAAGTAATACCTGAAATATCATTGTCATCAGAGATGTAAAGAAATAACATAAGCAAAGACAACAAACTAATCTTTCAGATACAGCTTCTGAAGACTGCAACTAAGAACAACTGTAAAGGATTTACTTCCCCCCCTTCAATAGTTTGAGCATATGTGATTCTCCTCCCTATGGGCTTTTAAATTTGATTCACATGCAAGAGAGATAAAACTCCTGTTCATAAGTCTTATGTTTGGTTTTGTCTGCTATTAGACTTCTTATCCTCTCTTACCTCCTAGAGCATATAGCATGTTTTGGCAAGATTTCCAACTCTTTCCCAAAAGATTTTGATGTAGTGAACTGTAGTAAACCAGGACATCTTTCAGGACAGCATGAGAGTATAAAGCATGAAGAAAAGTTTATTCAGACTGCAGGTAGCAAAAGCTGAGACTGCTGTAATTGTACTGCAGACTACACCTGTTCCCTAAGTAAGGCACTCCCTGCAAAGATATTACCAAGAGATTTCATTAGTCTACCAGGCATTCAGATATACACGACATGCCCAGAAAGATGGGAGGAAGACATTAAAATCTTTTTTTCCATGTTACACATGAATAAATATTTCACTGCAATTCTGGACAAGAATCTGTCACACAACTCCATGACCTCTGCTAATATTGTTATGTTTGCACTTAGCCATAATCTGTTCTGACAACAGTTTTGGGGGAACAGAAAAAAAAAAAAAAAGCAGAAGTACTTTCCTTGATACCAAACACAAACTGAGATAGTCACAGGCATTATTCGAGGTTTATTTTAAAAATTGAAAGGGTTAACTAGAGGTCCTGCTGATGTTATTTATTTATGCATAATTGACATGTTGAAACAGCAATGCCATGAAGCTACTGTTGAAAAACATTAGTCATGATTTACAGTTGCAAGTTATAAGAAGTCATAAGTGTTTTTCTATCCCTGGCAAACACTTGGAGAGATAAGACTCCTCCAAAATTCACAAAACATTAGACCTCAAAATGTAAAGATGATTTAAATATTCTACATGAGTGTCATTAGGTACTGTGCTGAGACAAACCCCTGAGCATTGTCCCAATTTCAAAGCAGGTAGAGTATCAGATGGGGTTCTGAACAGGCAGGATCACTCACTTCCACCTCAGTCACCAAAATGCAGTGCTACTCAAGTTGCCTGAGTGAGTTCTGAAGGCATTTTACTTCCTTTTCTTTAGGGTTCTTCCTTGCAACTGCTCTGTTGACCTCAAAAAAGGTTGAGAGGCCTTAGGCTAACAGCTTGCCCTCACATCTTTTATATCTTTTGGAAATATTACTGGATTTGAGCTTTGCCTTTCTTTCAAACTTTCAAAAGCTGCATTCTTGATGTCTTAAAGCTTAATAGTAGATTAAGCAGCCAGTCAAACAAGACAAACCACAGTAGTTTAGTTATGTAATGTTCTTTTCTTTCACATGATTTCTTTCACATTCAAATATTGTGGTGGGTTTTTAATTTTTTTTACCCAATAGCTTTTCTAGAAAACTGACTTTTTAAGAAGCAAGACTTGATTTTTCAAAATCTGGTTCCATTAATCGAACAAAAGTAGACTGGCTTACAACTGGCTTCTGGCTTAGAATGACAGCTAGTACAGAAGTATTTTGTTTGCTCATCAAAAATCAAAATGAGGCAGATGTTGGCAATTATACAGCTATTACATTTGCCACGGTGTTAAGTTAGCTTATGAAATTCAGAAACAACTCTTTACACTGTAACAATGTATTTCAGCGAGAAGAACCTCCACAAAGGAGGAGGATCTTCTCAGCAAAGCAAGGCAGTTTGCTCTTCGAACAAAAAATAAAGTAGCACAATACATTATCCTCATCTTTTTTCCAGAAGGAGGAGAAAGAGATAGGACAGAGAGTATTTCAAAAGAATGGCAGCAAAAGCATAAGAACAAAGAAGCAAACAGGATCTGTACAGGCATTCCAAGACTGGAGGACAAAGCAGAGCAGACAACAGAAGAACAGTTCAATAAACCAGAAAACAGTTCAAATGGTAGAGGTAGATTCAGAATATTCTGAAAAGACACATAGTGCTCCTCAGGATGGCTAAAAAGCTCAAAACTACTCCTTTTGGTCTACGGAAGACACCCAAATGAACTAACCAGCACTGAATTTGAAGGTAAAGTTATCACAAAGATACTGCTCATCACTAGCGAAAAAACAAGACTTTTTATTCAGACTTAAAGGCTTGGGACATCAACTTCAGGTGATATTTCAGTATCCTCTACTAGCTTACTTGCTACTTAGAAGAAAATAAAGTGAGCAAAGGTGGCTGATGCAGCGAGGTATTTATGCGCTAGGATATATACTGCATGCTGTCAGTATGGCATTTTGTTCACTTTCAAACATTACCCTGTGCACAGTACAAAGATATGTCACTAGATGGGCCACCCACACTTGACAAATGATTTCACTGCCTTGATGTCTCTTGTCTATTTACTGCTTCCAAGTGCTCTCCAGTCTGAAATGTGAACCCTGTCAGGGATGAGCCCTTCTGTTCTGTTTGTACCTGCTCAGCACAGCACAGGCCCTGATCCCCAACAATGTCCACAGGAGCAGACAATGCTGTGCTTGCTCCCCACAGCTAAAGACTGACTTGGTACATACAAAAACTACTTGCCCAGTCCCACCTCAAGCTTAGATTTTTAAAAACAGCATTTGCAAAAGCTTAAAAGCAACAGAAAGTTTTAATTTTTTCCCCCGTAATATTTCAACAATCTGAACTAAATGTTGTTTTCCCAAAGTATGTTCAACTCTCACACTGCAGCTTTAAGCAGGGCTGAAAAAACATTGAAACTGTAATTTAATCATCTAACATTCACACTATTTATTTGTACAAATCAATCAAGTATTGCAAAACGCCCAAGGAAACTGACCCTTACATAAGTTTTCAAACACCTGGAGATCTTTCCTCATCAGCAATGCCTACAGTTCATCATGTAGCTGGAATAAAAATTGTTTGGCCATGAAAATAAAAGAAAAATCAACAAAGTAACGCCAGTTTCAGTTATGGATCTTGATGTTCCTAACAAGTCTTGATCTGCATAAAAATTACATTAAAGCTACATCCCACTGCCCAAAATGATGTTTAAGAGACAGCTAAAAAAACAGAGGGCATTTCTTACTGCTGGAATAGAAGCAGCAGTGCCTAAAAGCAAAAGCAGATGCATCTAAAAAGATTATGGAAGCATTAAAAAGGGTTGTTAAAGAAGGAAGCTCCAGCAGGCACTGGGCACAGATTATTTGGAGTTGAGCAGAGCCAATACCAGCAGTCTACAAAGATCTTATTCAAGTTCTGATAGCACTCCATCAAAATACTTTCCAACAAAAAAAGGCCTAGGGTAATTTAGGATTCATTTCTTTTGGCATTTCTGTTCAGATTTGGAATGCACTCCTGGAAACCTCCAGTCACTTGCTCTTACTACAGTTCTGTTTGCACCACAGAATGCTCTTGAATCACCATCTGGATTCCTTTTCGATTACACAAAATTGAAGTATGTGATTTGGGTGTACTGCTAATGCGTCACAGCCACAAGCAGGATCCTACTCCAGGTAACCAAGCTAGAAACAGTCCAAGTAAGACTGAAACCCCTGAAATATGTACAGTGATGTCAGGTTCTCAACACTTCTTTCAGTCTACAAATCTAGTCCTCTCAATCCACATTACATGTTAGACATAGCAAGTCACAGACTTAGTATTTTTAATTTATTCTTTACAAGACAGCAATGTCTCCCAAACTGACAGAAATTAATTCAGCCCAAAGACTAAATAATGGTTCTGTTGCCTTTTTGAAGTCCACAGCCTATTTAGTTCACCACACTTGACAAAAGCTCACTCAGAATATGTCTATGTGGAAAGTTTAAAAATTTAAAAAGGTTAAAAGTTCTTTAAGATTAGTCATTTACACAACACATAATAAATGGCTTCTGGAATTAATTTACATTACACCAACGGCAGTCTTGACAGTCAACATGGTGTCACCTAGCTTTATCAGAAAGGCAAGTATGAACACTTCTGTGAGGATGCATTTGGTCAGAATAATAAAAGTCTCCACCCTCTCCAAAAGCAAACTCTTCCCAGCAGACAGTACATTTCAGATAATAAAAAAAAAAAAATTAACAAATTCAAGATGAATACTAGCAAGAGCAGTAAAGTCTATGTTAACTTTAATGAGAGCATGTAAATTAAACTGAACCTTAATAAACTTTCAACAGCTCTTGGCATCTGTTTTCTTTCCAGCAAAAGAAGCAATGTTACTGTTAGCACATTCATATTCTAGGGATTTTTGTTTCAAGATTCTCCAAAGTAGAATTTCTACATTTCCTACATCTATAGATTGTAGATTTCTACAATCTATACAGTACTGCGAGAACACCTTGTCAGAAAAGAAACTTGAAAGTACTCCCTGAGGAAATGACAGCTATCAGAACACACCATCCTCCTGATTTCCCCTTGGAAGAAGCTACTACTACTGTTATTAACAACAAAAATATGTTTAAGCAGCTGCAAAGGTCACATGGGTTAAACTTTCAAAAGATGCTTTTTAAGCACAAAAAAAATGACAGTTTTGATACTTATGTAGTAACAGACCTGATCTAGATCTGGTTACCTTTCACTGGTATGTATGAAAATCCTTAAAGATTTTGTTATAGATACACAAGCACTATATGTACTCAAAACATCTGCATATCATTTCTACAGTTGAATCCAATTTGGACAAATGAAGAATTATCTCTTATGTGTCAAAAACTAGAAACCATCATATTCTGCTAAGAATTTAGTGCTGACTGTTAAAATAAAGGACAGAAAAGATAACCAGAAGTAATAATTCTATCAGTTACATTACTAACCACATGCACTAGACATATTAAAGCTGTATTTGACCAAGAAAATTGACGGCAGGAAGCATAAAGAAAAATATAAAAAAACAACCTGAAGGGGAGCACCAAGAGCACTTCCTCTGTGATTGACTCCTAGCTAAAACCACTAATTTTCATGTGAAAACTTTTCTAATGTGACTTGTGCTTCAAGGTAAACTAGACAAATGGCTTTCCAGACTGTGAAAGAAACATAACTGCAACTGAACACTTAAAGCACTGTAAAGAATATCAAAGAGTGAGGATTGCTCCAGTCTCACTTACCCTTGCATTACATAAGGAAACTGTTGGCTTGGCGTGGGATTGCTGTGTGCTTGTGGAAGATTACGATGCCTCACTCCATCTGCACTAGTGTTCAAAGACGTAGAAGAAGCTTCTTGGTTTGTGGGTGAGGCAGCCGTTGATCCAGAATGGCCTAAATTCTTAAAAATAAATAAAATCGAGGTTGTGGAACTTTTGCCACAGTTATAAGATTTATTACCGTGTCTTAAAAAAAAACTACTTGCTTTAATGTTTTGTCACAAGTTTTATTAAGAGTATAAACATTGGGTAAGTCTTCTGTGGTTTTACTGGTTCTGGCAAGCCTTAGTAAAAACAGAAATTCAAAATTGCACTCAGGTGCAAGGGGAAAAAAAAAAAGAATTTTTCAGAAAGACTCAACACTTGATAGTTTCCAGAGAAAACCACAAGTCGCTGGGAATCATAGTTTCAAAAAGCTGAAGCAAACTAAAATTTAATTGAAAGAATATCTAACAGGAATGAAAAATCTAGTGGCTATTGTTAACAGAAGAAATCACAACTTCAAGATATGACTATCTTTAGAGACAGTGGCTTAAAATATCATTCCTCTATCCTTATCTTTAACTACCCCTTCTACTCTTCATCATCTTCACCCTCCTCACTGTGCCAGCTGCCCAATCCAAATTGTTGCGCTCACCACTGGAAGGGGGCTATCCATGGGAATAGAGAAATGGCTAGGAACTACTTAGGCTCCAAGGAACACACCTGAAACTAGTGTCAGACCTGATATCTGGCTTCTAAACTGTCTGTTACCATAACAAGATTACAACGGGGCCATTGAGATGAATTATTTCAATTTTAAAAAATCCCCAAATCCTGGTGCTAAGAATTACTGTAGTATTTACTCAGCAGAAAATCCTCTTAACTTTGACAACTCAGGAAGTGAGGAGGTGCAATTACTTACATCCACATCACATTTGCCCTACAAAGAAAACAAAAAACATTTACCACTAGGCAGTGGGGGTGGCAAGGAGTAAAAATGAAAAATAGAAGGACAAAGGCCATTTAAACTTTGGGTTTAGGCTGTTTCCTCCAAAGCATTATGAACTCAGCACTTTGTATACTGCCTGCTTTAAGCAGTCTTAAATACAGTCATTCAAATACTGCTGTAACATCTGTAACAACTGATGTACACAGCAATAAAACACTTGCCAAGGAGGCCACCTGTGTCCTGCCTGTAAACAGAGATATATAGATACAGCCTTTGAAAAGATGTTGTAGCCACGGTTCTCTCTCTACCATTGCTTAAACTGCTCATGCTTCTGCCACATAGCAGCCTGACAGAGGCCCTGTCAACAGCAGAATGAAGACAGACAGCTCCAAAGGGCATTTCCCATATGCTGACAATCCACACACCTCAGATATATCGTACCTACAATGTACGATATTGTACATATCCCTTTTTGACTGATCTTCAAGAGTTGCCTAGTGATACTGCCAATTCTGGAAAAAGCCAAGAACTACCAAGTTCTAAACAGAAAATGTAACTGCTTTTAAAACACAATACAACCGAAGACCACCATCATTTTTGGCGAATGTGAAGAGGGGAAGGCTCAAAACCAGAAACTAACACATTCTGTAAACAATTTAACTAATTAAAGTGTTAAGAACACTTCCTACTTTTGACTGTCTTACAGACTAGCTCGAAGTTCATACATAAATACTGGCCAATTCCTGTCAAATAGAAAAAAGCCTGGCCGAGTTCCACCGGTATCTCATGACAACAGCAATATTTTGACTGATCTCTCTTAAATTTTCACAAAACAAATCTCAGCTTAGATTTTCTAAAATTCTGAATACACTGCGCAATTTCTGACATAGATACAGGGATATGGAGAGAAAGGAAAGTGTACTTTTCAATACAGAGTTAAAAAGAAAAAATAACTAAGAAACTAAGTAGTGCTTTATCACCTAATAAATATAACCACTACAGTTTTTAAAAAAAGGCCATCTCTGTTTAAATAAAATGGCATCCTTGAATAATCAAGTCCAATTGTACAGATTCATATGGCATGCTGCACTTTCAACACACCATTTTACAGACAATTATAAAAAGTTAAGAGAAATTAGCATAGAAGGAATTCATGTCCTATGTATGAAAAAACTCACTGAGCTACTGCTGGAGGTTGACGCTCCGTGACCTTCTCTACTGGTGCTGGGTTTTGGAGAACTTGGGGGCGTCCGAGATGTACATACCAGGTGAACCATATGATATTCATCTTGCTAAAAATTAAAGAAATTGAAGAGCTAAAGCAACAATATTGGAGAAACTTACAAGTACAAAAACAGCCTCTAAAAATTCAAAGTTGTAAGCACTAAAACACTATACAAAACAGACCATAAAGCAACGCTTGAGTTCAACACAAAAGAATCCTACTGTTTCACAACTAATGTCTTCTTAGAAGCTGTCCACAATAACATATGGAACATTAACTCTATCCCAGTTTTCCCTAAAACTGCAGTAAAGCAGAACCAATGGAAGAACCCCAGGAGAAGCACAAGGAACCGTATCACAAGCTTTAACTTTTATTTTGGAAAAATCTCGCACCATTTACAGGGCTCAGTTTACCTAAAGTTAAGAATGCTTACATTTGCACTGAGACTGATGAAGACTGTTATAAGAAGAGTATGAAGAACAGAGACATCAGGGCACATGAAAAATGTAGGTGCTGGAATTCCAGAAGCAGACCAAGATAAGAACAGTGTGCAAGCCATTGCATTCACCTTGTTCCTGTTTAAGCTTGGCTCAAGCCTAACCTGCAGACACACAACTGAAGGGCCCTTGCTGATATTCCATGCTCAGAGAATGCTATTCAAAGTGCTAGGTGGGGCTTGAGTATTCCTAAATACTTGAAAGTGGAGAAGCAAATGCACGCCACCAGTTGAAGCCACCAGTTGAAGTAGCAAGGCCATGCCAACTCTGCAGGAACACACTCACCCCCAATCTGGAGGCCATAACTTCAATCAGAAGCTATTTCACCGTACCAAATTAAAACACCCCCTTACAAGGCCATAGCAACACAACAACTGTGGCTGCATATTTAAATTGCACACTGCAGCTTCCTCAGTAACTAAATTTTAAACAAGAGAAGCAACAAAAACACCTCTCTATCCTCTTCTGAAATCAGCATGGTGCAGGCAAGCTGCCATTTTTAATGTGATTGCACTCAGAAAAATCTGTGTTTGGAGAGTTTTTTTTAAAACTATATATAAATGTGCTGTAACAGCCATTTACCCATTGTTATAGTTTTGATCTTTGGGAAGCGAGAAAACTAGATAAATTCTTTTATACACCACTGTGCATTACTGCTACCATAGCCAATGCACACTCAGTCATTTAAATTTCTCCCCAGGTACTGGCTCTAACCCCAAGCACAGCCTCACTGCTACATTCAGTGTAATTTCTTACCAGTCAGTGATAGCAAGGATCAGAAAGCACTGAACACAGGTGATCACCACTTTGACCATGTCAAAAGCCTTTAACCCAACTAATCACTTTCTTCCTAGATAAGAATTTATGCCCCTGGGAAAGGCAAGGGAAGCCAGACATACCACTGATAAGCCTACAGCATGCAGCTTTATTAGATGTGACAGTTAATTGTAACATACTTCTATTCATAAGTAATGTGTTGGACACCACTGCGCTACAAGAGCACCACAACTTCCAGCCTCCAGGCATTTTGTACCAGTGAAATGACACTGGTTAGTACCAAGCAGCAAGCATCACAAAGCTAGACTGAGCAAATCTTTAGATAATACAGTAGGAAGATTTTGGCAGAGAATGAGACTGAATTTAAGTTTAATCATACTTTTTTTCCAAAAGCTTTAGCACAAAAACTCCTTCCAACACAAATTTCTAACTGTGCTTAAGACTGGTGTGTTTTCAAGTTCACTGAATTTCTTTAACTACTCTTAAGGCCTACAACTGCCATTATGACACTAAAGCATTATGTCCCTGCTTTAAAGTCAAGAACAGCCTCTGCAAGGCGAAAGAAGACATTAGTTACAAAGTTTCTCTGCTAGCACAAAAACGAAGTTTGAAATCTTGTTTATCTAAAACCAGTGTGCTGTAAATAGGCCAAGTGAATTTAAGGAATCTGGATTTTATTTTGTCCTTAACAAGCAAAACTAAGCTTTGAGGTAACTTCTATAAACATTTCCTAGAACATTTAAGCGGTACAGGGCATATACTGGTTTGCAATAGTCCAGCTTCAGTTTTCTAGTAAACCTGTACATAGTAAACTGAAAACATTTCCTTTGGTAAGAAGTTTAATCCCATTTAATAAAATCTATTTCAGAATAAAGATTATAAAGGAACAGCAGTGTTAGTCTGCCGAAGCAATACTCAAGACTCCTTCTCCATCTTAATACTGAAGTTCAGTTGCCCACTTTCACTAAAGCATCATCCATGTTTGGAGGCTTTCCTACATAGGAACTTTCAAAATGTGACCCACCCACCCCAGCCTGTAAATTGATTTTTACCTCAAGATATTGCAAAATAGTATCCTTACCAACAGCCAGGTACCATATTATAGAGTTCATCTATTTCACAGGATTAAAAACAGTGCAAGGACCTAGGGTATTTCCCCAATAACAGCTATTGATTCACCCTGATCTGTTTACAAAGCATCTAGACAACTCAACATCATGCTTCCTGTCACCATCAAAACTGAAACGAAAGTTCTTTATAATCTACCCTAAATATCTAGTTCTACAAATTTTTAAGAACCCTCCTAACTTAATGAACTCCTTATTACTGGATAACATCAATCCAAGCTATTTGAGCCAGTCTGAAAACCAAGTGCAAGATTTCGAAATCTGCATGAGATGTCACACATATTCAGAATTGGGATCTAAATGTTAACTGAAGAATCCAAAATTAGAGTAATAGAATTATTTGTTTCAATAGAAACCAAAAGAATTTTTTAAAAGTATGAAATGAAAAGAGCAAGAACCAACGAAGTTTCAAACATGATCAGGAATGGTTAACAGCTAACAAATCAAAACCAAGACAACAAACAACCTTCTCAGGAATTTATTCAGGAATTGAGAATTCTGGTTCTGCATAACTAATACATTACTCTTTCTCTGCTTCTGCAAGTGCCATTTTTGACGTAAGTTCTGGATTTAAGCCTCTTCAAGAATTTAAATGATGTCCCAACTCAACACAAATAAGTTGTATTATTCCGTTTTTGTGATAGTGGTAACTATCCAAAGAAGTCAAGGCCAGGTTGGAGTGCTAAGCAACCTGGTCTAGTGCAAGGTGCCCCTGCCCAAAGCAGGACAGTTGTAACTAGATCTGTAAGGTCCCTTCCAACACAAATCATTCCAGGATTCTATGATATACAACTTATCATTTGCTTGGAACTTAGCATAGCCTACTTGCTCTCCCACCAATTGGAAACATGCCTCAATCCACAAGTATCATAATCCTACACACAAGGCGTACTTGAAAATACATTTTCCAGAATAAAAAAACACTATATGGTTACATCTCTCAATACGACAATGAAAACTTGGTTAAACAACACAAAATTAAATTCCTATTTCCCAAAAATGGGCTTTGATTAAATATTGTATGGAGTTGATATAAAGCTTACTTTTCTGAGAACATCTTTCAGCTGCAGATGATCAGGAAGCAGTCTGCCAGAATACACCAGTCTCTGATCCTTTGTAGACTAGGAGATGGGGACAAAGAAAGGAGTTTAGCTTCTTTCCTGCTGTACAGGTAAATATATATATACAGGTATATATATATTTCCTGCTGGAGATAAAAGGAATTCTCATCTGCAAATGTTAAGTCCAATCACCAACAGACAGACTTAAAAACATTTCAGAGGCTTCACAAGCCCAACTCACAAATTACTTCTGAAAAAGTATTATGCTATTAAGTACTTAGCAAGAGTGCCATAAAAATTAACAACACTTAAAGGTACAACACTTTCTTGTCAAGAAAACTTTCAAGTACACTCAAAAATTCCTGTCCTTTAATGATTTGTTTTTTACCCTGCTCCTGGTCCCAGGCACCTTCTGAAAATATAGATGGAGAAGTGGCTGGGTCAAAGAAAGTTAGCAGAACAATGGAATGCCAATTAAAATCTACAGAAGAGCACAAATTTCAATCTTTTTTAACAAGGATTTTCTGGTTTTAGTCCTTTCCCCCACCCTCAAACCCCCTGCAGGGAAAAAAACCAAACAAACCAAAAACACAAAACAAAAAACATTATTAAAAACAAGAAGGAAAGCATCAAAAGCAAGAAACAGCAAATGCATTTTTTAAGGTAGCCTTCCAACCTAGGTAAGCTTTTTTCCCTATTCTTACAGTTTAAAATAATCTAGAATTGTAAACAAAGGTTTTATTTCTTTTCTTAACAAATGAGATATTGTTCATATGATAGTAACTTTGGACTATTCCACACAACAGAAGTAACAACCTAATTATTTTAAAGGAAACTATTTGAGGTACCTATCCACAGTAAGATGTCCAGTATGCTAAAACAAGGAGCTCACTCCGTCAAACAAAAGAAAAACAAACAAATGCTAAATGATGAAATCTAGCCTAACGCAAGATTAACAGACACCCATTATCAGCATGAACTATTTGAAGAATTTCCCCATCATGCAAACACCAAGTCTTACACCTCTCCTCTTCCTACCCCAGGCTTCTGCTGCCCACTCTGCAGTCTTTTTCACTCTAATACTAAGACAAATAACTAAGCCCCAGATCTCTGTGATTAGGAAAAGCTTTCACAGAAGTTTTCACATTTTTTTTCTTGCAGTAGCCTTCTGCAGATCAAATAATACAAATAATTTAGCAGAATATAGAAACGTTACAAAACTGTCTGGGTTTTTTTAACCTGGAAAAAAATGGTGATATCATTAGAACAAAACAGACACTCAAAGCAAATAATGCTAATAAGTACTCAGTAAATCTGAAGCTTTAACTTTTTTCCCAAAGCCATACTAACTATTCATGATTAAATACATATTTTTTAAAAAATAACATGACACATACTGTGCAGAATTGTTTATCACTTCTATTTAATAGTAATTTCCTCTACTCTTCTGCACTTTTCTGTATTTTTAATTAGTGGCATCAGACAGTATTTTTATGTCTCACAACATGGGGAACTAGTTATCAGCAGCTCAAATTGATAAAATACTGCAACACGTTCAACAACGATGCCGTACTATTTCTACTTACATCTAAAACAACAACAAAAAATGCCTGACTCACGTCAGTAACTTCTTTTGAGCTGTATCATTTTGTTGCTCCCTTCAAGCAGGAACAGACTACCAGCAGAAGCAAGCTTACATTTTGTGTTTGGGAAAGGCCAGAAAAATCAGAATTTAAGCATCAAGATTAAAGAAAACTTTAATTTCCTGTAAACTGGAAACTTGTTTCTTTAGATTGACCAGGGCAGTCAGAATAAAAATGTTAAGAATCCTTGTTTCTGGGTCCTGAGACAGATTATCTGGAGATTAATAAGAACAGATAAGCACTCAAAACAAGAAAAGCACAACAGTAAAAACCCCTCCAACTCCAAATCTTTAAATCATCATCCAGCATAGGACTTAGGGTTTTGTTTTGCCTGTCTCACTCATAATGGAGCTTTCTACATGGTCACTTTCAATTGTTCTCTTCAGTATCTCATGAACCAGTCCCTCTTCCACCCCCTCTAATTAAAGGAGCTTCTCAAACAAGATACAAGTAACTTTGAAATATTAATATTTTACAGAGGTGAAACTGGCAAGATTAAAACAGCCCCCCAAAAAAGACTACAAAGCCTTCAGTGATGCGTTTCAACTCCCTACAAAACCACAAAAGAAAAGGTTAAACATATGTTGAGTACTGCTAATCACATTAAGCCAGAGACTTAAACGGGGAAGTGAGGCCTTAAACCCCACACTCCTCCCTTCATAAATTAAACACCTACCTGAGAACTAAAGGATTATCACGTGCAATTCTCAGGCTGAAAGCCGGCAATTCTGAGATGGGCTTTTTTTAAATGCAAATAGAAGAAGAGGTAAATGTGGAAACACGGTAGTTCACATATATGCCAAAGTAAATGGAAAAGGCATTCAACTCATCCTCTGCCAGAGGAAATTTCACTACCACACCTCCTGCTTCAACGAACAGCGTGCTTACTGCTGGCAGAAACACGGAGCTGTGATGGAAAAACACCTCAAACCACATAATTAGAGTAGCCCCATTTTCAGAAGAAAGCACATAGCATCAGAAAAAATAATTCTAGAACCTAAAGCGAGATGGGAGACAGTTTGCAGATCAAAATCCAAAAGGTATGTATTCAAAACTAAAAAATCCAGAGTGACTGGTCTGGAATTTTTTAGTCTATTTTTCATGCAAGACTTCTTTTGCAATGCTTAGTCCAAACTAGCTGTGCCCAGCACAATGCCAAACACCAAACCTAAGACAGTGTGTCAGTGTCCTGTAGGAACACTGGCAATCTCTGAGCTATACAGTTGCAGCTACCAGACAGGTATTACTTTAGTTCACTAAGCCTCTCTCCCACTCTTCCATACAAATAAAAATCCAGACAAACACATCTAGTTAGAACTGCAGGCAAATGCCAAATGACAGGTACTGCAGGAAATGAGAAATAGTAGTTTTAAATTACTGTTTATGGGTGTAATCAATGCAGCAGTTAATGCACTGAAGGTAGATCTGCCAGACTGAGACACATAGGCTGGTTTTACAACAGCTTTGTGTTATTCTATGCAAGTATTTCATATCCCTATCTGTGAGAAGTGGTCCAGTCAAGAAGTATTGACAAATGTGAATCTTAGCAAAGACTCACAAATTAATTTAACACCCTATTTAGATTATTCGAGTATTGACTTTGCAAAGTATATCAACTTTAATAACAACTAAACCAATTTAAATCTGCCTATATATGAAATTTGTATGTATTTAGGCAAGTAATCTACACAAAGTAATCTGGAAAAATCTCAAACAACACTGCCTCGAGACCTAACTTCTCATTTACCTATTCTAACCACCTCACTTTCTGAAAATATACTCTTAATAAATTGTTACATTTAATTAGGACAATTACAGTTATCATCAATTTACCGACTAATTTACAGATGCACATACAAGAATGAGGTTCAAGTCACAAAGAATACTTGAAATACTTTGTACAGCTGCGACAGCAACTGATTTCTATTTTACACCATTAACTTCAAGAACACTGCAAGGCCTGTATAGTCTCTGTTTTCCAGTGTATTCCCACCACCTTAAATTAGCATTGTAATACAAATTATTTTCAGGACCTATCATATTGAGAGAAATCAAGCTTTTAACATTGATCTTAAGATTAAGATCAGTTTAAAAAAAAAAAAAAAAAAAAAAGGAGGGAAAGGGGAGCTCCTAAAAGCAAAAGGACTTACACACATTTGAAAAAAGCAGCAGAACTCAACATCAAAAATATACCAAGCCAAAAATACACTTTTTAATTTTACTATACATAGCAAATAGGAGCCATCCTATTAAACACCCTTCTCCCCTCCCATATTATTACTTTAATTTGAAAGGTCCTATAAAATAAAAATACCGTGTTCAGCTATTAGTTTAACTGCAAGTGCAGTAAATCCAAATTAAATTGGAATTATTGTGATAATTCTCATAATTCTCATTAAAGAAACTCCCCGTTCTTTAACTCAGAACGAATTTGGATATGTATTTAAGACCGAGAGGCATGTTGAGGAATCTATTTTCAACAGAAGAAAGATGTTTCAGGAAACTGAAATTTAACACTATACTACTGTTTAAAGCCTACAGTGCAACATGAAAATCTCCTGTTCATTAAGGTTCTCTCCCTTCAATTTAGCAGGATAATTCTTAGGACAAGTAAGAGAACTAGTGTTTAAACACAAACACATCTAGTGAGGAGGACGAAGCAGCAATCAGCTGGAGTGATATTTTTGTTTTTCACAGCAGATAGGCTCTTTCAGCAGAGAATTACTCACAGCAATAACTATATTCACAAATTCTCACAACTGTTTAACAGATAGATGTCAATGTACCAGTGACAGTTGTTGGCTGCTCTTCTTCTTTCTCCAAAAGGCAGGAACCCTTTTAGAGGCAAAGCTACCATTTTACTTTCCTCTGTCAAAAAAATCAACAATGACAGTAATTCTTCTATTGAACTAGGTGAAAAAAATCACTTAAAATATAAATGCCACCTTCTTCGGATGTCTTCTAAAGCCTAGTTGTAGGCCCCGTATGCTGCTGCAGTTCTCATAGAGTTCTCTGGAACAAATTTTTAAATATACAGCTCTGCATGACTACCATTCTACACATATACAGTATTATCACCCATTGCCCATGCTTTTTTTCATAGCCCCTTTTAATTGCCACATTTAGAACTTCAGAGGAATTCAGAAATAAACCATATTTCCCTCAGAAACAAACAAAAAAAAAGCTAGAGGTATTAAGTTTCAAAATACAGTCATAGCTGTCATAAAAGTTTGTATAACACCTGACAAAAGAATTTTCAGCACAATCTCAAGAAAAACAGCTTTTCAAAGAGGAAATAATTTTGGAGGTTGTTCAACTACACCGTTTCAAGTAATATTATTAATAAACATCTATCTGCTTCACATCTCAGTGAATTCCCTGCATCGTGTTAACCTTAAGTATATAGCTTATACTTTAGAACAGACAGAACTCTTAGCCAGTGCTCTTTGACTTACAAAAATTAATCTCAAATTCAGCTAACTGAGATACCTAAATCTCAGTTTCCCAGAAAAGATAAGTGAAGCATTAGTAAGCATCTTTAGCGATACCGCCTTTCAGGACGCTACACTGCGATCTTCTCACATGATTTAAAAGAGCAGCCTCATATTTGTTACACTGCCAACTTCCCTGAAAGCAGAGGGACGGTCATCGCCTTCACGCAGGTCACTCTTGAGCAGCAGGGCTCCTGTTTGTTTATTTAACAAGGTTTAAGGGAAGTCTTGACCGCCTCTCCCTAAGTCGCCGCAGTGCCAGCCTTACCGATAAGGCGAGGGAAAAGGGCTGGCCAACAACTCACCGGCTTACTGGGGTACACCTTGGAGAGGTGGGACTTCAGCTTGCCCACAGTCCACTCCAGAAAGCAGCTGATGGTCTGGTCGGTGTATTTCTGGTTGGGGGCCTTGATGATGAGGGTCACCGGGTGCTCCACCACGCTCTGGTCCATGCTGCCAGTGGGGCCGGCCGGCCCTGACCCGCTCTCCTCCGCCCCGGGGACACGACACCGCTCGAACCTTTGCGGGGCTCCGGGCGGGTTCAGCGGCCGGGGGCGAACTTCCCGGGGGAGCCGGGCGAGCCCATCGCTGTGCTGGCGCTCCGGGAACCGCAGCCACAGGGGATCACACCCTCGCCCCCCACGCCCGCGGGAGCGAAGGGAGAAGGA
>VYXF01002428.1:605162-641823 GCA_013397295.1 Polioptila caerulea
TGCCTTGCCGTGCCGTGCCTTGCCTTGCCGTGCCGTGCCTTGCCTTGCCGTGCCGTGCCTTTCCTTGCCGTGCCTTGCCCTGCTTTGCTTTGCTTTGCCGCTGCGCTTGTGGCCCTGGGCCGCGGTACGGGGAGTGGGTTTTCGCCGGCTGCCGGGTCGCTGTGCTCATTCACAAGGTCTCAAAGACTGAAAAGCTTAAATGCCTCTCAGCATGGAAATTAAAGCTTTGCTGCTTGTGTGTCTTGCCTCCATCACCGTTGCGTGGGAATGCCACAGTGTGGTTATCCCAAATATCTTTGTGAGGTCAGGAAATGCTGTTTTATAATCAAATTGGAGGCCACTGAATCACAAAGAATCACAAAATCACAGAATAGTTTGGGTTGGAAGGGATCTTAAAGATCATCTGGTTCCAACCCCCTTGCCAAGGGCAGGGACATGTTCCAGCAGGACCAGGTTGCTCAGGGCCCCATTCAGCCTGGCCTTGAGCAGTACCCAGGATGAGGTATCCATAGCTTTCCTGAGCAACCTGTGCCACTGCCTCACCACTTTCACGGTAAAGATTTTCTTCCTCGTGTATTTAACCTAAACATACTCTCTTCCAGTTTGAATCCATTCCCCCTTGTCCTGTCACTAAATGCCCTTGTAAATAATCCCTCTCCACCTTTCTTGTAGGCTCCCTGCAAGTACTGTAAGGCTGCAATTACGTGACCCTAGAGCCTTCTCCACGCTGTACAAACCCCACTATTAGCCTTTTTTCTAGGAGAGCTGGTCCATCCCTCCAATAGTCTTGGACTTGCTCCAACAGGTCCATGTGCTGAGACCCCAGAGCTGGGTGCAGGTGGGGTCTCACCAGAGCAGAGGACAGAGGGACAGAATCCCTTCCCTTGCCCTGCTGGACGTGCTGGTTTGGATGCAGCCCAGGACACATTTGGCTTTCTGGGCTGTGAGTGCCCATGGCTGGTTCATGTCCAGCCTCCATCCACCAGCACCCCCAAGTCCTTCTCTCCAGGGCTGCTCTCCATCTGTTCATCCCCCAGCCTGTGCTGATACCAGAGCTTGTCTTGACCCAGGTGCAGCACCTTGCACTTGGTCTTATTAAATCTCACTAGATTTCAATGGGCCCACTTCTTGATCTTGTCCAGGTCCCTCTGGATGGCATCATGGCATCACTTAGCTTGGGGTCATCTGTCCATTTGCTGAAAGTGCACTCAGTCCCTTTGCTTACATCATTAATGGAAATATTAAATAACACTTGTTTTAATATGGTCCCCTTATGTTGCTCAAGAATTCTGTCTAAAACCATAAAATAAGTTTCTGAATTTCCAGGTTAGGACTACAAACTTTTAATCATCAGCGTGTTTTTTCAGTTCCTGGGAAGAAAATACTTTAAAGGATAACCATCAAGGTGGATGGATAAAATGACAATGAATAAGGGAACAGTTCCATTCATGATACTTCTACTAAATCTCTACAATAAAAATTGGCCTCATTACTTGACAAAAATTTTAAAATGCTTATAAAAACACAAATTGTCTCTCAAACAAGTGTTTCCTTCTATTCCCCTCTGTCATCAAACACTGTATGTAGCTATAGAAGGCTCTAGAGTTTCAGACGGGTTTGATTTTTCCAGTAGATAGTGTCCCTTTAATGCCAAAGAATCAGACCTTTAATTAAGCTGGAGTGAGTCATGAAGAAGTTTTCTAATGAAGAGAAGACCATAAGGAACTCCATTTTCTGAAGGGAAAGATAAAAAGAAAAGCCTAAAGGATTATCATTAGCCCTTAGGACCTGTTCTCCTGTTTAAATAAAGCACAGATGCAGACAACTAATATTAAAATTTGGAAAAGCAGAGGAAACAGTCCTTATTTTTATGTTTATTGACTTTCAATTACCTTTCTTTACAACCATGCCTTTGCAAACCTCATGTTTGAGATGGAGCATGAGACTTCAGGTGTGTTCCTGTTGTCTTTTGAGATGGCTTATCAAATTGTAAATGTGACAACTAGTACTTGACAGCACATTCAGCTACAGCACTTGACATGCTCATACCAGTTTCCTAGCTCCCTCCCTTATAATACAAGAACAATTGTTTGCTCTTGAAATTCTGAACATGATGTCACTACCAGAGCATGTTACTTGGAATTCCTGGGAATTTCCAAGAATAAATTAGAATTTCCAAACACTTGGAAAATATTTGTACACAAGGCAATGCACCAAAATGGATCAGCTAGCTGATCATGAGCACTTGGAAGGATTAATACTCAAAAATCAAGGCAAATAGTCCATAGAATTTTTCATTCAGGGTAGTTGCAATTTTATTGCTTGACAATTTGGTGGTCTATAAATACACACGGTACTTCTACAGCGCACATTTTAGCTACTATGCAAAATTTCAGACTTGGGATGACTGAGAAATCTCCTGAGTTAGAACCTGAGAACAGTAAGATGTCTTCTGTGGTGCCATTTTAGAAGCTGCAGGGTGTGCCAGCTCTGTGAGCAGATTCCCTGCTCTGTGCACAGGCCCTCGGGGGACAGCATGACACTTGCAACAAGCTCACTTTAGGACTAAAACTTAAACCTTGTAAAAGTGGTTCAGCCTTAATTTATATTCTAGAAAATCAGACTCATAGAATTATAGAATGATTTGGGTTGGAAGGAACCTTAAAGTTCATTCCAAACCCCTGCCATGGGGGCATAAATGTCTAATGAACGTACATTGTGAGGTATCATATCACACCAAGAGTCCATTTGATATTTTAACATGCAAGAAATTATGTTGTTGTTCTTAATCCTTGTCTGGCTTGACATACCTTGACACATCCACAGTAATCTTTTTGCATATTTGCATCATCTGTGACATCTCTGTAGTTCAGAGGAAAAACTGTGGCAAATCTTTAAGAATGCCAAAACTTTTTTTTTTTTTTTTGGTAAAGGAATTCATGCATTAAAATGTTATAAAAGACTGAGGGATCATCTTCTGACTCTTGAAATGTCTGAAACAGGTACTTGATTTGAGAGTTGGGCATTCTTATACAGCCACTAGCCTATCCACAAGAAAATTCACAGCCTATGAGATCCTGCATCTGCAGGCTCTTAACTAAGACACAGAAGATACATGGATGATTAAATTATTAGACAATATCCATAGGGGGCCATGAAGATGGTGACTGGTCTGGAGGGGGAATTCATAGAGAGAGTGGCTGAGGTCACTGGCCTTGTTCAGCCCAGAGGGGACTGAGGGGAGCCCTCATGGCAGCCAGCAGCTTCCTCCCAAGGGGAAGCAGAGGGGAGGCCCTGATCTCTTCCCAGTCGTGACAAATGACAGGGCCCCAAGGGACAGCATGAAGCTGTGCTAGGGGAGGTTTAGGCTGGGCAACCACCACAGGGTGGGGCACTGGAAAAGGCTCCCCAGGGAAGTGGTCACAACCCCAAGCCTGACAGAGTTCAAGAAGCACTTGGACACTGCTCTCAGGCACACAGTGTGACTCTGGGCGGCCTGTGCAGGGGCAGGAGTTGGACTCCATGATCCTTGTGGGTCCCTTCCTACTCAGGATTTTCTGTGACTCTAGTCCATGCTGATATCCATTTATCATGCTGGAATAGATCCGAATTTTAAGTTATTGGCAGTAAAATACCATCTCTGTTTCTCAACTATTTTTATTATTTTATTTATCTCCTGATAAGGTAGTATACAGTCTAAAAACTTGGATAATTTCTTTCTTTCTTTCTTTCTTTCTTTCTTTCTTTCTTTCTTTCTTTCTATCTTTCTTTCTTTCTTTCTTTCTTTCTTTCTTTCTTTCTTTCTTTCTTTCCCTCTCTCTCTCTCTCTCTCTTTCTCTCTTTCTTTCTCTCTTTCTTTCTTTCTTTCCTCTGCAGAAGCCAGCAGGGCACAGCTTAGGCGCTGTAACATGAAGTAAAATCACAGAAGTTGCAAGCTGAGTTACAATCTGAGTTGCAACTAACAAATTCAGCCTCTTCTGTTATTTATACTAATAGTAGGGGTCATGTGAAATGTCTGACCTGTATGTGGGATGACAACCAGAAAGAACTTGAGAATCTCTATGCTCAGACACATCAGTTTTCTCCAAGACTTTTTAAAAGCTTTGCCTTACCATGAAACAATCTCAAGGATTCCCACATTCCTTCTCCAGAACACATGACTTTGAGAAAATCAGTATTTCAGTCCTTGCCAAGATTTTTTCTTATAAATCACAGAATTTACATTTCAGTTAATGATTTGGAAAACTTGATTGATGGGGAAGAAAGAGTGGATTTGTGCTGTTTTTGCTCCCTTCAGTTGTATACATGCAGCCAGAGTGGTTTATTTCTTAAGAAAACTAAGGGAAAGGTCATGTTCACATGGGTTTTCTCACTCTGGAAGTGTGTATCATCTCCTCTGTACTAGAAATATTGCAATTCCCAACAGTACTATAGAAATTTCCATAATGGATTTCCATCAGGAAAAATGTCTCTGCAAGCCTTTTTGTTGCCATATTACCAACACTGACTAACATGTTTGACTACATGTCTTTTGACAAGAAGTAAGTGATTTGTCAGTGATGTTTGTGATATTTCTGTAAGCAAACAAACTGAAATGCATGTGTTTTTAAATATAATAATGGGCTTCTCAGTTTTTTTGTCAGGACTTAAACACTTATATTTTCTGTATGTACCAGTTGATCCTCCCTCTAACTTTTCAACTCAGTGGCCAATTTCCATCAAATGTCACAAGGGGTAGCAGTCAGATATTATTTGAAGGCTGCAAGAACTATGGGGTTATTAAGAGAGAGAGAGAGAGAGAGAGAGAGAGAGAGAGAGAGTTTACAAATGTATTCACTGATAGGAAAGCTAATAATCCTTCTCCTTTCTAGCCACCAGAGAATTCAAATGGAGCAGACTGAGAGGGAAATAAAGAATTACTTGTTTTCACTTGCAAATCATGTAAAGAATGAGTTTAAGGCCCCACAAGCCTGCAAGGAGTGGCTGGTGAACATTTGGCAACATTGAACTGGGCCTCTAATGCATTCAGCTGGGCTATGCAGTTTCAACAGTGACTTCTGGAATAAAGGCCTACAAGACCAAGATCTGGTTTCTAACAAGGGAGTGAAGATGGCTTTATTGGCAATTGCTGAACACACTTTTTACTGTGTGCAATGCTACTAGCAGTGGTGATCCACTCAGAGACACATATCTGAGGCATAACTTCTTGAACTGGTTAAATGAAATCTGCAAACATTTTTGTCCTGGTGGCACCTCCATGACTGAAGACGAGTAGCAGTTACCTATGCATTTTCCTACTGACATGTCAGGTACTCCAAAAGAGACAGAGAGATAAAAGAATGTCCGGGTATTTTATTGTTTTCAAGGAAAATCTAACAGTAAATATGCCAGTTAAACAGCTGCAGGGATAGAAAAGTTTTAGGTGAGCATTAGCTTTCTGGAACAGGACTTGAATGGACCTTTCTTTATCCTGTAGAACTGCAGTATAAAAGAGCTAGACCTCTGTCTTACATGGTGTCAGATGAGATCTCTGATTTGATCTCAGACAGACAAAAGTTGTATAGAGTGGCTTTTTACTTGCAGATCTAGCGTTGAGTTTTATTTGAATTTTTTTTGTGTGCTAGTAATTATTCCTAAGCAAGGGTTCAGACCTATATTCTCAAAAATTTGTTATCCATTTTAAACATTATGATCATTATCAAAACCATTGTTGAAATGTCAACAAACTGTTCAGTTGCAGATTGCTAAAGCAAAACTATTTCAAATACTTAATTTAAAACATTGCTGAAATGGCCGTGGGAAATATATCAAAACTGGCTATTATCATGGGTTTTTTTTAGAAGAGCATTTGTTTTTTGTAAAAAATACTATTTTCATTTAGCAAATTCCTTGTCTTTTAAAATTTCAAATAATTCTAAGACACTATGAAGAAAAATTGGAGACAAATCAGCTTTTCTACAAAGAAAGATCTCTTGCAATGCACTAAATACAAGAAAGTCTACTATTGATTTTTAACTTTCAAAAAGTCTCTGACATTACTGCCCACAAGAGGCTACTGATGAGACCAGTTTCTGCTTCCATCAGTAGCATTTTTTACTCATGTGATGCCCCATTAACATTAAGACCTATCAGTCTGCCCACATGAAAGAATTTGCAGTCTGCCCCCACAAAGACACTGATAGGGTAGTATATAATAAAATGACATTGAGACCTGAAAAAATGTTTCTCACTCCAAATGTTTCCTTGTTTTCTGCTACTTGCTCGAGTTCCTTGTGAGGTTTATAAGCCCCTTGGAGCAGAGACTATTCTCCACAGTGCCTGGCTGTAGACCAAGCAACGAGCTGGTTGTGCTTTACGGACACGTATGAAACGTGGGAGGTGCATAACTGTCTGCAGGAACTGGGGCTTCTCTGTGCACCATGGCACAGCCCATGCTGCCCCATAGTTCTGGGTCCATAACCATAGAAGCAATAAACTCAAAAGGATCACTCATAATTTGAGAACAAAGCGATACTTAATTAAAATAAGAAGAAACAAATTGTGAACTTTTTTTTCATAGTTCTTTTTACAACAGCATATAATTAGTCTGTGGAACTTGCTATCTAAAGATACTCCCAAACTCCAGTTTTGAGGGCAGTGTCAGGAAGCATTTGATTAGGGAAGAGCATAGCTCATGGTAGGAAAGGCGTAATTTGTCCCCCAGCTAAGAATAGACCAAGTGCAGACTGAAAAGGGGCCTGTTTCATTCTTCTTTCACCTCCAGGAAGCAGTAATAGACTCATCTGAATTAACAGCAAAGTAAAATTTACTGTTACTGAAAAGATCACTCCTTCCTATAGTCTTATTTTTTTTCCTTTGAGTGTGTTCAGGAGTAAAAACCTAAGGAAAAAACCCAAGAGACTTGATGGCAGCCAGAATTTTTCATGCTCAAAGGAGGAGTTGCTCTGAAACCTGATAGGTTCCTGATTTATATTACAGGGGCTCTGTCAGATATTTAAAATATTTTTATCTTTTCTTATGTAAAGTTTGTGTCAGCATCTCTAATTTCAGCTAAGGACAACACAGGCAGAAAAAGGGATGCAGGCATCTCCTGGCACATGCTCAGATAACCGGCACCTGCACAGTAAGTGTGACATGCTCCAGATACCTTGGATTTTTATTCACTTCAAGTACAGTTGATATTTGTATGTGTGCTGGCCAGTTATCAGGACAGCCATCACTTGATCTGCACTACTGCACATCCACTCAGGTTTCTAGCTATCCAGAAATCCAATACATTAGACCAAATTCCTGGTTTTCTGTGTCAACAAAATTTAGGGGCTGAGAGCAAGAAAGGACATGCATGGAAAGAATTAAGATATGTAGGTGAATACCCAGCTTTTCATGAAAGAAGGGGTTTGCTCCTCCACTAACCACTACAGTGCTGTTTGTTGCTGAGTGCCTCCCCAGCTCCCAGAACAGGGCACAAGGGAGTTACAAGGACAGAGCAGAGCAGCACTGCCACTTCCAAGCCTTCTTCACCATGCTTCATGCATGGCATGGCCCAGCATCTTCTTTCAGGGGCACCTGTGGGACAAGGAATAGAATTAGGAGCATGGTAATGGCAGAATTGTCAGGATGACAACAAGGCACAGCGGGCTCAGTGACGAAAATGTTCGGAATTAGCAAGGCAGCTCCTCCCTGCTTTCAGCTCCAGTGTAGCCATTACCTCCTGGCAATATCCCTCGCAGCAATGCCCTCGGGATTTCTCTCTCCCCCTAGTGCCATGCACTATGTGTGTCAGTGCTACGCAGGTGAAAATAGCCACACAAGTAATTCATTAATTGGCAGGAGAGTATGAAATACTAAGAATGTGCCTTTGTGAAGGGGCAGAGGAAAACCTTTAAAAACTGCCAGTCTAATGATTATAAAATATCTAACTTCCCTAATCCTTGTCTCTGTATGCCTTATTATTATTATTTATAACAAAAATGATCAAATGCTTGCTAAGTTTTATCCAGTCCATAGAAAAGAAACCATCATTCTTTAGAACAATATATCATTTTTTAAGTTCCAGTCTTACATGTTTGCAGATGTCACTGCACATGACTGGAGACTTACAGACTCTAACTAGTGACTTTACTCATGAGGAGTCTCAGGAAACTTCAGGCATCCATTTCAGTGCATAGATATTTACAGAAACAAGATCCAGTTGTCCTGGAAATCCATATATTTTGTATATTTAAAATTTTTAATGTTTGAACCATTGTCTCATGTCTGTTGTGATGACACTCTCATATATTTTTGAGTGGAAACAAGCTGGTTTAGATTTTGCTTCCAAATATTTTGATTCCAAATGCTTTTCTATTCTTGTTTGTCTTTTTAGGTGTCATCCTGACATCTGTACTCTGATAAATATAACCTTCTCAGTCTGAAATGCTGTTCTTGACGCTAAAAGATTTTATAATAACATTTATCTCTGTCCACCAAACATCACACTCTTATTTAAAGAAAGATTTTACAAGTTCTTGAATATCATAAAAAGAGTCTTGAGTCTCAGTTTAAAGTCTCAAAAGCTTGTTGCTCATATTTGTGGAGCTTTACACTGTGTTCTGAGAATCTATAGTTGTGTCTCATTTGCAATAGCAAGATACAATGAAATAACCTAGGAGGGGTATTTTGCCTGCAGTTCTTGATGGCTTGGCTTTTGTTTTTCCTAAAAATTGCAAAGGGTGAATTCAGCCTATAGGTTGTGTAAGCAATAGGGATTAAACCTAGTTATAATTTAATTCAAGCCATACTGAAGTGGTTGCAAGAGGAAGACACAATTTCCTCATAGTGACACTTCAAAGAGAAGTCCTAGCTGTGTAAATCTGGATGCTCCAGTTCTAGCAAGGAATCCTATGTGTGTATGTAATCAGCCTTCTGCCTGACAGAGCACTTTGAGCTTCCTCAGCAGCACTGCAGGTTACACAGCTCCTCCTAAACACAAGGGAGAGTGTGGGACTTCATGCACCACTTGTGAAGACCAAGTTCTACAAGCTGTCATGAGGGTTCTTGGGCAGAGTCAGTTTCTATGGCCAGTCTTGATCCCTACAGTAATTTCAAAACAATGCCAGAATTCTTATATTGACAGTCTGCTATTTGACTAATGTTTGCCTGAGTGCCTTTTGGACTGTTCAGCCAGCACTTTTGCAGCAAGTATGCCAGGTATTTTCTCAGTCTGCTGGCACAGACATTGTTCCTGCTGAACCTTATATGATTATTAACCAACAGAAGGTTAGGAAGAGGGAGCTTCTTGACATCTACCCAGGATGTAGGTGTTACCAGAACACAAATGGTTTTGCAAATCAGTATTTCATGCACTTTCACTCCATTTTCACATCTGTCATTATAAGCTGGATGAACTTGAAAAGTTCTTTGTTTGTTTGCTTTTATGAAAGTCTTTGGCAAGACATGGACTTCCTGCAAGACTCCGTGGTCCCAGAACATGCGAGACCTCAGGTCACATGGCACACAGGGTGCTGCATGTCAGACTCCATTTTCAAACACCTGCATCAGCACACAGACCATAAACAGCTCCTAAACACAATTAAAAATCCTCAATAATTCCCAAGCCAAAGATTCCCATCCCCTTATTTTGCCAGATTGCTCCAATAAGATTGTGTTGATGTCCAGAGTATTTCTCTGCCTTCTACAAAGTAATGAGTGTTCGGCAAACACCAACCTTGCTTTTCAACCACAAGATGTGGTGCCATCTCATGCTTGGGAAAATAAATGGCACATGCTTAGGAGTGCTTATTCACACAGGTACCTAACCAGATGTCAAAGCAATGAGTAATAGGGAGACTCAGCAAGTTGCTAATCAGCTATTAACTGTGTGCTTCAGTAACTAGCTTCTGCTGAAAACCAGTTCTTCACAGGCCACAATTTTATGCTGGAAATGGCAAGTTAAATGAGAAGCATACAAAGATGCTATGGTTAACCTTGTCAGTAGATGGCTCTGTTGTTTCTAGCCACCTTCAGGGAACAACACTGCATTGCCATGGCGAAGAATGAGAGTGCCCTTCCTCAGGGATACAAGGAACTGACAGTGCACTGACAGTGCACACAGACCTTTTCACTTCATTGTTTCCAAATGGTTCAATTTGCACACAATATTGTTCATCTATTTCTTTTTTTTTTTTAAGGTGTTTTTTACACCTGCACAAAATCTTTGTAATTCTCTGATTGAGCAATCTATGCACTGCCTAGTCATACAGCTTAGCATAAGTATTTTTCTGCTCTTGAAATCACCATAATTTCACAGCAACAGGTTACAAATGCCCCACTGTGAAGGAACTGGTTATTTTAACTGTTTAGAAGTAGACTGTGAGTTTCTTCAGTTGTGTATTCATACTCAGTGTCCTGGTTCTTTCTCATTCTCACCTTGTGGCCTAGGAATTATGCAAGTGATGGGCTTCCTGTCAGCTTAAAACATGGCAACACTCACATCACCAAAAAATTACAATTACTTCATTGATTAGCCCCAGCAGAGAGAAAGAATAAGGACAGAGTTCAAGCTACTCTTCCCTTCCAAAGAAACAGTCACACCAAATTGGAATTGCTGAAGACTGCCAGGGCATCAGGAGGAAGCTTGCAGTGTTAGGCTCCTTCTATTCTGCAGATAAAAACAACATTTCAGTTACCCAGAAAATCTATTAATGAGTTTTCTCATGCATTAAATGACCACACAAAACCCTCTTCCCTTCTGTCCTAAAAACACTAGCCAGCATGATGCCAGCAGAACTCAGTGGTGGCAGAATTTGCAATGGGCACAAGGAGATTATATTGGCTGCAATGGAAAGACATTAAAAAAAAAAAGACACAAGCTTTTCTTTGGTAGTTGTGGGAAGATACATCAAAAACAGAAGCAAATGTAAAAAGTTCAGGAAAAAATAGTAAACACTTTCAGATACAGGTGGATTAATGTTCAGAAGGTGGTAATATTATCTGAGTTCCTGGAGCAAGGAAAGCAGGTTCTGTCGGCAGGATCTGCAGTCCTCTGGAAGCACTGGGAATGTTTTTATGGGTTTCAATAGCCCACAAAGCTGCCAAATGTAATGCGTTTTACTCAGGCTAGTGAGGACCTTCTCACGCTGGCCTGGCTTTCAGCTGGTTTCTCAGGCACTCGGGCTGGCAGTGGGAAAATGTGTCAAGCTTTTGGCTTGTAGTTCTGTCTTTGGACTGTGAGGGGCTCCCATGGCTCTGCTCCCGTGTAATCATGACCTGTCTGTAACTGGAGTATGGCCCTTAGCAGTGGACCTGATCCAGGACAAGGGAACCAAGCTGACACATCTATTTTCAGTGATGGCAGGATCCCCAACATTTTGCTCCACAGGTAAAGCAGCTTCTACCTCTGGAAAGCCCAAGTCAGAGCATCAACTGCTGTTCTCACCCAGCAATGTCTTACTCATTCATCATCCTTCTGCACTGGAACCACATGGGTCTGATGTTCTCTGTGCTCCCCTCCTGATGGTACTGTCAGCCTCCTGACCATCTCTTCCCATTAATCCCCTTTCTACTTCCCAGCAGCATCCATCTAGTAGCCCTCTCCAGCACTGCACTACCCCACACCTCTGCTCTGCACGGCTTAGACTGATGTGTGTTGCCTGCTAGTCTGAAAACTGTTTGCAAGCATGTGTAAAATTGCACACAGGGAGTGTGGCACCATTTGGAATAGCTGTTTCAGTCCCAGTCTATGAAAATATAACGAGGGCAATAATAATCACAAAATCAAAGAAACGAATTTTCAACTTGTGGAAAATGCCTGCAGTCAAGGAATGACTTCACAGCATGTGGAAATGAATGACCAAGGTAAGGAACAAGATAGGATTTATATTGCCATAGATTTCATACTGGATGGCAAAAAACATCACACAGATTGAAATAGCAGAGGAATTTTTCTAGAAAATGCTGCCTTACAGAGCTATGAGAACACGGAACGTTAAAAATCCGTATTCAATGAGGGGTGAAGGGAGATATTTAACCTTTCTTGGACTGTACACATACAAAGACTTGTGTTAGATGGTTACAAGCTTTAAAGGAGGCTGACCCATTTTGCTGTTTAAGTATTCTGAGACTTCCATGGAGACTTATCTGATGCCACCTATATGTAATGACCTAGATTTTAAAAACAGTTGGGAAGCAGACGTCTGGAAATCTGCTGTGAATTTTAACGTTTTCCATGCAAAGATGGAGTGCAAACTGGCAGTTTAATTTAACTTATGAAGGACCAAAATGCTTTTAGGACTTCCCAGTTATATAATTAGGATTGTCTTGCTTGGCAGATAACCATGAAGTGACCACAGAGCCATCCTTTTCCTGCCAGTTTCCTGTCCTAAAGGATGCTCAGGTAAGCACAGGTCTAACATCATTGCTATCTAATAACAATCTAATGTGGTTGTCTCTGTTCCATATCCTAACGTGCTTATTAATAAATGGGTGTCAGTGTCACAAAATTCGCAGGCACCACTAGTGCCCGCTGGCTGAGTTATCACAGTGACCAACCAATGAAGCAGTGAAGAGAATGAATTACTTTGCGAACGTGAAGCGTTCAGAATAAAACAGACATGATGACTGGGATGAAGCCCTTTACAGGATACCTTGCCCTCTCCTCACATTAGCAGGCTTCAGTCTGCAGGTTTATCTTCCCAGCTATATTCTCTGGAGCTCACTCAACCATCCAAAGCATGGACTATGTGAAGTGGCATCTCTAGAGTTCAGCAGGCAGGCTGCCAAAAGAATCTCTTCGACTCCTATTTTAATGTGAATTTCTATGAGTTGGGGGAACTAAATCAAGCAGTCATATGAAAGGGAATTGCTGGCAGAAAATATTTGAAAAAAAAAAAGGAAACGAAAATGTCCCTTTTCGTATTTTAAATAGGAAAAAATATCCCAGAGCCTTGTAGGCTCAGGGATCCAAAGGTCAGCAGAAACAATAAGTAGTAAGCCTTAAAAAAACAAATAATCTAGTAGAGGGGAAAAAAAGAAAATTTGTAAAAATAACCAAAAGCAAGTTAAAGGATAATTAGTGAGATAAATAATACTGATTTCCAAAAAAGTATTTCAGCTGACAGCAAGGGGACACAAATATGTTTTTAGTGGAAGCTGACCAAAGATAACTAAAAATTGGTCCATGGGAGCATAATTGGCTTGATTGTCACAGCTCTTTAAATAAGAGTTTTGGGATTATGAAAACAGTTGTATGATACTACTGAAAGTGCTCATTAAAATAAAGCAGGCATTTATGCATGCTGCTAGCAAAAATTTCCTTTGAAAAGGTTTGATTAGAGTTTGCTCTTCAAAAACTCTGGCACAACTTTTGGAGGACAGAATGCACATAGAGCCAGAGAAAAGCAGAATTAACTATGCACTTTCTCCCACATTTTCATCAAAACCTTAGTGAATCACATTATAATCACTTAATAAAACAAATGTTCATTTTAATCCCCTGCAAGTCTCACGAGTGCTATCCCTGTTACACAAACAAGGATGACTCCAGACACAACAGTTTTGTCTTGAGAAATATAAAACTAGATCATCTTTCACCAGAGCAAATAAAGGCCAGAAAAGATAAAATACTGTGAAATTATGTTATCCTTTTCTGCAGATGTTAAGGAAAATTCTGTGTTAAAGCGGCAATACTGAATTAAGCCAGAGTTAAATACTAAAGTGATTATTGTTGTGCAGAATGATACAATGGCAGACATATGTGCTATGAATCGGAACAAACCAGATGCTTGTTCATATGAATCTTTGCAAAAAATTAGTCTAATGCAATAAATTTCAGAGCTCCAGCTTCTCAGAAGAACATCCTTTGAATTACTTCTCATAAATATTTGGCAGTTACTCTTACAACTCTTCTTATTTCCCGAGTGCAGTCCCACTAGTATGAGACAATGTTCCTTGAGTCTCTTGAAGCCCAGCATCAGAGGGGACTGACACCTGTTTTATGCTGTCCCCGTGGCAGAACACACTGGTTTTGGATGAGGCAAGCATCAAGGGCATTTGAACTGGAAGTTTCAGGTGGAAACCCTGGACAAAGTAAAGCCTGCAGTGGTGCAGCAGACACAAAGAACCTGAGTAGAAGGCAAGTAAGAAAAGTTTGGCATGAACAGAAGACAAATGCTACCAGATGCTTTGATGTCACCTGAGTAATATCAACTAATTTTCACTTAAAAGCTCTTTCTTACTGCAACACAAAGAAGCTTTGCCAATGCCTCCCATTCTTAACTGCACTTTTGCAGCAGAGAATTTAAACTTCACAGAAGCCAATATGGTACTGCTGGCAGAAGAATTGATTTTGCCATGATTTTTTAAAAATATAAATTGAACTAAATTTTTTTAGTGTATACTGTGATTTCCAGGAATGACTAGATTTCCAGAAATTGCCTATCTTTTATACCAACTTTAATTAAGAATAACTCAGGTAGTAAAATCATATGGCCACTTTACTATCTCATAGCTTGCAAAGTTGTCTTCCCAACAATTTATAGCTCATGCCCTCCACAAACATGACAAGAGTCAATCCTCAGAAGATAAATGAACCACATCCTCTGTGAATATACCAGCCCCCAACCATCTGCAGAAGGCCTGAGAAAACAGAGCTAGTAGTATAACCTAGAAGGTCAATAAACTGATTCTTTCAGATCTGCTCTATTTTGGATTTGGAGATAAAAGCTAGAATGTGAGGTTTCTGAGGCTGTTGCTTCTATATGTAGAGTGTGTTCACAAACTTTCTAAAGACAATTTAGAGCTATTTAAGTCTTCAGCTTTTCACACTTATTTGGTATTTCCTAATTACAGTTCCCCTCAGTGACAAGACGATGGAAATTCCTATGATTCCTGTTGTAGCTATTTTGCAGGCTTCCTTTATCTACATAAACATTTCCTGTTCTGCTTTCTCATCCTCCCCCAGTGTCCTATAATGGCTTCCTATTGTCATTTTTTTACCCTTTCTTTCACTTGTGTCCAAATTGATTTTCACTGTTGACAACTCTGTGATATTTCTTGGGTTAGAAATATATAACAGTTTCTCCCCAAGTGAAGAGGTTTTCTGTGTGCTACCAAATGCTTTAGATAAAATATGTAGCATAATGTTTAAAATTCCTGACCATGTCTTAATTTGACCAGAGCTGCAGCACAACTGGTTCAAGTTCTGCATCTTATCCTTTTGTAATTTTTACTCCTGGGTAGTTTATTATTTATAGAACACCAAAGGTGTAATTTAGCTACTGTACAGGTGCTGTATTTCTCTGTGATTTATACTTTAGCACTATAATGATTTACTGCAAAGCCTGCAGTCTGAGATAGTTACAGACCACACAGCAAAAAACAAGGGAAAGACCAATGCTGAACAGCATCAATATGGAAGCTAGTTCATTAAAGTCAAGTCAAAGTCAAGCCAAAAAAGAGGAGTCTTAAGGACGTTCTTAAGTCTTTGTTATGTGGAATAAGAGATGCACCTGAGGAAGGTCTGGGAAACAAGCCTGAGCGTTATTTGTCTATCCTCACCCCCACTGCTGTGTTCTAACTGAAAAATCTTGCCTCCAGTGACTGTTTTGTCCCTCTCCTATGGGCTTTAAATCATACCAGTCATTTTTACAGCCTTTGTTTTTCATCATCTTCCTTTCCAGCTATAGAATTTATGAATATCCCACAGATACCACCACTGGCCCTGTCTCCTTGCTGGCTTTACCAGTCCCTTGTTTTTTCTCTGCCTCCCATTCTGGATATCACCATCATGTGCACTTAATCTGCAGCAAGTTTTGCTGCCAGTCACTTAAACCTGACCCACACTACAGCCTAAGGGTTTCTCCCACTAACACTTAAGGGTGCTTTAGGCTCTCTTTGGTGATTTTCATTTCAAAAATGTAGAAGCCCGGTTCTTTTCCTTTCCCTGAAGGCCCTTCATGAAATACAAGTTTCCTTCTCTGAGATGGTGAGTGACTCCATCTGGAGTGACTGGCAGATCCTGTTCCATGTGGGTCTCAGTTCTTAAGTAAGAGTGTTCCTCATGAATTTCCTCATAATTGTCATGATTGTGTATGGCCACAACATAAAATATTCTGCTTTACTAAAACAAGTGGGCCCTTTTTTAGGGTTCAGTGTGTTGTTTAAAAAGAAGAAGTTGTAAATATGGCTTCTCTTACATCCAAGAATTATTTTGGTTCATACTCAGCTGGAATGTCTCTCCAATAGCTTTTGTCTTTTAAGAAATTAGTAGATATATGATAGTTAAAAGAAGAGACAAAGGAGATAATTTAGCAGGAAATATATCCCTGCTTCTGTTGAAGGAAGGTTTAGAACAGAATATAGAATATTGGATATAGAAAATTAGAATAGAATAGAAATAGAATAGAATAGAATAGAATAGAATAGAATAGAATAGAATAGAATAGAATAGAATAGAATAGAATAGAATAGAATAGAATAGAATAGAATAGAATAGAATAGAATAGAATAGAATAGAATAGAATAGAATAGAATAGAATAGAATAGTTCTATTGGGATGGGACTTAAAATTATCATCTTGTCCAACTGCCTAATCACTTCAGATCTGACCAAGTTAAAGCATAGAGTTAAGGACTTTGTCCAAATAAATGCCTCTTGAACACTGACAACTGTGACACTGATGCTCATCAACCATCTCTCTAGAAAGCCTTTTCCCGTGTTTGATCACCTTCCTGCCTCCCATTGTCCAGACTAAACCTTTTCTGGGGCAACTTTGACCCATTCCCATGTGTCCTATCACTGGATCCCAAGTAGAACTCAAAGGATATGCCTTCCTGCCCTTTCACCATCTTTCATGTCCTCTGGATGCATCCAAGGATCTTCACATCCTTTTCAAGTTTTGGGGCCTAGAACTACACGATATACTCAAAATTAGGTTGCACCACCTCAATACAGTGGGATAATTATCCCTCTTGGCTGGTCAGTTGTGCTGTGTTTGATGCCTTCCAGGATGAGGTTAGCCCTCTTGGCTGCCAGGACACACACTGCTGGCTCCTTTTCAGCCTCCTGTCAATTGGCACCCCCAGGCCCCTTTCAGTGGAGCTGCTCACCAGACACTCCTCTCCTAGTTTATACTTGTACCCAGCAGTGTTCTCTCCCAGGTGCAGAATCTCGTATTTCAGGTGGCTAAATTTCATTCCATTAATCATAACCCAATATTCCTGTCTATCCATATCCCTCTTCAAGGCCACTTGTCCTTCAAAACAGGCAACAACACTTCTCAGTTCTGTATCATCAGCAAACTTGCTAATGGTGCGTTCAACTCCTACACCCAAATCACTGGTAAATATATTGAACACAACTGTCCCCAGGATTAAGCCCTGAGGACCAGTGCTGGTGACTGATCTCTATCCAGATGTAGCCTCATTCCCTACAGCACTTTCAGTCCTACCCTCCAGTCAGTTAAAGCTTGAGCAAACAATATGCACCTTGCCATCTTTTTTAAAAAAGCAAGCAATGATCTGCATTTTTTTTTCTTTGCCAGATTAATTTCTGCAGCAAATGTGTGTTCTTCACACTTTGTCTCCTGAACTGATTTGAGTTTCATTTCAGTCAAGACAATTACATCACCCCTTTCAGCCGAGTTTCCCTGGAGTGGTAAGGAGGGAAATACAGTCATTAATGGGGTTAAACCCTATCCTGCAGAAAGGTAAAAAGAAAAAGATCATTGTTCTGGTTTAAAGCAGCTACTAAATGGGGAATCACTAAGCTGCAGGAAGATACATTCTGAACTGTATGTATTTGCCTTTGCAGCTCAAGATATGCATAGCTGTATAGTGGACTGGTTAATGTTTCTGAACAGTTTTCTGGACATTACAAAAGATAGAACATTCCCATCTTCCATTTTAGAAATAGATACAGGGATAGATGCCTCAGCCCCAAGAAGCAGTTTGGATTGAGATGGAAGGTGTGTCAGATGGCTTCATGGTTGTTCAAACACTTATCAGAATTAAGTATTACCTGGCTGCTGATATTCTCTTATATATAAGCTCTCCTTAGCAACTGATGGAAGAAGGGGAAAGTCGTGATTTCCTTGAAGTGCTGTACCATCTGTCAGCTCTACTCATCTTTTTTCAAACGTATTTTGAGATAGCTTCTTTTCTCCTTCTGACATTCTCTATTCCCAGGCTTGGCTACAGTTGGATGATTGTTATGTTCAGTTACAGATTATGAGATACATACAACTGTTCACTTTAGAAATCTGAGGTATCTCATCAAGTGACATCCCTTTGACACAAATTTTGACAACCAGTTTTCCACAAGGGGATACGAAGCAAAAACATAACCAATATGATTCTCTCAGATATTTCTGCAGGGAGTGCAGATATAGCATGACCCCGTTGATCCCAGATAGCTTCTGTAAAAAAGCAGTCAGATCTGAAGTTCATTTGTGTTAAGACCTGATGATAAACCTTGCAAACTTTTACCAGAGATAAGAGGATCATATTCTGCAATGGCCATAAACCATGGTAAGAAGAGTTTGTATTACTGTGAAAGCTGTGAATTACTGAACCTGGCTTTTTCATATTTTTCTTGAACTTAAAAAATACAGTGATTATGCAACACAATAAATAGATTCTTTTATATTTAAATGTGATTCTTTCACTGAGTAACAACTGGATCATGAATGTGGGAAGAAATTATACATCTTTTAAAACTCTGTGTCTGTTCTGATAATTTTGATAACCTTGCAAAGACTGGGTTTTGGCTTTTAAATTTTCTTCTTGCTGTTAGCAGGACTTTATTTTAAGGTTTTAATTATTTTTACTTGCCCTCTGTAGTCTCTTCAACAGAGCATAAAGGCAGAAGAGGTTAAAATGACAAAAAAAAAGGCACATCCTCATACAACCAGGATGCTAAATCCAGCTGAGCAAAGCAAGCAGTATGCAGATGCAAGACAGAAATAAAATATGCAGCAAACTCAGAAGTGAAAGAATAAAGAAGTCAGTATGGCAGACAGTGAGAAACTAAGCAAACACTCAGAAAACACAGCCCACAAAAGAAGCAAACATGCACCACGTATAAAGAGGAAGGAAAAGTCAGGCTCAGGCCATCTCCACTCATTGGCAACACATTGAGACAGTCAGAAAATGCAAGCTGTATGGGTTTCTCTGAAAACAAAGGCATGATTTTCAGAAATGGAATTTTCTTCTTCCCATGAAGCAGCACATCGCTTTGTAAAAGTCAGTCCCTCCAAAAAGTCAATGCAAATACCAGAGTGTGGTTTAGGGCTTTGTCTTCTGGGGGGAATGTATGTCCACACTAACTGGTTGTAATTGGAAAAGAATAATTATAAATTATCTGTGGAACTTTGAAATTTATTTCTTGCATTGTGTCATGTTTTGGCAGTAAAGTGAAAGCAAGTTAATGCTGGCGGTTCAGGAAAAAAGCTGGAACAGGAAACATCAGGAAAAGCGAAGGCAGTGAGTAGCGACTCAGCATAATTTACAATATGTGGATGTTGCACACGCACCTGGAGCAAGTTGTGCACATGTACTCACGTGTGTGTTTACACACACACCTTCATTGTGCAGACACTGAGGCAAGAGGCAGAAAGACTGAAGCAGAAAACAGCTTAAGTACTCTGAGCCCATGTTCACACGTGTTAGACCTCTGTCCCAAGCCCACCCACACTGAGCCCTTTTTGTTCACTTTGCTAGTCTTGAAAAATGTGACGAAGAGCCCTGGCATGTGGGAAAAAGCTAGTGGTTTACTAAAGCTCTTATGGGTTGGTCTGCTTTTTTAATCCTTTGTTAAATATGATTGCAGCTCAGAATTCATCCTTTTTTATGTTTTGCAAATTGAATTTAAAAATAAATAGCTAAAAGGAGCTTGCTGGCAAATTTATTTTATCTGTGTGTTGTTATAATTCAGCTAGCAAACGCCAGGTTTTTCAGAGGAGAACATCCAGGGCTCATGGCTTAAAAGATCAAAAAGCAGAAACAAGGGAGCAAGGAGTTACATCCTTTGCCACCAGCCCAGCATCCATTACTAAGATTTTTATTACTAAGTCATACAAAGGCAGCAGTGACAAATTATGAGCTCAGGAAGATCTCATATATCACATAGATGGAACTAACAAAATTTTAAAATATGTGTCGTTTTAAAGGGTAATAATAAAGATAAATGTGTCTTGTTCCATACTCCAGAAATGAACAGCTATTCAGAATGGGGAACTGAATAAACCTGTCGTTTCACATCACTTTCAGTTCTTCTGCCATAATTTTCAGAGCCGGAATAACTTAATGGGAAAGTGACACAGGTCACCGATGTAATAAAAAGCTGAATGTCACATGTTGAGAAGAAATCCTCAGTGGTTTTAAGACTATCAAGAGCATTGGAGGCTTGGCTTTTCTGAAGCCAGGGCTATCTGCAACCAGCTATCACAGCATTTGCACCAGGGGAACAGTTGGTGCAAACCAAGCAAAACAAAATGAAGTAAAGACCTATTTCTGAAAGGTGGAAAGTTCTAAGCACAACAGATGCTTCAGCTTGACAATGTAAATTCTGTAAGGACTCAGACAGAAAGGGGCAATTACTGCCTTGTGCTCAAGCTCTAATCTTAAATTATAGGATAGTTTCCTAATGAGGTGGAACATTGCCAGAAACAGCTGTGGTGGATGGAAGGGAACACTGATGTAATTACAGGTCCTTACACATCAGTGACAGAAGTTCTCAAACTCCAAGAGGAAACACCTTCATAATGTTTGTTTTTGTAGAATCAAATATCGTTCTTAGTTTGCAGTGGAATGGAAACATTCAAGTATGGGAGTCTTAAAACTTTAAACTGGATTTCAGCCCTACATGATGCATGTTAGGAGCTGGACTGCATTGGCTGAGGTGAGTTAGTGTGCTGGGATCTTAACTTGGGCTTAGGTGACATAATAATGGTCAACTAGAGAAATGCAAGATTTGTCAGTGGCACTGGAGAGGGAGAAAAAAAAGAAAACCAGCAGACAAGTCTTCGGCAGAACATCTGATATGGCATAATCAGAACAAACTTGTTCCCTTCTTTCAAGATGACTGCTAGCAGCAAGGGCGTTGAATGTTTCATACGCTTTCTTATGACACAGAACATGTTACTGGACAGACTGAAAATATGACTCTTGGTTTAACACTTTTTTTTTTTTGCCTTTGTGAGCTATAGAGTCATAGACAGCAGTCTAAAACATGTGGTCTGCAGACTCCCAGGGCTCCACAGATGACTTCCAAGGGCTGCAGCAGAAATAACTAAAGAACAAGCTGTTATCTAGTCACTATTCAAGGATCTGCATCTCCAGTAAAGTTTACAGGGGTCTACAGCTGAAGAAAGTTTAAAATATTTACATTTACACTATTACTATTACATGAGAAGAAATGGATGATATTTTTTTCAATTAGTACTTCCATGGATGATACTATATTTTGACAGTATCTTTGCTTCAGCCAGTACACAGAACAAGACCTGATTATGTGATTAGAAACTGTTCAATGATTTGTGTTCTACTGGTTGTTTAATGAGGCTTCAGACTTGGCTTTGCTGTATTCTTTTGTAATGAAGGAAGGATTTTTTGTTCCCCAAGATGCTTGTTTATTGGCATTTAACAGTATAAAATCTGAGTATTTCACAAATATTTTTTTAAAAACCTGTGAGGTTAGTAGATAAAAAATGGGGGGAAAAATAAAACAACCTTGGCAATCAATGTGAGATATTAAAACCTGATCTTTTAAAGCACTTAATGTTCGGGATTTTTTATTTTTCATATATGAAAAACATAGCCCCCATTGACTTTAGTTACAGCTCTGAACACAGCACTTTGTCACATCAGGAGTCACACTGACCACCATGGAAATTAGGAACTTCCGGGTAAACATATACAAAATTTGCCTGGAATGCAAGGAGTTCTGGAGTAGTGGGAGAGAATCCAAGGCAACATTTAAACCTCAGGGGCCATTTATCCAAATCATATCTTCTCTTTGCCATCAGCTTCAAGTCCTGTACTTCTGATTGATCCAATCCTTACCTCCACTCTGTAAACTTCCCACCCAGTCCTAATATTCTTGCGTAGCAAAACCTAGGCCTTAGTAAATCAAAGATTAATGGACCACAGAAATCAGCCCCATGTAAAGCTTGTTTCTTGGACCAGCCCTGTTCTCCCTCTCCTGTCTCAGCATCAGTGTTCCCATTGCCTTTCTCCCTATTTCCTGTGTCAACTCAGCCAGGTTCAACTACAAGTTATTTTTGTGGGTATTCCCAAGCTCTGATGGTCCCTTCCAGCTTCTGCCTTGCTCTTTGTCATCACCATTGTTCTCCTCCATCTCTGATTCTGGTTTAAAACTTCCATCCTTCCTTCAGGAAGCTGGCTGAAAGCCAGGATGTGCCCCTCTCTCAGTTCAGATCTCAACATTAGGTGTGACCTGCCACAGAGCCAGCCTTTTAACAACCGTACTGGGGGAAAAGTTATCTTAAATTTGGATTGGAATGTGCTCAGGGAAGACATATCACCAGGGAGGTTAGCTGCTAAAACTGTGAAGGTTTCTGTTGAACATTTGTGGGTGACAAACCTTCAAGGGCCTCCCTCTGACTGAGCAAACTGTGGCTGCGTTTGCTGAAGGAGTGTAAAAGAGAGAGCTCTTTCAGCAAGACCACTTGTCCCTCCCTCCCCCTAGCCCTCCTGACTGCAAAGGCCACATCTCCAATCCAAATGCCTTTGACCTGAACAAGCCTTTTAAGCTATATCTGAAAATTACATATCTAGGTGTACCTAGTAGAGCCAGACAGCCCTGAACAGCTCAATTCTAGGAGCTGAATTCAGAAGACATTATAACTGGCTGTAAACAGGGTTTTGTGAGGTGTGCAGACAATTTCAATAATACCTGGAGCCACTAGACTCACCTACAATAACTGACTTCATTTGGAGAAATCTATACAAAAACTGTTTTGGTATAGCCTACAGTAAACAAGCCTTTGTTTTATCCTCCTCCTCCCCATGTTAATTGTGACAGATACAGCCTGACATCATTGTAATCTGGGAAACAGATAGTTAGGAAAGGAATTGCAGCCACACCAGCACCAAGCTTTCATTTGACTTCTTTCTGCTCTTTGATCTCTTAGCTGGCTAATTAAGAAGCTTGAACCAGCACCCTGCCAAAATAGGTTGTGCCTTTTTTCTGTACCTGTGACCCTCAGAAAGAACAACCCGTGTACCCACATTCAGTGAAAGAGGCATTACTTGCGAGTCTTTCAGCTCTGTTCATTTAGGTGACCATATAAATGTGCTGTGTTCGACTGTGGACCCTCCTCTTTCTGCATTTCCTATTTTAAGATGAATTGAGGGGGGAAAAAATATAAGCCTTGACATCAGATTTTGCAAAGGAAGCAAATGTGCTCCTCCCTAAATCTAAATGAATGGCCTTTTAAGGTGACTGCTGAATTAAATTCCTGTATGATGAAATCAACAGGCATGAGAAAGTTCTTATTTCCGAAAAAGAAAAATGCTGCAGGGAGAAAAAAAAACCAACAACCAATCAGCCAGTATGTGATTGCAGGGCTGAGAGCTGAATAGGAGCTGTTTACACTGACTCAATAAAGATACTTTACTCAGCTTTGGTAGTAAGGCAGCTTCACAGGCTGAAGGGAAATGGGGATATACATATTCTGAGCCTGCTAAGCTTCTCTAATGTAAGACATGTGCATTTCGCTGAAGTCCTGAAATACCTCACTTAGAAGAAAGATGATTGAAACCCCAAGCACATCTTTCTGTTTATCATACATGACATATTTCTGACATACTTTGAGCAGTACTGCATGCAGCCAACATCAGTCTTTATATACATATATATGCCTATAAGGTATGCAGCTAAAACCTATTTTCTGTGAAGACCTAAAATACCCTTAAGACAGAGTAAAAATAATCTCATTAGGGGAATGGGGCACGTCTGGACATTCTCAGGATAGAAGCTCTACCCAAGCACAGCCTGTCACTTTACCCTTGCAGGGGGAAATCACAGGGAACCAAACAACCATGAAATGCAAAAATTAAACAGTCTCCCTGCAATCTTGAAAAAATGAGCCAGAGACCTCCATGAAGGCCATAAATTTTGTAGAGCTCAGGAAGTCACTAATGGTTGATTAACACTACTGAGGCACTTTTCTCTCATTTTTCATAGTGATATTGCAGAAACATGAGAATACAGTAGACAAGAAATCTGGCTCCAGTTTTTTACCTCTCCTTATACCTGCTGCCCCAGTGTAACCCTAAAACCTAGGTCCTTCCTCCATGTCTTCCATTGCTGGGACTTATCCTGTGGCTGCATTGTTGATAGAAATAATAGCTTTAGGGCAGGAGAGGTCCTTTAAGGTGTTGGTATTTTTATTATTATTATTATTATTCCATCATCCAGAATTGCATTAAGTAAGGTTAGACCAAACAGTGATAAAACACTGATGTCTTATCTTAACTGTTCTCAGTGTTGCTATAGGCAATGGTGCTACACCAGAGAATGTTAGGGAGGCTGGCTATTTTAGACAAGCCTACATGTGCAGGAAGGAAGGGAATGTGACACCTCGTTACAGATTTAGTTTTAAGATAAATGAAGCAGAAAGCAATGATTTTCCTTTTTTGAATGTAATTCCTCCTCCTATCACAGATTTACAGGCGGTAAATTAATTACTTCGGCAGTACAAATAAGGAATGGAGCTAAATGATGGCTTGAAGATCTTTCAGGCTTTTATCACAACAGGCAAGGGAACACTGCAGTCAAAGCTACTTTCTGTGTCATAATCTGGAGCTAACCCTGAACTGGATGTCTCAGCAGGGGACTTGACAGCACTACATCCTTTTAATTTCTCCTGTCTTCTTTGCTCTCTGTCTACTAAAAGGATGAATTCTGAGTTTTGGACCCTACATCCATATCTTGTCCATAGCAACCACAACACTTCCCTCAGATTTGCTAAAATGCAAATCTTGAACATAGATGAAAGAAGATTGATCTTCCCCCGATACTCTAATTCTGAGCTTGACTGAAATTTAGAAGTAAACATCTTTGTCAGCATCAGGGCTTCCTGATGGCCGTTCCCATCTTACAGCCTCCAGGCTCTGCCTTAGCAACCCATGACCTTTGCTAGCAATCAGTGGGAAAGCACTGAAGAAAAATTGCTGAGTGATGACTCACTCTACCAGAGCTTGGTTGCTCTATCATTTTCTAATGCTGCTGATGGGAAGATATTTTCTATTGTAAGAGGCTTGTTTTCCTGCTCCATAGGAACAATGATGCATAAGGATTTCCTGAGGAGCAACTTCTCCTTAGAGTAAGTCTTCTTGTCTCTTAGCCCCTGGAAGACTAACTGAATTACCCATTACCCAATTACTTATAACCTTCCTGTTCCCTCCTATCTTTTCAGCACCTACTTTAACGCAGAGGACTCCTCATTGGACATAGGCACTGGGGAACAGGGAACTAATGAAAGACTCATAAATCAGCAGAGGAGGTGGAAACGTGTAGGACCCACTAGAGGAATCAGGGGACACATGTGGAATACAGAATAGGGGATTGCACTTGGAGTTGAGCAACACAGTCCTGGCAATGTTGGAGTGTGAACTCCAGCTTGGAACAGTTGACCCTGATGAGGGTCATGGCAGAGGACTTCTTTCTTCACTGATCAGAAATAGCACTTGGGGCTTCTTAAGAAAGCAAAGGCGCAACAGCAGTCAAGGTTTATCTGTTTGGGCAGAAGTCCCAAAGCCACTACATTCTTCCCCTTTTATTTACAGCCTTTGGTGATGACTCCTCTCCTCTGATGGCTGCAGACTGTAATGTTTCGCTGCAAGCACAGCTGGCTGTTTGGGGTGGCTGACACGCAGAGCTGCACCTGCTAGAATAGATGCTAAGAAAGGACATGTGTTCTGAGAGATACAAAGGCATTGTCTGTCCCGTGATGGATTGCATGGGCAAAAGAGTTTGTTAGGACCATCCTGTGTGACCTCCTGCATTGACCATCTGCTGGCTCCTGGTTAGGTGACAGAAAGCCTTTCAAGATGCTACCAAACCTATAGAAATTACTCTTATCCGATGGTGAGTATTGATAAATATGTGTGTGTGTGCCTTTAGATTGGTGGTGTGGAAGAGATGTCAGTCACACTGCATAGCTCACTATTGTCCCTTTTTCTACTCCCAGGAAGCTGGGAGAAGCAGCTGTACTGCAGAGATGCCAACCATCAGCAAAATACAGCAACTGTGAGATGAGTTTAATGCTATTTATCTTCTAATTTATTTACCAGGGATGCATGTCAATGAAAGCCAGTTTGTTGACGAGAAAAGTCTCAAAAACACCCTTCCATTTGCTAATGTATTTTTTTTTATTAAATACATTTTTTTTGTTTGTTTTAGAATATTTAAGCTTCATTAAAAACAAAAAAGAAACAAGCAAGGGAGGGTGGAGAGCTCAAGCTGAGAGAAAATGGGAACAGGCAATAGAAAGCAGGCTGGCCAGGTCTCATCTTCTTGTTTCTAATTACTTGCCCTACCAAGGACAGGGATCCTGTTGGCCTGGAAGCATATGGCCCCTGCTCCAAAGGCTCACATGCTGAGGTGTGAATGGTCACTTTGTGTAACTGCATCTGAAGGAGATCAGTCTGATCTCCAGACAAATGTGAGAAAGTTGTTGGCTTGGTATTTGCCCTGCAATCTTCTCTGTGTTTACTGCAGGTATTTGTAATGGCTGGGACCCTACGGCAAGCACTGCCTGCCTCTGTACCAAGCGGAATTAATTGTAGGATAGAGGCCCACTGCAGAGCAGATTAGAGGGATCTAGAAAAATGACAGAGGCTAGACAGCATTAGATAAATGGTGGTGAGAAAGCCTGCATTAATAGCAGTAATGTAGCTGTGTTTCCTGAAAAGAGAGCAAGAAATTCCCTAGTGTGAACACACTTCTTGTTGGCCAAAATGCATTCTGAATTCCACAATAATCAGGCAGGAAGTGGTAAAATCCATCAGGCAAAATGAACAATATGTTATTTTTCCAACATTAAAAGTGTATTTTAGGTCATAACTATTATAGAAAAAAAAATTTATGGCAAATCAGATTTTTTTTTTCTGCCATACTGAATTTTTCAGTGATGTATAGCAAGTGGAATTTCTGTACACAAAGAATGTGTTTTAGGAGCTTTGTTTCTATCCAGATCAGTACTTTACCTAATAGGTGCATTATTTAAAAGTATTGACTGCTCTTTCAAAAATTTGCTCAGATAGAAATTATGTTTTAGTAGCTTCCCAGACCAGTAACCAGAGAGAAAAGCAGATAATAGCCGTGAGTTTTGTGCTTTGTGTAAACAGCTGGAGTTAGGTAATTTCTGATTTATTTTTGTCACTTTGTGTAATTTTTTCTAGTTTGCACCATGACTGAAGTCAGTGTTGACACTGTACCACAACAGGTCTGCAGCCATGTGGTTACCTGACCTTGGATGGCTGTTCTGAGAGTCTCCTACCAAGATTTCCTGTTGCCTCCATTTTAGAGCTGTTCTGTCTTTTCTCTGATGAGTGGAAGTTAGTAAGACCCAGCAGATGTTGCTGCCTGAGTTCAGTCAGCAGAGTAACACTGTGATTCCTTCCAGCTTCTTTGCTTGTACATCAAGAGGAAGGAGGATGCTAACTTTATAACTTCTCCCCATTGTGCCCCAGAGGTTAGGCACCTTGCCATATACAGATGTTATCAAAAATGGAATCATTTTATAAATAAACGGTGAGTTAACAACAGTCTGCATAAATGTATGCTTTGGTTCAAGACCGATGTTCTCATTCTTTGAGGACATTCTCTAAATAAACTGAATGTTTTCATTTTATACTTTGTTATGATTTATCACATTGTGGTTTATTTAAGGCTTTCAATGCTCTCTCTTCCATTTGCTGAACTTTAGATATGGAATTAAAATACACTTGACTGCACAGTCTTCCTTTATATTCAAAGAAGAAGCCATGTAGCTATCACAATGGATTAAGACATCCTACATTAAAACTCTGTCACTCTTGCAACTGCATTTATGCAAGAAGACAACAGTAGCTAATGGGTCCATCTAAGACATTGAGTTGAATGGACAATTTTTTCATAGCTGTGGTAATTATGAATACTCTGAAAAAGGCTGCTTTGCCAGTTGTAGGCCAGGAAAATTGAATACTGTTTTCCTGCAAAAAACACTCTGCAAGTGTTCAGCCATCTTATTCCATTACATGCCATTACAAAACACAGTGACTTGTTTATTCATTGGAAGTTCATGTACATACACTACATCTTTTGACAGTCCATAAACACTGCTTTAGCCTGCTTTCTGTCAAAGGCACAGGCTCAAGCTAAGAACCTTTCTAAAGGATTAGTTCTCCATTTGTCCACTATGGACAGACCATAGCACTAATAGATGGATGACCCCAAAATTAAGTGATCCCCATTCTTTCATACAGGTTCCAACAGCCATTTTTGCCATCTGGACTCAGGCACAGCAGAATTATGGGGTGATCCACCCAACTGCAGGGAAAGGTTTTCTTTTGGGAGACATCCCCCAAAACATCAGGACCAAACCTTCAAGTCTGTCCAAACCAACTTTTTCAAGAAGTAGAGGTTTCTGGGAAAAAATATTAATGGTGTTGAGATATCTTCACAATAAACCCTTTCTGCTGTTACCAAATCTATCAACTTCCATTTAGTATTTAGTTATACCTTAAATAATTTATTTACTGTCTTGTAATGATTCATATAACAATATAGTGCTGCCAAGTGAATTCCATTACCATAGGGACATTTGCAGACATTTTAAATAGTTGAGATAAATACAATAAACTAGAAAAACCACCAAGAAATAAATTGATATAAAATGGGAGATCACTGGCTCACAAACTGGAATGAAATACATTGTCTTTTTTAACCAGCTAGCCAACTCAACAGTAACTGCACAAGTTGCTTAATAATATACCACAGGCAGAACACAGGTAGATTACTACATTCTTTTTGTAATAAAGTAGCCAAAACACTTTTGAAAGAAAGGTAATGTGGACAACTATTTGCTTCCTACACAACTGAACCCTCTTTTGATAACATTCAATTTTCCAGTTAGGTATTTCAAGGAAATAAAGAACGCACAGGAATTGGCACATGTGTGTTGTGTCCAACAGACTATTTCTATCGCAGTATCTTCGGTGAAGATGAGAAATATCTGAAGACAGGCATGGCCATTACAAATATTACTAAATTCGTAAAATGTGAAGTCATACATCTAAGCATTTCCAGTCTGTCTATCTATCTTTTTATTTAGTATATTATATAACAGAGGTGTTCTCATGCACTCCATGAGCACAAGATTAACTATCAAAAATGCTATCAATGTAAAACCAAAGAGTACATGCTTCCCACATACTTACCACAGTTTTTTAACATGGTTTTTACTTTGGGCATTACATTACACTGTTAAGGGGGATAAAAAATGTTGGCAAGGGGTTTAGAAACATCCTGTTTTGGAGGAAGAGTCCATGCTGCCAGTTTATCCAAGAAGGATGCTTAATGAGCTCATGACCCAGAAGTTGTTTCAAAAAATATATTTATGATATTATGCAAATAACCCAAACCCTTATTTTTCCACATTTCCATGCAGATTATGCGTTTTGCATTAAAATTTACACACTGTAAGGAGTGGGTCTGAAGTCTGGCTCTGTAACAAGCACATAATTTCTTCAAAAACTCACTAACACTCTGACTTTCTGTTATTACAACAACATAAGAACTTTCCTTATCTGGAAGATGAAGGATAAGTTTTGGGTTACGCTAATGGATCTACTTTGAAAAAAGCTCTTGAAATATTTTTGCTTATATAGTGGATTCATCATAAAAAAGACCATTATCTCCCATTTTGAATCCCAAATGTCTATATAACTGATTCTTTCAGAACTGTGCTCTATTTCTAGTATTGCACAGTCATCATAGCAAAATTACTAAGTACTTTTCTCCTTATGTAAAATAGAAGTTCAGAATGTTGCAATTCAGAATATAAATACAAAGAAGTAATCTGAATTAAGTTTCAGTATTTTCCTTGTTCTTTGTTTCTAGGGTTTTTTCCCACATTCTGCACCAATAATTTAACTAACTGGACTGAATCATAATGCATTTTGAGTATTTCTATACCGTTATATTGATATTTTAGTAGTTCGTAGTTTTCTTACAAAATACAGCTTTGAGGTTTTTTTTTTCTGTTAATAGAGCTTTGACTGTTCAAGATTGTATAATCCTTGAATTGCAAAATTCCCCCTATCACCAATGGCAGTAGCATTCAGTCAGACCTATGTGTAATTAGATGCCAACTGTCACGCATGGTGTAAGTAAAAAATAAAAAAGAGTTTGCTTTTTACTTACTGATAAGTATTTCATATCACCTTTTGTTGCAAAAGACAAGTGAATAGCTCTACTGGATTAAGTGGACCTATATGCATAGGTGTGTTCAGCTTAATGACTGCCACTAGAGAAACTATCAGCAAAGCCCAAAAGACAGAGACAAATAAGTCATCCTCTGACAAAAGCAGGAGACAAAACCAAGCAGTGAACTATAAAAGCTTCTATTCATTGATTCTAGCCGAGGGTTCAAAAGCTGGGTTTAGGCTGGAACCTAGAGATCAAATGCATAAGGAGTACCTGAAACTGAAATTTGCAACTGAGTGTCTGAAAAGTGACTTTCAGGAGGTTTTGTAGGGTTGATGCTCTGGTGCCGAGACACCAATAATTTTGTTCATACTGACCAACTACTCAGAAAAACCAGGAAGGGTGGCGTGACTACCTTGGAAAAATTACACGTGTTTGTGTGAAGATTAGACAGGAGTGGTGGTACACAGTGGCAGTACAAGTCCTTCTCTGTGTTAAATCCTTTGCTCCTAAAGGTTGTGCCAAGCAATTTATTTTGCTTAATCAATTCATTTAAGGGCCAGGTGCAGCCTCCAAGGGCAGATCTGGGAGCCAAGTCACGTGTTGAGTAAGCACAGTGGCACAAGGCTAAGTGCACTGGTGGACTCAGGACCTGCCTACCCAGAGGAAGTATAGTCCAGGGCAGTCCAACTTGATGCACAAAGGCAGAGACTCGTCACTTTGGAATGAATTTGGCGAGGATTCCAGATTGTAGGCATAACTATAACAGAAGCTACAGTCACATTTTTACAGGTAAAGGAAACAGAAAAAAGTGACAAAGTGATTAAAATTCGAGCAAGTGGCACAATCTGCAACACTTGGCTTCAGCTGTTCAGCATTTGATGTGCATACTGCTATCTCAAGTCTAATGTCAAGTACTAGATGTACTGCTGCTTTAGTATGTGCATAGACAATGCCCAATTCAATGCTCCTAGGCTGATGTAGATGTCCTTTAGTCAGAAGGAGACAACTGCAAAATACAAAGTCAGATTCCTGGGGCCACAGTGGCACAGGGTACACAGTACTTGTTTCCCATCAGATCATGTAATTCACTTTTTATAGAAACAATGTCCTGATATGAGTAAAGAGAATAAAACTGACTACTGCACATACAGAATTGATGTTTTAATTAATTCTGTAATATTTGATTTATTCTCTAATATTTTCCTTATGGAATTAAAAAAACAATCCCAAAACACTGTCTAGCATTTATGCAGGAAATTAATTTTTAGCTCATTAATTCATTTTAAGAAAAAAACACTTTTCTTTGGGAAAGCACAACTCCCTTCCTGAAGTTAAAAAACAAACAAAAAAAAAGGCAATAAAATGTCACATTGCATTACATGTCTAAGTATTTTTTCCCCCTAATCTAATATGCAAAGTATGACAGCAGTACCTTATTCTAGGCTAGGAAGCACTTGCTAATGCAAATAGGCAGCGAGCCCAGCTGCCCAAAGGCCTCGCTCCTGCGGCAGCCTGAGCAGCCCCTCGGTGCCCTGCTCAGACAGAACGGCCCATCAGCGCGCACTCAGCTGCAGCGCTGCTCATTAACGATTGCACACCTGCCCATAGGGAAAGCCTCGTAAGGATCTACCGAGACTTGCCCAACCCCAGTGGGGTTTACTTATTAACAAATAATCAAATGGGGAACTGGAATTACAGGACACGTGGCACTCACCATCGCCTTGCTCCTGCTTATACCAGCAGTTGCTGCTGCTCCCTGCGAGCAGAGGGGCGAGAGGGGCCTTTGCTCAAGGCTCTGATTCCCTAGTGTAGGAAATGTATTTTTCAATCTGTCAGCTCACCAGCTTGCATCTGTGACTCTTGGGCAAACAACACATTAGATGGTGCATTTTTCAAATAGCTTAACACTACTGGAAACCTCCTGTGTCTCCCAAGACACAAGTCTTTCGCATGGATGAAGGAAACTGCCACGAAGGTTGTATCTCACCTCACTTAAGGAACTAATGGTTGTTGGTGTGAGTGCAGGGCTAAGGGTTAGGCTGCCTTCTTGCTTCTACTGAGCTACATTCCTGCTGCACCACTATAGCTGCACAAAGCAACCATTTTCTACCTTAAACAATAAGTGCATGTGTGTGCCTCTCACAAGGATCACATCATTGGGTCGTAATCTATCAAAGCCTCTTTCTTTAGATAATTGAATTAATGGATGTATACCAGAACGATACAGTAAACACACTACAAAACAAGAGATGCTGTATTTTTCCTGTAGCAATTGTTCAATAGAACCCTGTGTTCATAACTTTCACAGCATTTTATAAGTACTTGCTGGTGAATGTGGCTCTTTCTTATTGCTGCAGAGCACCCTTTAAAAAAAGCAAATGGGAAAACTTAAAAGAGGGCCAAGGGGTGAACATTCTATCTTGCTTCATTCAGGTATCTGCAGAATAATCTTGTAGGTGGCAGCCAAAGACAACAGTTATGTTGCAGCAGTAATGAGAGTTAGGATAGAATAATAGAATGGCCTGGGTTAGAAGAGGCTTTTAAAGATCATCTAGTTCTAAACTGCCTGCCATGAGCAGGGACATCTTTCACTAGAGTGGGTTGCTCAGAACCCCATCTAATCTGGCTTTGAACACGTCCAGGGATGGGGCAGCCATGACTTCCCTGAGCAGCCTGTTCCAGTACCTCACTATCCTCACAGTAATATTTTTTTCCATATATCTAATCTAAACCTACCTTCAGTTTGAAGCCATTCCCCCTGGTCCTGTCACTACATACTCCAGTGAAAAGTCCATCTTCTTCCTTGTAGGCTCTGTTCAAGTACTGAAGGCTGCAATAAGGTCACCCTGAAACTTTCTCTTCTTCAGGCTGAAAAAAAGAGGAGGTGCTTGCAGGAGAGGTGCTCCTTCCCTCTAGCTGGTTACTGTGCTGCTTGTGAGTTTGGAAGGGTGGTTTCACAACAGCCCTCCTCCTCTGAGAACAGAAAAGCACCATAAATACAGACCTGACTCTGGAAACATTTATTCAGGCAAGTGACCGTACTGACTTGGTACGTCCCAAAGGACAGGGTTGATGGACAAGACATATGTGACACTTGATGCTTCACACTACTGTTAGCATTTGTATTACTGCTGTTGCTTGTGCTAGAGAACAAAGCAAAATGGCAGCATTTACAAAGAGATCATCATCCAATCTAAGGGGCAACAGGTGTCCAAGAGGCAACGCAGTACAAGGACAAGAGACACTTCTGATGTCAAGCAGCGATCAAAGAGTGGTCAAGATGCTGGTAGGCATTATTACCAATCTGAAATTTAAGGATGGATTTGAAGGAGGATGCTGTGCTCATTATTCCCAATTGGGCATCCTATCTTGCAAGAGTTAAGAGCAGGAATTTAGGACTTCACCCAGTAGGTGTAAAAAAACTAATTTTGGCAAGACATTGCTTGGTACACCAAGATCTGTCACACTTGCACAGCAGCTCCAAAGGATGCTGTATACTTTGGACTAACTGAGCAAGCATGATTCAGCCTGAAGATGCACCATATGCCCTACAAACCCAGAAGGAATTTGAGTCGCCATGCAGGAGCAAGTCAGCAGACTACAAGCACAGTAATCCACCACATCTCATGCTGGAGCTAATGCTGTGTGCAAATTCACCTAGTGAGTCATGTCTGCTTGCATTAAAAGAAATACAAAAACAAAATAGTCTTCCTATGTCTCACTGGCAAGGAGAGAGTGAAACTGGCTAGGCTGGTTGGGAACCAACCTGGAGGCAACCCTAGTTGCTAGATTTTCTAAATAAGGTGAGTGGTTTTTGTTTCTGTATCTGAAGACAAGAAAGACAGAGATGGGGGTTGAGTTGTGGCAGGTAGCATCCTATATATAAGTTTGCAAACTTTTTATTAATTTCTCAAAAAGCAGTCACAAGATTGTATCTTCCATATTTGAATCAAATTAATAGTATCTACAGAATCCTGAAATTTACTTGGTGAGTTCAGTTTTTTAAAATTCAATGACATATTTAATGAAGCCTTTGCTTCTGAAGAGAAACAGCAGATCACTACAGGAATGAAAAAAGTTTGGATTTATTATATTATACATTGAACACAGTATTTTTCAAACCTCAGAGACCCATTTGCATTTGCTTTATTTCTCAAAATGAACACATTTTTGCAGAATCTTCCAAAGCCTGTGAATTGGTGTATGAAAAGAGACACCCCCCCCCCCCCCCCCGCATCAACCCAGAAAAATGGGACATTAACCTCACATAAAACCCACTGGCTTGCATCTTGCTTCCTCATTAAGGCTGTACCAGTTTTGCCATAGATTTCAAAGGTGCAAGCTCACTTTTGTTTTTCCCACAATCAATCCACAAAGTAATGTTTTACTTAAAAGGGAATTCCCTAAAATCATTATTTCCTACTTGAAGATATTCCCATCAGTTACATGCTATTTTCTCAACATTACATATCTCAAAACCAAGATAAATGTTTTTAAGCAAAGTGAAGCCCTTACTACAAGAGAGAAAACAAGTATTATGCGTATTGTTTCTTTTCCCACAATGTATTTTTATGGGAGAACTGTGGGGACCATATTTTGCATTCAATGAACAACTTCTGTGGTGTAAAATGTCTCTCTTTGGTATTCAAATAACCACAAAAGCAATGTAGCTCTATCTTATTGCCATGGACATTACCATCTAAACCAACCAGAATGAAAAAAAGGTTATTTCTTACCTCATCCATTGTGAAAGACATGGATTTACAAGATAACATTTGGCAGTCCTGTGACCAACGATAATAAAAATCTCTTTCCCTTGGGCACCCAAGAACCACAGTATATTGTAACACTTCCAGTTCTTGAACACTGCTGAGCCACATTTTGAAGGGCTGCATACCTTTCTGAAAAGATTATGCATTTTCTTTGTTGTCATAAAAAGTATTTGTTTATCAAATGCACAAAAAAAAAAAAAAAAAAAGTACATTAGACAAGAAAGAATTGAATGGAACTCTGTGAGAAACAAAGACCAACTTAGTGTCTTCATTGTTGCTCTTGACTGCCTGGCAATGACTGCCTGCAGAAATACTGCATTATTGAAAAATTTCCTTTTGCTGCTGAAATGAAAATTGCTACTTTCATCCTCCCAGTACCAGGGTGTGATGTTAAGGTGTAGTTTTAATAATGGCAGCAACAAATTATATGACAAACAGTAAATTAATTTTTTGTTAACCACCTTTCCTGACTAGAGAAGTACACTGTGCCTCATGTGAAAGAAAAGGCCAGGAAAAGATCATACTTGAAAATCCCTGACACAAAAGGAACTATGCTAAGTTTCAAATCACACGTCATAAATACAGCTCTCCAGTATTCCAGTCTGGGCATAAAATAGCCCAGATTTTAAAAGGCTCTTGGAGCCTTTGGACAGATACCTGTCCAAAACGTAAAATGGAAATAAAACACGGAGAGCTCTGTTGGAATAGGAAAGGCAAAAGGCACATTTCTGCCTCTCTTGGAATCCATGTCACTTCTGTACTGCCGTGGACGTTTATCTCGGCTGGCAGCCGCTTTTCCGAGGAGCCAATTCAGGGTCTCACGGACGAACTAGACCAGCCCAGGCGATAGGGCTTGGCAGTGGGATTCCCAGGGCACTCAACCATCCCTTCGGCCGCCCAGGATTTTACCTAGCGCTTGCCAACAGTTGCCTTCAAATAGCTTGGTTGTGCTTTGGTTGGGTTTTTTTCACCAAGTCCTCATTAATTCGGGGGCACTTGGGCACAGTCGTGACTATGTGGGGGGAGCAGCGAATGAAGCGCCGCAGCCCGAGGCCCGGGGGTAAGGGCGGCTGAGGGCATCCCTCGCTCTGCCCATCCCGGAGACGCTCTGTCCCTGGCCTCTCCCTTCATCGCCTGTGTGGGCGGCCGCAGGAGGCGCAGGGGCCCCGGCCCATCCCGGGCCCCGCCAGGCGCGCACGGAGCAGCGCCACTCCGAGCATGGCCCCGGCGCAGGGCGGGGGCGGTGCGGCCACCTCGCCCCGCGCGTCAAGCCCGGCGGACATCTTTGATCCGGGCAGAGCCCGGCCGGCCCGCCGTGCGGCCTCCGCGCTCCCGCAGCAGGCACCCGGTTCCAAAATGGCCTCCGAGCCGTCCCTCTGTTCTCCGGCGCGGCGCGGGAGGAAATAACAGCAAGACCGACCCCGGGGTGGGAGGGGCGGGGGAGAGACGTGGGGACAGCGCCGGGCGGAGGGAGA
>VYXF01002428.1:642702-778833 GCA_013397295.1 Polioptila caerulea
TTTCTCCCTTTATTTTTTTCCCCTCTTTCTCTCTAGGGCAGTTTTGGAGGGCTGTATCTCGCTTGGGTCTGGCTTTTATTGCCCCCTACACGGGCGCCCGCCGGCCCAGCCCGTGCCCCTGCAGCCGGAGGGACCCTTGGACGATGGTTTTTAAAAAGGAGAGAGTAGAAAGTGCAGTTTGTGAACAGCTGCCCCGCCAGTCTGTATGAAACGCCTTTTTGAGCAGTTTCTGTTTGATCCGCTCGCTTAGCGAGCCAGTCTTGCTGAAAAAATGGAAGGGGTGCTTAGTGTTTCAGGAGGGTGCCTGGGAAAAGGGGCGATTAGGCACGAAGATTTTTTTAATGGGCGACTTAAGGAAAAGCAGCTAAACTTATTTTAGCGTGGAGCTGTTGGCTTCACGCTGAACCAGTTATGTGCAAATGTAATTGCAAGAAAAGACAGCGTTCAGGAATCTTCTGCGTGCAGTTTGTTTGCCGCCTCCTGCAGACTAAATGTCGCTGAACAGAAGACTGTCAGAACTACCCATTCTGAAAAAACTGCATGTTTTTTCCTGGCCATTGAAATCTTCCTCTGACTGACAGCGGCTTCAGGTTGTGCTCAGTGAAACAAATGCTTCTACATGCAGGAATACTTATAGTATGTATTAATATCATGACCAGAAAAAGTCAGTTTATGTAAAATATGCAGGTTTAATTCCCAAGAAAGTTAGATGGGCCACTGCTGTATATCTGGGCTTAAAAGGTAGACCATACCTTCTTATTGAAGTGAGGTTTTTTTTAGTGATAGCTTCTCCGTGTTGAATGATAATTTAATTTATGGCTAGAACTTTCACTGAGATATCAAACTAATATTATTTCTTCTTTATAATTTTATATATGTAATAAAGTTTTTACCCGCTGAAATGCTAGGAATAAAGGGAAGATGTATTTTTGTGTGGTCTTTAGCGTCTTTCACTTGACACCTGCTTAGTTTGGGGGATTACTAGCATCTTTAGCTGTTGGTTTGTGAACATAAGAGCAGTAATTCAGTCTGACTTTGAATGACTGCATTTTTTTTCACTGATTTGCAAATAACAAAAACCAGTAAATAGAAATTTTTTACCTTAGGAGAGTGGGTTTCAAGAAGCCATTGCTTTAAATGTTAATTACTACCTTGTCTGTGTTGAAACCTGAATTGGAATCCAAGAGCGTCACCTGTTCTGTGTTTGCTGCTGTGGAGGAAAGGGTTGTTACTTAAGTCATTTTGAAATTGAAGCAGATGTAACAAGAACTGTGCATATCATTCATGCACTGATAATAACTCACAGCATTTCCTTCTGTTTACCCATAAGGACAAGTAACTGGTCTCAGTTAGAACAGTCCTTCAGATACATACTCAGTGCATGTGTGTTTCTGTGTATATGAATAAAAACTTGATTGACCTTTCATTTCTGCACAAGATAAACAGATTTGCCTGCTTTGTAAGCTAAAATATAAGAGGTTTTGCTTCTTTTCTTGCATAGAAATGTCTAAATGTGCACAGCAGAATTTTTTTTCTTTAACTGGCTGTCAAGTTCTTGGTATTTAGTTCTTCCATGGGGCAGGCTCATCCTTCATGGGCTTTATTTTCTTCAGCTCTAGTAGCTCAGTGCTGCTGCGGTAGTGTTTTTATTACTACCTTAAAATACCCATTAAGACAACAAATAGTTACAAAATACAATGGCTGCAGATTCAAAACCTCATTTTAAACATAAAGTCAGTGAAAGAAGATTTGCCTCAGAGAAGGTGTAGGAGAGAGGACTGTAGTATGACACACATTTTTAGCTTCAGTTTATTACCAGACTATTCACTTGTCTAGACCAGAGATGTGTATGTATGAGCGACGTTCTGTTTTCCCAAAGTTGGTGCTCCAGCTCCTGAAATGAGCTAGTTAATTTCAAATGTGTGCTTTGTAATTAGAATGGCATTTAGTCACCATTTAAGTAGTTTAGTTAAACCTCGTTTAAATTAGTAATTCAAATTTGGGGTAGTTTTAAACTGTAGGCGGTCACAAACGATTCCCTAGGAGGGTTTGAACGTCTTGAGCTGATGTTTGTGGAATACATGTCTTGCAGAGGTGGGGATGGTGGCACAAGCGAGGTAAAGGCATTTCTCAGCTGCAAGGGCCAGGAACTCAGTTCACAGAAACCAGTGATTTCCTGTTCACCTTGCCAGAGTGAGTTTCATGTATGACAGGGATGAGTCAAATACTTTTCCAGCCCTGGTTTAATGGCTGCATACTGATAACTCTGTAATGTCATCAGGTAGCTTTTTTCTGTTCTGTGGGGCTTTTAAATTGGAAAGAATCAAGTCAGTATTTACTTTCATAACTTTAGTTTGTTTAATGCACAGCCCTCTAAAACCAGGTATTGGCTTCATTGCATGGACACAGCTGTGAAGCTCCTGTAAGCCATGGCATCTTATTTTACATTAAAAATCAAAAAGTAGCCAGTAGGTTCATAAGCACTTCAGAGCTTAGCAATCCACTTTCCTTTTAACTGAGTTTGAGTTAGAGCAATGTAAAATACACGCCTGACTAAACCTTTTTCTGATATATGTCCTGGACTTCCTTCCCCCAAAAGCCACTTAATCTTCTGTTTTTTGTGCATCAGTGCTATTCCATGCTTCATATGTATCTTACAGGAACCTGCTGGCAGGGCTGCTGCTCAGTCACTGCCCAGCAGCCCTTCTTAAAGCCACTCATGGGGAACAGAATACTTCTGTATCTGATTTTCAAATGGCGCTTTGTGTGGCTGTTTTCGCGCCACATTTCTGTCATTTAACGCAGTGATAGCTCAGGATGCATTTGAAAATAATTTTGGAAGCAGAATTGCTGAACAGTATCACTCTGGGTGTTACATTTAGAAGCACTTAAACTGAAATAGAACTGAATTATTTCTTACTGGCACAGGAGATTTAGAAATTTTTTTGGTCAACATTGAAAATAACACATCCAGATACAGCTTTTCTTAATTGCCTTTTTTTTTTTTTTTTTGCCTATTACTCTTATTACTTAAAGATATTAATAATTGTGTGCTTTTAATTTTTTAATCTGAATACTTAAGGTGCTAACTTACAACCAGGGTGAGGATTGATTAAAACATTAGGTAGATTACTTCCTTCCATGACCCATTGTATCTCTAGGAGGATCAGTATTAAGATACAGCACGTAGTTTTGGTTTGACACTTTTAAAAGTGAAAGATTGCATCGTACTCACAAAAGATATGAGACCTGAAGAAAAATTACTTTAGACTGGTCTTTTGTTTGACAAAGAAGATCAAAGGATGACAGTGGTCTTTAGAACTGTGCTCTTAAAGCTGAGAATACCCCACATGAGGCTTCTTTCCAGTGCTGTGAGGTAAAGCATGACAGAATGACCAGAAAAACAGAAATACAATCCAAGTATATGAGGTGTGCTCTTCAACATTGTTGGTGGGTGTTGAGCTACCAAGTAGTAGTTTATCAGATTCCTATCAAAAGTGTCTCCATATATGCAGAAATCAGTCTATCATACAGTGATGTTATTACAAAGAAACCTTTCAGAAAGGCAGCTGAAGTTCTTGATGGCGGAATTTCTAGAGTGACATTTGTGTGAAAAAGCATTGTAGGTCACTGGATTTGATGCTGAGGAAAATGTAAGATGGCATGAAGGTTGGTACTGCTGCCAGTGGTTGTCACTGGATTATGGGCAGTAGCTTCTTAGAAGAATAATGCATTAAATATTGCCTTTTTTATATCTAAAGACCATTCATGTAATGATTCATATTGAACTTTAAATAAAATGACACTTGACCTGGTGAGGTGGTCAGAATTGCCCAGAATACTTAAGTTAACATTAACATAAAGCTTGAATCAAACCTTTTCCAGTGTTAACCACTTGCAACATTTTAATTTCATTTGTATGTAATTCTGTCACAGTTTGCAGGAAATTGTAGTGTGCCCAGCAGTGTCCTCTACTTTCCTTTTTGTTCTTTCTGAAGAACCTTACCATGTGCTTTTATACCATAGACTGTAAATTATATGTAACTGCACTGCAGTTGAAAAATTGTCTTGATTTTGTTTTTTCTATGCACAGTGTAGAACTTTCAGTGTTCATATGGTGGTGTGATTAGATGAGCTTGCTGATGTAATGGAAAGTTAGCCTTACAGTAGAGTAGCTTTCAGCTGGGCATGTGAGCTAATCTCACTTGTTTGATGTGCAGTTATCAGAACTGATAGGAGGGCAGCCTGAGCTGACGGGTGGTGCAGTTCCTGGGTGAATCTGTTGCCAGCTGCTTGAAAGGAGGCAATTCTGCTGCTCTGCCCTCCCTGGTGCCTCTTCATCCCAATAGTGAGTCACTTCATGGAGCTCAGCTCACAGAGTCTGTCTGTGTTTTCTTCCTCAAGGTGATTTTTCTTTCTATTAGTTGAGCTCCCTGAACCTTTCATACCATGTGATCACAGAAGTGTTGGTGGAAGAAGAAATGCAAGTGAGCTCGAGGCAAGAGGTGGAGCTTCAGCTGACCACTTCAGCAGTAGAGGGATACATGCAGCCTTGGTTTGGTGTGTGCTTTAGGCTGGTGTAACACGGCACAGCCGCAAAGAAAAGAGAGCTTGGTTTTCTCTTCCCACCCAGACACTGACTCTTAACATAGGCTGGCAGGTGCTGTGTTAGTGTGCCCGAGGCAGCAGAGATACATGGTAGTTGATCTAGTTGTACAACTTGTTTATTTCCACTCTACCAGTGGTTGAGATAGGGAAGGAGGAAGACTGTACCCTGTTGGAGGAATTAGTGCTAGTGGTTGACAATGTAGTACTTTCCTTTTAGTGAGAGCTGTTGACTTATCTGAGGATAAAAACACAAGTGGGCAAAGTGTAATGGCTTTTGTTTCAGCTCCTGGTGCTTACTCCTTGATCACTGAATGGGTGAGGCCAGACTTTTTATTACAGGCTGTTGAATCATTGCCTATGACATTTATGGTAGTACTATATTAGCATTAGGACTTTTCTAGGGTGATTTGCAAAACTAAGGCCCTCATTAATGATGGCAGCAGAAATCTCACCGTATCTTGTAGTCATGACCAGATCCTGACTGTGGTGGTATCTTGAGATACCAGTTTTAGCTGACTTCCTGATATAAAAGCAAAAAAAAAAAAAAAAAAAAAAAAAAACAAAAAAAAAAACCACGCAGTTTTGAGGCATTAAAAGCTGATGCAGGAGAAATGTAATTCTCTGGAAGCTTTCTGACAGCAGAGGCTTTTCTGAATGTGTGATCTTACCAATATGCACTGTAGTAAAATTCCAGATGCTGGCTTAAATGTAATTTAATGCTTTCACATTTGAGACAGTGAAAATTTCCAAAATAGACTGATGCCAAGAAACCCATCCTCTTATTTCTCCCCATCTCTTGCTTTTGGGAACAAAGATGTCCTAATTGTATTTAGTTGAGGTGTATTAGCAAACCAAGAGATGCAAGAGTATCTTAGTTTCTTTTCTTCTTGGGAGGTTTTGCCAGATGGTGTGAAATCAAGGTCTGAGTAATCCCTTGATGATGGGTAAAGGGAAGCCATTCTGTTGCCGTCTGTGTTCTTTATTTTTGTAGCACTTAGTTGAGGGAGAAGTTAGAGGAGAATAGACTGCAGACTGCTGCAGTATGGTATTGAAGTTCACAGTCACCTCCTACTGTTCAGCTGTGCCAAATATTGACCTTCAGTGCTCTTATTTGCAATTCTGTGGGCATCTGCAAACCAGTAAGTTCTCGGAGCAGTGGAAAGAACCTACAGTTTCTGTGTGAGAGACTGAAACAATGAGGAACAAGACTTTAAAGAGACTGGGGCAAACCTCATAGTATGTGGTTGGTTGTTGTACAGTTGAGGATTGTGAATAAAAGAAATCTCCTTTTCAATCAGTTAAAGCAAAAATGGTTTAATGTTAGAAGTTCAAAACAATGCTGAAGACTAGATGCTTGAAGGGAAGAGAAGGTAGGGGTAATGAGCCTCCATCTCATAAAAATTTGGAAAGGAAAGCTGGGAATTTCAGCAGGGAGTTTTTCCTTACCAGCAGTTTCAAATTTAGCAAGTAAATTTTTGAGTTGGGTGGTAGTGTTCCTTTTCATGTCTAATAACAAGGACTCTGTAGAAGGTCTTTAGAGGTTTGTTGAGTTCAGAATTCTTGAACAGTTGAAGTTTTTGACTGGGGAGTTCAAAATTATATTAATACTCAGTATTTTATGCAGACCAAGTTAAATTATTTGAATGTCAGTATGTCAGTAGTGGTCACTTTTCCGTTATTTGTCCAAACACATAGAAGAGTTGATTTGGAGAAGACTTTGATAGTGATTAAGACAGAGCTTCTGCAAAGAAGTGTTAATGAATGGCCTCTAAACTGGTCAGTGAATGATTTTCACTTGCCCCAGTTTGTGGGTTGCCTGCAAGGCATCCAGTGTCCCCCTAGGTAAATGTGGCTCTCTTTTGGGGGATGTTTAGTTCTTTGTGGCTGTGAGCATCAACAATGATACTGGGTTTCCCATTGCTTTGAATTGTGTTTCTGATGGTGAATCTTGCCTGCTAAGTGCTCTGGTGTGGCAGTAAGGTGTGGAGAAGATTTAACTCCCACTTGAAAATTTGGCAGGGCTAATCATGCAGGGTAGCTGCTCAGCTGGTGTATGTGTTGAACATGTAATGCATGCTCTTCACAGCCAGCTTCCTCACTGAAGCCAAAAACATGTGGATTTGGGAAGTTGAGAAACCATCAGTTTTGGTGCTGTTAATCACTGGGATGGTTTGCAATCCAGTTGTGGCTTCACTCCTTACAGTTTTCGGTTTTGTCATCTGAAGCAGTTTGGCTGCTGGCGATTTGGTTGTTCTCAGATGTGTTGCCTTCCTCTTTGAAAAACATGTGCTGTAAACACCAAGTCAAAAATTAAATCTTTGACATAGAGTAAATGAAATAAAATGCTGTGATTTGTAAATGCCAAACTATTTTACAGATGAATGGTAATTTTACCAACTCTCTATTGTAGTAGTCGTAATATTAAACCTGGATGGTAAATTTTACTATAGATATGGACCATTCTTGGTATCAGTTGCCATTGTGACTCTCAGGGAAACAATCTTAGCTTTTACTTACTATCTTCCTTACACAATAATTACAATGGGAGCTATCTTTCTGTGGTATCTCTCTAGCTTAAAAATAAAGATAAATAAAAACAACGCAGCTAGCCAGCTGTGTTTCATAACATCTAAATTTAACACATGGAGTGGTTTTTAATACTTGACTTGGCATCATTCTTTGAAATAACACCTGGGTGTTTAATCATCTTGGTCTCATTAGAATTCTTTATATTCTAAATAGAGAACTCAGTGTGGAAATAGTTAAAAGGTAAAATTCTTTAAGTATTAGTAATGTAATAATATCCCTATGGACCTCTCTCAAGGTTTGATGAACCTTGTAGCAGAAGTATTGAAATACATAAATATGATTTCAGCATATAATGAAAATTATAATTAAAAAGTCTAAATTCTGTGTTTTAGTATCATTAAAATATGCTCTTATACGGGGAACCGGGACATGTGCCTTAAAATTTTATTTCAAAATGTCTGTAGTGGTGAAACCAGCAGGACTTTTGAAAGCTTCTCTATGGCAGAGGGTAAGGAGTTCAGCATAGGACCTAGTATAGGAAAATATGAACATACGGAAAACCAGATGACTTCCATATTGGAATGAGTTGCATCCACCATACAGAAACCCTTCACCCTAGTTACTTCTCAAATGAAAATTGTCCACTTTAACAGCAGAGTCAGATTGAAATACTGTAATTTCTCTCTTTAAGGGGAACACACTTCATTTAGACTATGTTGATTATACTTGGGTATTTTTGCATGAATGATTCACCTCTCATTAGCATTTCTGCACCTACGTGTTCAAGAAATTTTACTAGATCTGATAGTAACCCTTTGAGCTAGAACTGTAGTAATGCTATTTCTTGTCCTGCCATCCTTACAGCTGGTTGACGAGGAGGGAGAATGGGATGTGCTGCTGGGGAGTACACTTCTGTGGGGATTCCAGGCGTTGAGCAGAAGGAAGTGCAAAGTGCACACCTGAAAATGCCTTTCTCAGAGTCCCTTGGTTGAAATACTGCCATTTGGATTGCAGCAATCTACTCTTCCTGAGAAACTCAATTTCTGTGCTTGGGCTTATATGAGATGCCCTTGCTGTTGCTGCTGCTTCACCCAGAGATTTGGTGTGGGAATCCCTTGATTTGGGTTTGTTCTTGGGTTGTTTTTTTTTTTTCCATTTTGTTTTATTTTGAAGAAAAATGCAACATTAAAGTGAACCTGAAGGAACTGAAAAGATAGGACAAAGGAACTAAATGATACATTGCAGCATGACATGTTAGTTTCTTAATACTTACTGTGCTTTGTTGCTTTTTTCCTTCTGTATTTCCAGTGCTAAGTGAGACTCTTGAAATGGTCTCCATGTAGAGGCATGACCTACTTGGGGGAGAATTTCTGTTTCCTTAAAAATGGCTCTTTTCAAAACCGTAGTTTAGTTGATGTCATAGGAGATGAAAATCGTGTGAGATAAAACTGTCTGAAAGATGCCACCATTTTGGTATTAGTTGGTAAGGGTTTTTTGGGGTTTTAAAAATTATTTTAAAATCTTTTATTTACATGTCTTTTGGGAAATATCCACAAGCTAAATAGACATGAGACATGTTAAATATGAAGTGTAATAACAGTTTATTTTCATTCTTGTTGGAGTTGTTTGTTTGTATTTAGTGTTTTTGGTTTGGTTTTTTTATCCATTGGAGGCTATGTATCCAGGGATCTTCCATAGTTGGATTTGGTTTATTGGACATTTTTTAATAATTTATTTTCTTTTGCATCTTTCATCTTCAGCCCTTGGTTCAGTGTTTGTATTGGAATAGACATTCAAGGACAGCAAAACTGAGGAGGAGGAGTTAATGGTGGTGGTCCACGCACCAAGTGATGTATGGTTGATGATGCCTGATCTGATGCTGTTCGTGACACGAGGTTCCCAGCTGCCATTTCGTTTCGACCCTGACTTTATAGAGTGGAAGATAATCGGTCGCTTCACTGTCAAATGTGATTTCGAGTTGGTCATTTCAGTTGGATGCAGGTTGCTGTGTGATGGTGGTTTATGTGCTGCTCTCTGCAGGCAGACTAAGGAGTTTTATAAAGCCAGAATAAAGGGGAAAATGCGCAAACATTCAAGAAGCTTTAAAATAGTGTTCTTGTACTTTAAAATATCATCTAAAATGCAAGAAAGGTTTACTTCATTTTCAAGGAATTATTTGCTTAGCTAATTCTAGTGGAGGTTGAACCATTACAAAAATTTGTCAGCCTATGTGGCTGGCCTGCATTATTCTGTAGAGTCATCATGGGTAGGACTTTTTAATATTCTATGTTTTAGTTATACAGGCCTGCTTTTATAGTTTGACAATCTTCCTCTGCCCCTTCACTCCCCCCATTTATCTATAATTAGTTTTGTTTTTCTAAAAACTGACTTCATTTTCGTGTAGTTGTCTGCTTTCTTGCACTTTGGCTGCTCAAAAAAGTGCAGCACTGGCTGTGTTGGCTATAGCTGCTGTGCATATTTATTGTACACTGGCTCTGAAGTCTCTCAGATTTCTTTCTACTAGACAACTTAAGGCTTAGTAGTGTGCCTGCTACATTCTGTTTGTTTTTCTTTGTAGTTTTTTGCTTTCCTCCTGGACATGCTGCCTGTAGCTCAACAGACAGATTATGCTGTCTACTCTTTCTGGTCTTTACAGTGCAGAGTCTTTTTGCTGTCAGACATCACATGTATTTTGGCACTATTTTTAATAAGCCAGATCATAGTGTCTGGTATGGGTAAAAAGAGGGAAGCCTGAAGCTCCGTCTTCACTTACGCTCTCTCACTATGCCTAGTGAGATTTTGAGGAACAGTTGAATTGGTGCATTCAGTGAATACCACTGCTTGGTATTATTACTTAGTGACTTATTCATATATATAGCTTGCTACTTGAGACTGAAAGAGATCCTCATTTCTTAATTGTGGTTGTACATTGAAAGGATATTCTTTTATTCAGTCCTTTATGAAAATATTTTTAATTTTTCCTTATGTAGGCCATACCCTCAGTTCACACTTGGAAATCATTCTTGTTGTCTTGCAAAGAAAGGCTGCAGCTGATGTCTGATGGAGTAGAAGTGCTAATTTCCTTTCCATCAGGGCTAGACTTCTGCCATGCAGATTACAGCAGATGTTACTGACCCAGCAAATATATTTACTTTACTTTGAATAGTGAAAGGACAAACGTGTTCATAGATGCAGCTTAAGTTTAACTTTGCAAATAGATCTGATGAGTTTCCCTTTTATATTGTTATTTCTATACTTGGTGCTTTTGTTGTTTGGATTTTTTTCTGGTTTTTTTAATTTGTTTTTGTGTTTGTCTTAAGGGTTTTTGCAGAGAAAAAAGTCAATGCTGAGGTACTGCTTATTATCTTAACAAGTGCTCATAGATTGTAGAAGCATTATTACACTAAATACGACTACCTGAATATTCTATTTTAAGAATACAGTAGCAAAAACTGTAAGTTGCAAGATGTGCAGTTGCTGTCTGTCTCTGAGATGTGGGAGGACAAGATGGGGAGATGTCTTACTTGTTTTCTTTATGTATTGCGTCTATACTGACAAGTTGAAAAGATGCAAAATATAATAAACTGTAGAAAATGTGAAGGGATTTAAAAGGAGTTGGTAAGGCCTTCTTGCAAGTTTTGGAGGCTTCTCTGTATTGATCAAGTGGATACTTCAAATAACTAGCAATGTTACAAGGAAGTAAATAAAAAGTTAACATGTTGGGAATAGTGGAAGAAGTAGAAGTAAACAGTGTTTATAGACCAGTCTTTATGCATAGAACCAGAAACTGTCAAACTGGTCATACTCAGAGCATGGTTGTAGGATATTGCATAGAAATGCTGTGGCTAAAGAGTTTGTAGAAATTCTAAAAATACTATTTTAATTATTGAAATAATTGTTAGAGCAGGTGCAAATTCTTGTGGTTTAGCAGCACTGATATCTTTTCAAAGTAAATTGTGTATAAAAAAAACTTGCCCTATGGCTAGTTACCTTACCAAAATAAATTGACACCATAGAAAATGCAAATTGTAGAAAAAAATACTGCATTCAGGGGGTGCTGCTGGTTCCAGCTGTGTGAAATGCGTGAAGAATGATCAGCTTTTCTTTTCATTGTTGATGACAACAAACATTGGTATCATAAGCCAAATGCAGAGGGTATCTGCCCTTTCTAATACTGCTTTGTGTTGTGGTCAGATTTCAAGAAATTTTTGGTTTTCTGTGATGGTCCTGGGTACTCTTAAAAGCAGTATTTCCTAGGGGGTGACTAGAGGAAAAATAAGTATTTCTTTCTCTTAGACTAAGTTTGATTGAGAAGCGCTAAAGCCATGTTTGAAAGGACAGTGACTCCCCGATGTCACACTGCTTTTCTGTTTGGTCTTCTATTTTCTCTCCAGGTGTCTTCATTAATATTTTCTGCTAGTTTGGCTATGCCATAAATCCTCAAACAGTTTTCATAACGCCGTATTACAGGCTGTTGGTTGCTACCAGTGCACAGCAGCTGCAATTACCTGTGTTGAGTGTGAGCTGAACTCTCAGGTTCTACATCATGGAGGTAAAAAATGGCTTAAGCTCACCTTGGACTTCCACTTCCTTTTCATCAGAGGGATAAGGAATGCTCTTTTCGTCAGGCACTGGACCTTAGGCTAGGGACTCTCATCTTCTGGCCCAGATGGTAATACCTGAACAATTACTTTAAATTTATCATTCCTGAGCACAGTCATCCCAGAGTAAAGGAAAAATGTAAATTGCAGTGTCTGGGCAATAACAAAGATGATAGACTTATTTAAAAAGAAAGAATTTTAAAATTTTTTTTTTAATCAGTGATCTCCCTTAGAACTGCTTGGGAAGCCAGTGATGCCTTGTTTCTCTTTTAGCTTATTTGCATAGTTAGAGCAGTTTGCTGCTGGCTATTAATTCATTGATTCAGATGATGGATCTGAAAACACTAGCTTTGCAGCTGGTTTATGTGGGCTGTGACATTTTGCTTGAGGGAGAGTTACATTAAAGCAACATTGAGTACACAGAGTGGATGCACTGAAAGTCATCTAAGGCCAGATTCATAATTGTATGGCTTGCCTTCATTTGTGCTAAGTTAGATGGGAGATGGCTGTCAATTACAAGAACATGAAATATTAGAACATTTTATATAAAATGATAGCTGGAATGCATCATGGGTGAATGTAAAGTGATACACGTAGACTGCTGTGCTGGATGCTCATTGACAAGCTGTGAACATTTCTTAAAGCTCAGAAGTGAGGTCTTGTGTACAGTTCCCAATGTCATCAGCCCAGTCCTTGGAAGAAGTAAAATAAGTTACATGTTGGGAATTGGGAAAAGGGTCAGAGAGTAAGCACATGATCAGACGTTGGATCTGTATTTTGCTTCCTGTATACTGTGTGTAGCTCTTGCCCTGGCCTCTTCAGAGGAGTACAGAGCTGGAGTAGAGTTATGTAAGAGCAGCAGGAGCAGAGACATGAAATGGCTTCTTTTGAATGCAGTATGTTAGATGGCCAGGACTGTTTTCCAATGAAGATACTACTGTGCAGCAGTTAAGCTAACAGAAGGTAATTTTGAAATGATAAAAGTCCTCCTTTTAACAGTGTACAGAGGGAGTCCTTGCTACAGGGACTTTTGTAGGTGCATTTTTGTGATTATAAGAAGAATGTGTGTGGAAGAGAAATTGGTCAAATGCTGTTTAAGTGAAGAAATACCCTTTTTTCAGGAAAAAGCATCCTAATGCTTTTGAAGTAGATGTTTGGTGACGGTCGAGTTATTAAGAGAAACACTGCTCTGTTTATTCTGCTGTCTATGCTACCTTAGATGTATGTTTCTGGCCAGTGTTGAAAGCAGGAACTTTGGTGTGACCCATGTGGCTGTTCTTGCTGAACGATACATTTTGAAATAGTACTGCTCTTGTCCTGGGTGGGAGGCTCTTTTGTGTGCTTGGTGAACTTGTGCTTGATGATGTTACCTTGTTTCACAGCTGAAAGTAGTGAGGTGCAATGTGATACCTGACTAGTAATACAGTACTTAAGGTGGTTGATATTAAAATCTTTGAGTACTGGGACTGCTGCGGCATCTGCAATTTGTTGTATTTAGTTGTATTCTGGCCTATATAGCTTGCTCCAGTTCTGCTGCATATGCATTTGTCTTCCTCCCAAAGGAAAGGGAGCTTCCTCCCAGAGCATTTTGTGCCACCTTTCTGCAAGGCACAGAGAAGGACTGGTGTTGATCAGCAGTGCTTTGCTTTTTTGTCCTCTCAGAAGAGTACAGCAGCAGTGTACCCAATGGGCTGAGCTGTTATGGCTCTGGATAGAATAGAACATGAAGGGGGCTGTAAAAACACAAAGCTTGTGTAGCATTAGGTAGAAAAGCAGAAGGGGACTTCAGTGCTACTTTGAATGGCCTGTGTTTCTATCAAAGTGTAAAGTTTTTGAAAATTGATTCAGACTCTGGGACTATGGGATTGATAAGATATTAAGGTGCAGAAGCATCTTAACTACTGGCCTAGAATTTGCTATTACGATTTTTTCTTTTTACTTTTTTTTTTTGGTGTCAATGTCTTGAAATACTCAAGCATGGAAAGATGCTTAGTGACATACAGAAACTTAAAGGATCTTTGTGATACAGCTTTGTAGTTAAGGTATTGTAAGTGGCCTTTTGGAGAACTGTTCTAAGACCTCTTGTCATGCACAGAGAACAGACACTTAACTTGTGTTCCCTACTTTGTTCTTTATTTTCTGGCTGTTGAACTATGACAATTGAGCCCAAGGTTGCAGCAGTACTCTAATGCTCAGTGTTTCAAATGAAGTGAATTGACACTGTTCACGGAATGTATACAGTGACTTTAGAAATACAGAATCCCAGGAGACATTTGCTGTGATGATGACTTCGATCTTTGTACCTTTTCCACACTAAAATAAAGATAGTATGCAGTAGTGTGGTGAAATGAGATTACATATACTGGTGAACACCTCAGAAGAATAAACACCCTTGAACCCATTAGAGGTTCAGGTAACATATGGCAAACAAAAAACACACTGAATAACTGAAGTAAAAAGAGCTATTGTATAACTACCTGTATTGATATTAAATGGCTGGACTTCATGTAGTGTATTACCATGCAATTAGGTTGTCTTATTTATAATCCAAACTACATTAAGGTTACTAACAAAGTAAATAAGAGAGGCCTGCAAGAAAGCTGAAGGGGGAATTTTAACAAGGGTATGAAGTGAGAGAACAAGGGGAAATGGCCTTAAACTGTCAGAGGACAGGTTCAGATTAGCCATTAGGAGGAAATTCTTTATTGTGAGGGTGGTAAGACACTGGAACCTGTTGTCCAGAGAAGTTGTGGATGCCCTATCCCCAGAAGTGTTCCAGGTCAGGTCTGCCAGGGCTTAGAGCAAACTGACCTACTGGAAGGTGTCCATGCCCATGACAGGGGGTTTAGAAGCAGCTGTTCCTCAAGATCCCTTCCATCCCAAACCATGCTGTGGTTCTGCTTAATATGCTGCATTCTGAGCATAGTAGATGGAAAATACTGTGGGTTACTTTGATCAAATGTAAGTAACGTTTTCTTTGCTTTGCTTTTCTTTTCTCTGCCCCTGTTCCTCTCTCTGGATTGCGGCTGCACCTGTATGGACTCATTGCTGCAATGATTCGAATTCATCATTGTACGGGGCTGCTTCTGGATGTATTCTCTTGATATCTTCAATCTTGAAAATGATGGAATCGTGTTGTTTACAAAGTAGCTGTAAGTATTACTTGTATGCAGATGTTTTACAGTTATTGTAGGGATAGAAGCAGCATTAGGTTTTTAGTAGATGAACTAAAATTTAGCTTAGGTAGCAGCTGATTGAAAATCAAGAACAAATAAAAGTTAAGGGGAAGGTATTATAAGTATTAGAAACATGATATCTCATTTGGCATCATGTTTAAGACAGTGGAAGTCAATGCTTTTAGAAAAAAAGTACTAAGTTCTTTTAAAAGCTTTTGCAGAAATTAAAGAAACTCAATTCCTAATTTGTTTTGGTCTCTTTAGAAGTAGCAAGTTATGAACAAAGGCAACCATTTAAAACCCAGTATGCTGAAATCTTTAATTAGTATATCAGAAATCTGAATCTGGCATTCAGCTGCAGTTTTTTAAAAGGCTCTTTCCTATCAGTGACAAATGCTCACATTAAACAAAGCATTAAATGTCCAGTGTAACATTTAATACATCTTCATCTTTCTGGTTGCTACCATTTGTATTTAATTATCTAAAATTGTGGGTGTAATTTCCATAGACCCACTTAATAGAACAAACAACCCAAAAATTGCCATCCATTCTTTTTTAGCATTTCATACTCGGTGATCTAAAAGTTGTTAAGTGTAGAACAATCCTAAGTCTGGGGCTCTATATAAAGAGGAAGGGAAGAGAAATAACTTTAGTTCAAAACAAGAATTACATGGAAGTCCATTCTTTTCAGCAAAAGAATTAGTTAATGAGGGGTTTAGCTCACATTTAATGACACATTAAAAGGTATGTAGATACTAAAAAATGCAGGTGATTGACAAGTAGAACTATTAGGAGTGTCTGACTGTGATTAGATATTTCATATCTGGTAGGATGAATAGCAGTTCCATATCCTTAATGGTTGTTAAGGACCTGCACTGTTAAGGAGCTCTTTAATATCTTAAAAAGCACTGACCTGCATGTCATGTAATATCTCTGAAGCGTTGGCTCCCGCTCAGGTTTTTAGATTGTGATAAATTCCATTCCTTACATGAAGTATTAGATTGGAAAAGTAAAATAAATATTTGGATTTTAAATTCCTGGATGATTTTTAAAATTTTTTAAAACCTTTCAGATGAGATTAGAGTTGCACCGAAGGCTATGTTGGAACAAAAAGCTTCTTTTAAAAAGTTCCTTGATGACACAATGCAAAGATTCCTGCATTTAGAGAAGTAATAACATTTGTTGCATTATGAATATTTAAACTTGAACTTCTAACTTAGTCTTTGCAATGGTGTAGCTTTGTTGAGATTGACAGTTGATTTGCCAAATGAAGAAATCAGTTGTGTGGCTTAAAGCAGAGTCCATTTATTGACTAGTGCTGTTGGACTGCCAAGAGGTGAGTTTTCTTGCAGTCAGTATTTTAAAGGTGATAGTGGTTTTATATCCTTGCTTTAATTAATAAATGTATTTTAATTTAAAAATTTTGAGTTATTACTGCACTGAACTTATTCTGTCAGTATTAGAAAGAAAAAATTTCAATATAAACAAGTCAACCACATACCAAACTTAAATTAACTGTACTGTATCCCATACAAAGAAGTTCTGAGGCAGTAGTGTCTGTAGTAGAATTTTTTTTTACAAATTATTTTTTAGAATTCCTCTATGCTCATTAAGATAATTTGAGGGAGTGAGATTTAAACTTGTAGACAGCACTTCTGCTGTGTGGATATGTACAGCTCTCTTAAACTCTGGAAGAGGCAATACCACCATCACATGACATCCTCTCAACTTTGCATAGACATAAAGCCTAAGGGCTGACATCGTTGCTCCTTGACAAGCAGTGCCTGGTGTTGCTTTAAGTAGACAGTTGTCTCAAGAAAGTGTTTTCAGAATCTTTAAAAAATATCTAAATTGTCCAGTCTCATAAGACAGTCCTCAGGGCTGCTGTGTTAATAAACAAACAATTGTAGGATTGTGGTGTAGGGGTAGCGCAGTTGAGCTTTGAAAGAATGCTGAGTCTAGTACAGTGAGGAGGAGGAGGCATTTTAAGCACCTCCAGCGTTTTCATTAATGTGGTGAGAGGAAGTAATGGCAAACATCCAGAATTCTTCACTTGTTTCACAGTAGGCACTATTTTCAATAAGTTTTTCAAGTACAAGTCAACTGAAGTTTTGCCTGTGTGGAGAGTTTGCTGCAAGGCATGCTGCATTACTGTAAGTCTGGGTTTAACATGGAGGCCTCCAGTTGAGTGATACAGAAGCAGAGGTGTCAGGTTGGTTCCCATCACGTTGAGCCAGTACCACCATGACTTGGAAGTATAGGAAAGGTGCGTTCAATACTGCTGGCCTGTGTTTCAAATAGGCACTGGTACCAAGTTGATTGTATTTTAATTTGTTTGCACATGCTCACCCTTGTGCTTATACAAACAGTCATAATATGGCAATTGCATCTCCTCAAAATACGCTTAGTATACCTGACTTTCTGTGCCAATTTTTTGGCCATGTAGTCAAAAAAAAAAAAAGAAAAATCGATTTTTTACTGCAGTTCATTACACTGTCTTGAACATACACAGCTTGGGTTGTTGAGAGGTTGGGTAGGTAGCACTTTGCTACAAATGTGAAAATGAAGTGAACATTTCAATAACTAAGAATACCAGCCAATTAAGAAGTTACTTGCTTTCCTTTTAACTTTTTTTTCCTAAATATCTCTTGCTTTAGCAACAGAAGAACCTTGAAGGATATGTGGGGTTTGCAAATCTTCCAAATCAAGTTTACCGAAAGTCTGTCAAGAGAGGATTTGAGTTCACTCTCATGGTAGTAGGTAAGTTTCTTTCTTTGTTTTGAGTTTTGATAATTAGAAGTATTTTGACATAGTTCTTAAAATCTGTGATGATGATGATGTAAGTATGTTTTGTATGATCTCAGGAGAAAATATCAATCTTCCCCTATTAGACTGATAAGTCTAGATTGGTTAAAAAAGAACATGTCTGGTCTGCAAGTTGATGAGGAGACAAATAAATGATGAAAACTGTATAGTTCATACGGTCTTAAGAAAACAGTTTGGTGGGATCTGGTCTAAAATGCTACTTGCCATATGACTGAAGTAATTTGAACTTGATTTTCATTTGAATAAAAAAAAGAACTGTTTTTATGGTTGAGTGCAACATAGCAAACATTGTACATAACCAGGCAGTAGGATCCTCTCTATCCTGCACTTCTGTGGCCACAAAACTATGCTACAAAATCAAAGCTTTAATTTAAGCAAACCTTTCTAGTTAGTATAGTTGCAGAGAAAACCAAATGTAAACAGTATGTTCCCTATGGACTACAGAAAATGGGAAATTACAGTTAGCTGGAATGAATAATACCATTCAGAACAGTTCATTTAGGCTTCAGTGATGACCCAAATTTGTCATCTTTCCTGCTAGGAAATCTCATTTCTTTCTTTTTTCTTGCTCTTTTGAGTACTTTTATGATAATAGAGTGTTAGTAAAGTTGGGTACATTTGTGTGTAACTGATGCTAACTGGATATGTGACCCTGTTTTGGCATGCTAATCAGCAAAATAATAATAGTTTAGAAAGAGTTTTATAATAGCTATCTGTCACTTTGTTATCTAGCTTTATCTTTTGTAATTTGGCTAGCTTGATAGTGCTTTGTTTTGTCATTGACAAAATGGATTTCTTATGCAGACTTTGTGTGCACATAGCATGTAACGTGGTAGTACTATTGACAGAGTTAGAAATCAAGGGCAAATTGGTGCAAACTCCTATAGATCACGTATATTTTTCTTTTGGTTCCAAAAGTGAGCTAGAATTTTAAAATTTGAGGGTTGCTTTTTTCTTTTGGAACTTCCTTTATGGTCTAGCATCCAAGTATGTAATTTATTATTTGATACAAAACTGTTAAGCTTAAAGTAAAATTTGGTTTTCTGCTATCTACAGGTAATAAAAAGGAGGAAGGGGTGAAACTGTCTTCATAAGTGGTAGATGTAGGGATGTGTTAGAACTGGAGAGAGTCTGCAAAATTACCTCTATGTTCTCTTGTTTCCCTGTAGTATAGTTTAAAGCAATTACATTTAGGAAAGCTGTAGAAGACTGTGACCCTCAAGAAGAAAAATTGGTCCAAAATTAGATTGAAAATGAGATGTTGACTAGTTTTACTATTTTTGTGCTTGCTGCTAAGACTTTGTTTGTTTTCATGGAAATTTGTGCCACTATCTGGAGGCTTACTAGGAGAGGTGGCAGTATGTTCCTAAATTAAAAATGCCACTAATTCTCTTCTTTTGACCCCCAAGTATAGAAATCAGATACTTGAAAGTGAGTGTTTAAACAAAATGGTGACTGATCTTTTAGTACTCTGGGGGCATCTGGGGTACAGAAGTTATTTTGTTTCAAAGTTAAGTGCCTGGTAATAGTATGTCCTGAAAAAATGTATTTGTTTTTTAATATGAAGATGAAATAGTTTGTATATTACTGATCACTTCTGTTGGTAAACACTGTAATCTGCAAGTAGATTGTTAGGATTGTAATTATTTGTTGCTGTATTCATCCTGTAAGGTAGTGTACTCTGACTTGATTGAGGTCAATAGTAAATGGAATTATCTATAATCTACTTGGTAAAGTTTTAAAGTTAGAATGTAGTGTTTATCTGTGTACAGTCAGTGCTGGAAAAGTAAGAATACTGGATGTATTATTTCTTGGAGGTTATCTAAAATATTCTCTTGCTCTTCATACTAGTAAGAGTCATGTGTGCATGGCTACCTTTTACTGCAGATTGCACAACTACTGATCTTCTGGCTCTGCATTATTTGGAGGTAGTTGGTGTCAGTGTGTTACTCATTTTTTCTGAAAGGAAAAAAGAGAAAAACAATGCTTCTAGTTGCTTAAGAGGTACAACGAAGAAAACAAATCATGTTTGGGGTGATCTCTGTGATCTCTGTCCAGCTCAGTTCAGGAGTCCATGAGGCTTGACATTGCAGCTAATGCAGTTGTATAGAAACTGTTTTCCTGTTGTACATTTAGTCTGGAATTATCAGTTAGACTTAATAGATGTGCATACTGTTACATCTAGCCTTTTGGTCTTTGGAATGTGTAGTATGGAAATTCACTGGAGCAGTGTTTGGGGGGAGGAGATTTGCTGGGATGGTTGTATTATTGCATGTGTTCCTACTGCTGTAGAAAGAATTCTGTTTTCAATTTAGCAGTGTAAGATTTTTGAGCAAGTAGTAAGTACAGCATCAAACAGATCTGATGTTTCCAGTAAGAATTTTTGCAGGGAAGTAGATTAGTTTTGCACAGAACACTTCCTGTGCCTGAAGTGTGAATGTATTCCATAAAATGTGTATTTCCCCAGCTACTGTCATTGCCCTGGAATGATGGAGCTGCCCATAGCAGTGTGTGGTGGCTTCCTGCTCTTCTTTGTGCCAGTGAAGTTGGAGAGTGGGCTTTTAAATGTGGGCATGCATATGGCTGAGTAGTTGTTGAACAGCCTAGAGAATGGTTTCTGGAGCAGGTTTTCTCTTCCTGAGCTAAGTTGGTTGGTGGCATTGCTTTGGACCCATGTGGACAGTGTTCTGTCCTGTAACTTGCTCTTTTGAGTCAGGACTTGGTAGGATTGATGTATTTGAGGCTTGTAATGTTAGTGAGCTCTTTTCTGTAAGTAAAGTTGCCGATTTCCAGGTGTTATGGTGTTTACATTAAATATAACTAAGGAATGAAGTGATTAGAACTACACATGTACAAATATAAAACGAGGATGTCAAAATACCTTTTTTAATATCAAATGTTTTAAGACTCATTGAAAAGTAAACCTTAATAGAAACCAGTGTTGCTCTATAATATTTAGCCATAATAAAGCATTTTGACATTTCTATCTCAAACTGTCTTCTCTAAATTGTTTTGATTCTTTTGGTAGTGTTGATAAACTTTTCTTGAGAAACTGAAGACTGAGATAGCCCTTTGTTTTCCTTTTTAATCAGTTTTCATTGATTTGTCTTTAATCTTCATGAGACAATTTCATATTAGTTACATTCTCAAAGGCTAAGCAGTAGTTTTCATCATGCTGCTTTTGCAACAAGTTGGTTTTGCAGGATAAAAACTCACAGTCTCCTCCTCTGAGGATATGACATAAAATGAGCAGAAGTATACATATAACTGAACTCCATTCTTGATGCTTTCAAAGTAAGACATTTAAGTAGTGGTTTAAAGCAACTGATTCTACATCTGAACATTGAGTCTCAGCGATGGAAAAAATGTCAAGTTTGCCTTGGTAGCCTGCTTCCTTCATAATCTTGTGTAATCTCTTCAAGTATAAGATAGTCGCTGAAACACTTGAGAACCCGACATAAATATTTAGTCTGTCTGAAATCCAAAGAGTATTGTCTGTACTTGGCTGCTGTGTGGGTTTTTTGGAGGAAAGTACATGTTTAAGTCAGATGCTTAAGAAAAGAAAACTTCCAGAAGCAATACCACTGTGGTTAGTAACTCACAATTAAAGAAAGTATTAATTGTGAAATTGTAGTTCTGTCTATTTGTTAATATAATTACACTTGCTTAAGTAATGGGTGTGTGTTTTTGCTTTAGTCTATATGAGGTGTGGAACAAATAGTTATTTTTCAATGTGTCTTCCTTCTAAACACTGAGTCAGGAAATCCCTCTTTTGTTGTTCTTGTATTGAAGTGATGCTGGTAACTGGATTTGAACCAACACCCAAGTAGATGCGAAGTCATAATTCTTAAAAATTCCTTTCTCCTATAGACCTTAGGTACTTAAGAATATATTTTTAGGGTGACTTTTCCTAGAGCTGTATATTTCAAAGTATTCAGGCTTCATGAGTTGCATTAGAAGTTGAACTTCTAAGTTTGGGGTTTTTTTAAAGTCATCTGATTTCCAAAGTACAGAACACTTAGAGTGAATGGCTTTCCAGAGGACCTTTCTACGCAGTTCCTGGTTCTTGAGCAACTGTTTGGTAGCTTTGACTTTGAAAGCTGTTTTGAAACCTCTCCTATAGTAAATTGCCTGTCTTGTTTCCAAATTGTTCCTTTAGCCTTGTTGATCACCTGAACATTGCTGTAGATTACAAACTGAAAAGAAAACGCCATGCAGTATTGTTGGAGTGCTTCTTTTATAATTATATGCCCACTCAAGAGTTTTGGTTTAAACATGGCTTTTTGGCATGGATGCAAAGAAAAGGCCTGTATTTTGCAAGACTTGAAGTTACATTAAAGAAGCAGCACACCCTGATTTTAAAATTCTTTTACTGTTCACTGAAGAAATCTTGGACTGTTTAATATTTGTAACTTGTGATGGATCACGTTCTGATTAGAATTACCCCTTTCCCCTGTTCCCTTTCTGAAGCAATTTTTTTATCAAGCCACCCAGTGGTCCCAAGACTCAGCTACTCACAAATACTTATTCTTTACTTGCCATCAATTTTAATGCCAGGAACAAAATAATTTGTGACAGGATAGGAAGAATAATTAAATGAAAAGTAACCTGTGTGTGGGCAGTACAACTAAGTAGGAATAGTTTTGGGGTGTTGCCAGTTCTTGTTGGTCTTCTGTGATTTGAAATGCTCCTAGTTGAGGTTTCAGTCATGTCTCTACTACCACAGTATCTGAGTAGGTGTTTGGCCTTCATTACCTGGCTGCTTAGGATCCTGCACTGCCGTTGCTGAGTGCAATGCCTTGTGCATACAGTCAGGGGAGTACAGTCTCATGTACAGGATTGGAGTAGAGTCCTCTTGTTTTTACAAAGAAAAAGCATCTGATGGAAAAGAACTAGCAAGATTTCTTGCAGATATCCTGCCTCCATTCCCCCTGTAAGTTCACTTCTTCAGAATACCTGAATTCCTCTAGCTCTCATACACTGAAAACTGTCCTGTGTGCTATTGCATGTCTTTGGCTGCAGCCCATTTGGGGCTGCTTGCATGGTGACTGCCTGTCTGGTACTGCTGTGCCAGTGGGCTGCACCTGGGTTAGACAGCACTCTTCCAGTTCTCAGGGTACTTTTTCTATAAAAGGTTGAAGTCTGGGTTCAACTATTGTATAGCAGAAATAGCTCATCTAGAAAATGAGATAAAAAATAAAATTAAGTTGCAGGCATTCTGTTCACAGGATTATGAGGTTACTATGAAGTAAAGATATAGAAAAGGTTGTTTTTAAGGTTTCAGAATTCTTCTAAAGAATTTATTGTATTCCACTTACGATGCTTACAAAGTATAGAAATGGATGGCTGAATGCTTTTAACATATACCTGATGGGGATGCCAAAGCAAAATAGGTTGAATGTAGGAAAATTGGCAGAGGTAAAGCCAAAGGAAATTGGACGCTGATGGAACTCCGAATGGAGCCAGTGTATACCCTCAGATTACATGCTCCTCTGGAGCAGTCTCTGTTTTGGAGTAATGCTTCATCAATAGCCTGTCACTCCTTTTTGTGGAAAGAGGTTGATAAAAAATTGTTGAGAGGGCAAAATAGATTAATTCTGAAAACCTTTAATGAAGAAATAAGTATCTCTCCATGATATGAAAGATCAGTGACTTACAAGTGAGTTGACTGGCCTGCATGATTTTCCAGTGAGTTACTTTCAGATGGAAGCTTGAAGTATATATTCATGTGAGTACTTGGCTTCAGTTAGATAATCTTCTCTCATCTTTTTTGTTTGTTTTTGAATGGTTTTTTTCCTTATTTTTTCCCCCTCCTCTTTCTTATGTAATGCAGTGAAATACAGTTGGCAACATACTTGCTGTTCTTGCCTCTTTTGGAGAATTTTGCTGTTCCTTTTTTTCTGTTGCTGGGGAAAGAAACCTGCACAAAGTCTTTAACCTGATGGAAATGAGAAACTTTTTACAGTGGGTTATTGTTGAAACTTATTGTCAGGAAAATTCAGTTAATCTACCTATCTGAGCTTATCTAGAAACCATAGCTTTTCAAATACTTTCATAAGTTGCTTATAGCATAGTGGCTTTTAATCACTCAATAGGGAAAAAAATTAATCTTTATTTTTGTTAAGCTCATTTTAAACATTTTCCTCTCTGTGCAGTAGCTTAAAGGTTCTAATGAACAGAACTAAAGTTGGTATTTAATAGGATTGATCTTCAATTCTCATTTTTTAATTGTTTGCAATTACAACATTAATTGGAATTGGAGTGCTTACTGGATAACTTCTAAAGAGCCTTTGGATTTTTGTTTTCTTATTCAGTGTTTGGATGCAAAGCTTCTTGAGTAGATTATATGAAAGCCAAGTACAGTGAGGTACTTCTTACTGGATGCTTACTGTTTCATGACTCAAGTTTTGACAACTGACCCTAAGTACCAAGTATTAGTATATTAAAATATTACTTGGAAAAATAAAGAAAATATTTTTGTAAAGCTTTGGTGATGGTAAACATAACTGATCTGTTTCTCATGTGGTAGTATTTTGGTAAGATCCTAATTTATCTATTAAAATTCTTTGTTTACTGGCAAAGTAAACTTCTTTGTGGGAAGAGACTTATATTTCCAAGTGTGTGGATGTGAACCCATAATTTGGCAAAAATTTGCCTGTAATCTAAATAGCTTTTATTTAAAAAAAAAAAAGTGATGATTCTATTACCAACAATTTTTTTTCTATTGCATATATTGTTTTCTTGTCAATCTTGTAACAAATGCTGTGAATTATCACATTGAGTCTCTAATAGATGAATACAGGAAATTTCATAAAAACCATCTGTTGAGAGACTGTGCTCTGCATTGTGTAGGTGTCGTCTTCACTTTTGAAGCTTTGTGGATTTTTTTTTGGTAGTTCCCTACATAATCAATCCTGTCACAGTACTAGCTGTCTTCAAGCCAATCTTGATTTTTCACATCCAAATATGTGCTCATGCATGCAACCACACAGTTGCTCTGTTGATACTTAATTTTCTGTAGGAAGCTTGTTCATTATGGCGAGATCAGCGTTTGAACCTGGTCCTTGTTCCCACTGATGACAGGTTTGTAGGTCACAGTTTAGCTGAAATGAATGTGTCTGACATTTTGATCCTAGCATAAGGATAATTAGTAGTGTGTGAACTTGAACAAATCTTAGAGAAGGTACCAAACTAATGGATGTTTTATTTCTTACATTGATTATCAGATGGCCAGCACTTGTTTTGATGCTACTCAGCAGATTGTCCTGAGATGTCACGTGCATGAGCAAGGTGTGAACTAAATGTTGTGTGTCTTGTAAGCAGTGACCTGTTAGAAATCACATTAATACTATTTCCACTTCCTTAGCCCAGAATAATCAGATACCACAATACTGCAGCACTGGTTTTTGAAGCTATCATTGCTACAAGCTCAGAGTGAGATTCGAAGTAGGAGCCAGTTTTTTGTATAGATAAATATGCAGTAAGAGTTTACAACTGTGTCTCGTTTCTTGTTGGCTGAAAATGTTAGTCTTGCCTGCTGTATCAAGAAATAGGTTCATATTGTAACCTAAGTGGTATTCTTGGATGGAGTATTTCTGGTCTAAATATCCAGTTGTAGTAAAGCCCATGTGACCCATTAAATGTGATTCAATATGACTGTTTTCCCTCTGGCTGATTTTAGAACAGTCAGTTCAGATCTTCCTTGTCAATCCATTTGAAACAATCAGTATTTCTTCCTTTTCAAGTGTTTTTCTTTATGTAGCATGGCTGTTATATGGCAACTGTTTCATTTTGGGTTTTGGATATATTTCTGTTGAGGTTCTGAGTACATTTACTGATAAATTAGAGTTTATACCATACTTTTGTCTTGAATTTCTCTTACTGAAGAGAATTAGCATCTTCTAATAATATTTTTCTCACTTCTTATGGTGTATCTGATGGTATTTTCCAGTAATTTTTACCATAATACAATACTTAAGGCAGACTATTCAGATTTATCAGTGTTTGGAGGGGAGAAGGTCTGCTGAAGCTGACTGTTTAATCAAATTAATTTTTTCTGTTTGAGTTCTTGTCATCCTTACTTTCATCCTGATTTTTCTCTCTAGGTAGTTTACCAAGAGCACAAATTTGAGGATTCTTGCACTCGATCTTGGAGTAGTGCTAAGTGTCTTTCAGTGTTGATATAAGCTATGTTAAGTTTTTAATTATGCCATTTGGTGTAATTCCTTCCCTCTGTCGAAGTGAAAGGTTTTTTTTAAGGTCCTGGTTTTCTAATTTCACAATCACTTCTAGCTTTTTATCAGTGAAACTTTGGTTTTGGTCACAGATGGAACCTGAAGCTAGAATTGTGCTGATATCTTAGGACTGGAACTACGTGTCTGTCAAAGTCAATGCAAAGTGCATCATTCTGGTCCTGCTCATGAAACTTCTCCTGTGAAGGCTAAACAAATGTGTTTCGTGGGGCAGAGGCTTCCTCAGAAGGGCTGAAATGGTCTGTGATTTGAGGGAATTAAAATCAGCCTTCTGTGGAGTAAGAAGCAATACAATGGAAGGACACAGATAAACATGGGCTTGATTAAAACGTCAAATGTCAGTTCTAACAGCATCAGACTATGCTGTTTTACTCCTTGGGATATGTGAAGTGATGTTGCTTCTGTAAGAGGTGACAGCCTGCGTTTTTGAAAAGAATCTGGAGCACTCCCAGGTGACATCTCCAACTGACAAGAGCAGTGCCTTTTAAAATTGCACTTTTGCAGTCTGAGGTCATTATTTGTTGAATTTAAAATTTATGAGCTAATCCAGAATTATGAGTCTATTTTCTGTTGCTCAGATAGTGAAAAAAAGTAATTTGGTGGTCTGAAGTGTAAAGAAGTTGTTGGATGTCTGTGGAACACTTTTCAGTACAGGATCATGAGCATAGTGTTAAACAGAACAACTATAATACAAACCACTGCTGAAGTATATAATTATCAGAAAAGCTGTTGCTGATGCTTGAAAAGATCGAATGGCATGGAATAATAAAGGGCATTCACTGCACACATCCATGGGTTGTTCTTGCCTTCATGCACATTGCCTGTGTCTTCTGTCTTTCCAGGTAGAAATATTTTGTGTTGTATTCACAAGCAGGGTGGGAGGAATCTCAGGAATATTCCAAGTTTGGCTCATGAAAGATTTGGATGGTTCATCTGTGATATAATAATCTGGTAAAGAGCTAGTTGGTATTTCATCTGTAACTATTTCCTTGGACCCTATGATGTAAATCTGTAAAACATTTACTTTCTTTCTGTGTTAAACTGTGATCCATTAATTTGCCTTCACATCTAAATGATTTTTCTGATGACAAGATACTGTTAAGTTTCTGTCCCACGCTGCAGAGTTTAAAGGGAGCTGTAGGTTTTGTGAGAGTAAATTTCTTTGTCTGAAAAGTCAGCAATTCTCTTTTACCATCTGTTTTTCCTTGGTTTGATGGATTTATTGTCAGTTTCCGGTTATTTTTTACTCTGCTGTTTTCCTTATTGGCTATTTTCATCTGACAGTGATGAAGATTATTTGTTCTCTTTTTGTCATCCCAGAAAATGCTTTACATGACATTGGCACAGTCTGTCAAAGAGACCCTTGAGTGATTCATATAATACCCTGCAGTAAAAAATACCCTCCCTTCATGTAGGACTGAATAACAAAAACAACACAAGGGGATTTTAAGGACCTGAAGACGAGTTTTCTTGGCTCTTGAATGAAAAGTGATGGTGCATTGCTTGATAGGTTAGCAACATAAAGTAATGTTAAAGTTTATTGTAGTTATTTTTAAGTTGTCCCTTCTGAACATTTTGGACATCAGATTCTAACCTTGTATCTCCAGACTTCAGGCCAAAGACCTGGGCAATGTAGAAACCTTTTTGATGTTTGCACAAGTTTGTGGCTAACCATTCTTCAGTGCTCTCAGCAATGGTAGTTATGAAAAGAAATCATATAATCTCTTTATATAGGTCCGGTGTAGGACACTCCCAGCTCTGAAAAAGACGGAGGAAACCTTGTTAGTACGAATCTTCTGATGCAGCAGAAGTAGCTTTAAACAAAATCACAGCCACCTTGTTCCCATGTACTCTGAAGCCTGTGAGGGAACTGGTGCAGAGGTTGGTTTGAGCCGGACAAAACACAGGACAAAAGCTTGTCCCACACCCCACCTATGTTCCATGGCAGCACCATTTGTGGCACGTTGATTAACTTGAGTGAAACTCCAGCAAAATCAAACCTTGAAGAGCATGATCTGTCAAAACTCCTCTTATCTATAGGTTACTGTATCAATAAAAATAGCATTTTTCATTGGCTTATTCTGTAAGAGTGTGCTGGAATTTAAAAATTTTTATTCTATTACTATCGTAAATTATGTAAAATTTTTATTTGAATTATTATTTCAAGGATATATATTGTCTCCTATTTCTTCCTGAGTAACTGAAACTAAAAAACAAAACCAATTTCCACTGCAGGTCTTTCAGTGATTTTGCAGTACCCACTTCTGCTGCGATACAGGTAGACCTTAATCCAATGATGCACGGTGCTTACTAATCCACTTAATAGACTAACACTGTCTAGTGGTTAAAAATCTGAATCCATGTTCTTAAGAAGAAAAACGTGCTGTGTTTCTGAAATACTGTTCTTGCTCTGTACAATTTGTACAGTCCTTTTAGCCACTATTTAATAGTGAAGTCATTCTATGATCAGGTACATTTTAGTGACTGAATGCAGAGAAATGAGTTGAGACCTGGATGCTTAGGCTAGATTCAGCTTTAAATGTTCGTCAAACTGAAACAGTTTGGCTTGAATTATCACCACTATTTCAGTCTACAGTAAGTTAAAGGATGTGATTTTTATATGCTGTTTGGCTGTGGTTGAAACTGAGAACAGTGTCCAAATTTTTATTTGACTGTGAATTTATCTGCTTTGGTTGATTTATGTCAAATGGCAAGCATTCAGATAGCTGGATAAAATAAAACTGACTCAGAGGAAGTGTTTTATGAGCCTTGCAGATGCTTGTACTGTTTGAGGTTCTACTCCAAAATAGCTACTCCTTTAAGTAACAGTAAATGCATTTATTCTACAATCAGTTGCATAACATTTTTTTATACCTGTCTAATTAGAAAGTTGAGACTTAACCATTCAAGGCAACAGCTGTGTTGTGTAATCAACAGACAAACTTCTAGACATTGTGTGTGTGTGTGTATATATATTCGTTCTTGTTCCCTATTTTGGCAGTCATCTAAAGTTTTCTCTTTGGTCTTTTTTCTATAAATAAGCTTGATTTATAAGAACTAATTTGCTTTTAGGGCACAGTGTAGAGTGCTCTAATTGTGTTTCTAGTGCCTATTAAATGGTGTTGAGTGGCTGACTAAGACCAGGCAAAGATACAGACAGCAGGATAAGTAGGAAATCAGGAGGATCATCATAATGACAGTAGCTGAAATCATGACATGGTACTAATTTGGAGAAAACAGCTCTCTGTAAAGATGGATTAAAAGGTCTCCAGTTACGTGCCTCCTGCAGTTTCTTGACTCGTCGTCTATAGTGCTCTTTTAAAAGGTTTCAAAATAGCCCTCCTGCAAATAGATATTAAGCAGCCATTTCTTGCTTGAAGTTTGTACCTCAGTAAAGTCTGTGCCTTTGGTTTTTGAGAAATAAATTTTGAGTTTAATAGTGTGTGAGGCCTGGCTGGTGATAGTTTCTTGTTTACTATTTGTAACTTTATGATGTAAAGAGGTTAAAATAAAGATTACTGTCAACTAGCACCATAAACTTTGGGAGATAAGTGATATTTCAAGGAAGCATCACTGTTTGCTTGCATGCCTTTTTACAGAATTATGGAATAGTTTGTTTGGATGGAATCTCTCAAAAGTTGTCTGGTCCAGCCCCTGTTCAAAGCACTTTCATGTGGTTTCTCTTGAACATCTGCTTTTGTCCTCTCTCAGGAGGAGGATACTGGGTTAGATAAAGTAAGCAAGGTCCCATTTTGTAGTTGCACTTGATGATAGTGGTCTGGTATCACTTGCATTCTTGAACTTGTGAAACATAGGCTCTCCAGTCTGATTTTTAAAATTACTTGACAAATGTTTCTGTCAAATCAATTTAAGGACTCAGTAGCCCAAGCCTTTCCAGAGACAGCATTGTTATGTAGAGATTCATCATACGCATGAGATGCTGCAAAGGTATCTTTGCCATTAAGCTTTGTCATTTTACCATTGAGGTGGTTTGTTTTGCCTCAAAAAAGGCTGAACTGCAGAAATGCTTTTATACCGTTTCAACCAGAAGTAGAGCTCAAGAAGATGGAAGATGTTGATGATTTGACATGACTCTGAAATCATTGTGAATTTAATACCTTTTAGAACCTGTCTGTGGTTAAATTTGTGTCCTGACATGCTTTACACTTGCTAATCAGGTGAGGTTAGGCCACTCACAGTATCAGGTTAGTGAGAACGTGAAAATAGTTTACCCAAAAGTAGATTTTAGATTTTTTTAGCCAAATTTCTAATCGAGTTGCCACAAAATAGATGGAGATGAATAGAAACTAGCATTTGATTAAATGGCATAAAATGACAGTTCTTATTTGAATTACACTAATTTGAATATGCAGATTGTGAAGACCTTTTTTGGTGTTGGTCCTTTTAAGAAACTGCCACAGAAAAGATAATGCAATTAGCGAGTAAATCCATAGTTGATTATGTTATTCCTCTAGCATCTTAAAACCAACATGTTATTGCATCTTCTTTGTTATTGGATATTTTTTTTTGTGTTGCTGAAAAGCAGGAGGACAAAGGCTTCCCTGTTATTAGCAAGATGAACTGCTGGCAGATACATAGAACTTTTTCTGCTTACTCAAATAAGACTGTCAATATGTGTACTTAACAGTTTCCTTAAAACTCTTGCTGTCAGCTTAAAAAAAAAATCGATTTTATGCATGTTGAATCTGATTAATATTTAAATGTAAATTATTACAATGAAATTATTATAATATAAAGAAAAGGCCAGTAACCATGCTTCACTACTTCCCTCAACATGTTGTGTTTTTTAGTTGTTTGCATATTTCTAAATGGTTTGATGTAGATATATCACATTAAAGGTCAGGATATCCTCAACCTGCCAAATGCAAAAATAAGCATTCAGGTTAGAGCTCTAGCCTCAGTAAAGAAGATTCTTTTCTTACTGCTTTCAGCGGTTTTGGGGAGACTTGTCATAACTTCTATGTGCTCTTGATATTATTTCTGCTTTACGGAACACTTCTATGGATTGTGCTGCTTCTTGAGAAAGGGCCCATATCCAAACATTAATGAAGTGATGGGATTTTTTTTGCTTTGCTTTTTTCATGTTGCTATTTGTAGGTTTTTAACATGGAGTAGTATACTGCTTCCTAATTCTCCAGCTGCTGAGAACTACACCTTTGCAAGTAGGAGTCACATCCTAGAGAAGTGTCACATCTTCAGCTGGTTGTTTTTGTATATGCAAAAAACCTAAACATACTGTTCTAACAAATCTACTACCCACAGAGTTCAGATGAAGCTTGAGGCTGGCTCTTCTTGGGTAAGAAGAGAGAGCCTCTTAGCACTTTTAACTCAACAGAAAGATGAAAGATCAACTTTGACACAGAAATATTGCAGATTGCGGTGTCTTTTAGAGAGGTGGGAGTATATACCAAATTTAAATTGGCAGTAATTGCTGTAAATTTCCCCATAGAGTATCTATACGGTTAAAACACCTGAGTTTTTCCATGTCACAGATACAAATAGTATTATCTGAGTCACATGGACAACTCTGTTAATGTGACTTATTACAAAGAAGCATAAATGTGCAGTTTCTCTTACATGTAATAATGTGCAGCCTTAATTCGCTGATCTCCTTTTTTTTTTGGTTTTTGTATAAAAGCCTCTTTGTAGATGAAGTTCTGTTATAAGTTTTCTTACATGGAGATGCAAAACGATGTATACTCAATGAGAAGCTCATCAAAGTGAGAAGCTTTTAAATGAAGTGTCATTAAAATAATTATTAAAAATAAACCTTGAAATAAAAGGAGGAATTTTTATTTTCCAGCTAAGACTAAGGTAACTAGGAAGATTGTTTCTGTAGATGTTCACATATGACTTCATGGTTAAATTGTATCTTGGATATGTTTGTGGTTCTGAGAATGGAAGATTAAGGGCTGTCTCTTGTGTGCCTTTCTACCTGTTTAGTTCAAGCTGCTGTGTCATAGCTGTACTGTTGAGTGTATTTAGCATTCTTTCATGCCCAGTAAATTGTAGTGCTCCTTTTTTCTGATGTTTCTGGCTGCAGCTTTTTTGTTGACGCACTCTGAACCTTTTCCGGAAGGCTTTTTATTACTTACTGTTCAAAAGACATTTTTAGCTCCTTCCACTTATTCTGGCAAAGTGACTGCATATGTCAAAACATATGTATAGCTTCAGAGTTATCTGCTTCTAGCAGCAAGCAAAAGCTGTGGTTCTTTGAGCTATTCTTGGAGAAAGTGAGGACTTGATATCCTGGGTGTGAAGGTGGGAAAGTACCAAAGGGGAAGGTGAAGGAGAAAAAGGAAACTTCTTGTATTGTTCTTAGCACTGAGATGTAAATTTTGATTTGCAAAAATAATTAGCAATTGAATTTCCGTGGATAAAAAGGTGGAAAAATGTGACAGGGACAGATTTACCTGCAGTGTGTTGCCCTCTTGGCTTGAATCCCATGATTCAGATTTAGCACTGGGTGCTGCTGAAGAACTGGAGACCATGTGACTGGCTGCTGATAAGGTGGGCAGGAGCAGCAGAGAGCTGTGGCTCATGGACAGCCTTCTTCCTTGGCTGGATCTGCTAACAGGTGAATTTCTGTTCAGCCCCTTGCAACATGCCAAAATACATTGTCAGATGGTACCCTCCACCCCACAAGGATTTCTCTTATCTTAAATCTGCTGAATAACGCAGCATTTTTCATCAAACTTTGAGGTGAGATCACTTTGGAGTCATGAACTTGTGTGAAGGAGAGGTGGTATATTCCATGTTCCTCTAAAAGATTTTGACAATGAGCTGCCACTTAAAAGTTTGTTATAAAGCAGAGTTCTTAGGGGAGTCTCATTGCCTGTCTTGAGTCAGGTGTGCCTGGAACATCATGCATAGACACTCTTCAGAATTAATGCAATTCCCGATATTCTACTTAAGCTTTTTGGAAATGCTCTGAATATTGTATCACAGGGAATTTTTCAAAGTGTGAATTCTCTCTACCTCTTTCATCAGAAGCTTTTTTTGCTGCTTTTGTTATATGTGAGCTGGTAGGGTTTTGCTGTTGAAGCCTTAGATGTGTTTTGGTCCTGCCCTTTCTGTCATCAAGTACCACTAAATCCACACAGTAAACCTCAGGGTAACTCTTCATCTGGCTCATGTGATTCATGCCTCACAAAGACTGGCACTGTAAAAGGTTAAGTGCAGAATTATTTCTTGTGCAGATGTAGTGATCCACTGGCTCACAGTCATTCTATGGATGTGTTGACCCTGTTCCAAAGGGTTTTCTTGCTTTTCACTTTGTAACTCGCTGAGAAGTTGGTTCAGTTTACTGCTTTCAAACGGTGCTTGAATTTGAAGTCTCTGTCTAAAACTACAGATGACTCAAAAGAGCAGAAGAATACATGGAAGCTAATCTGAAGCTCTTTGCCCTCATTAGCTCTTTTCAGACATGTAATCCCAATCTCATTTAGTTACAGAGAATAGGATCTGGATTTTGTATTTTTTTAATAAACAAAACCTGGAAATTAGGATTCTGTGTTTTGGCTGCTTTTTAAGAGTCTTCCAAAGTAACAAAGAAAATTTTGAATCCCTTGTTGATAACCTTTTTATTATAAAGTATAAGTTTTGCTAAAATGCAGTAAAACAGTCTTTTTTTTTTTATTTGCTTATATAAGTTGTTGTGTAATGCTGTTTTTGAGTGGTTTTTAGGATTTTTTTCAGCATGTCTCTATTTGCTCTTGGCCATATTTGACTTTATGCATAATGACTATGACTTGTACTATGTTGATAATTTATCCACTCAAACTTGTCAAAACTACTCTAGCTTGCTTTTCAGAATGGGTTTCTTAACATCTCAGTTTGAATCCTGCTAATTATTAGTCAGCATTGACCATAAATCAAAACTAAGCTCTCTTGTGCATGCTCTGAACAGGATGAATTAAAAAGCTTTCTGCCTTGTCACAGGCATGTTTTTCTTGGCACTTCTCGTTGGAGGATATACGACATGCAGTAGTTGTCTAATGTTGATCCTTCTCAGTTAAATGCACTGAAGTTGTAAAACAGTGTTTCTCCTGTGCTCTAGGTCCAACAGTGGTTATGGAAAGAAGCAAGTGAAAAAGATAAAGATGACTTAGAAGCTGCAATGTTGGGGGATTTTTTTATTTTATTTTTTCGGTAGTACAGTTATATTTACTTTTATATAAAACTTGTATGCAAAAGAGTGCTCAAATATGTTGTTTTTTATGAAGTCTCATGAGATCTGTTATATAATGACGCATTTCATGTAGGAGTATGTTTGCTATATACTGTGTCATCCTTAATTTTCAGAATTTTAAGATCCAGAGATACTAAATTAAGTTTCTTTTAAGACATTCATGTATACTTGCCAAAATACCACTCAAAATAGTCTAACCATATTCTGCAACATACTGCTGCCTGGATCAATAGACCCAGGATTGTAGATAAAATGTATTCAGTGGGCTGTGAAATCTTTGAGGGTAGAAGTGTGTTGCAAAAATTGCATACTTTTATGTAGACTCTTTCAGATTTATTTTCTCGAGTGGGATTCATTGATAGAGTCAAATAGAACTAATTTTTCATCCCTCCCTGATAGCAGAGTCAAAGCGTTGCTCCCAGTAATTATATTCCAAGGCACTGATGTTAGAGTTCTTAGCTTTGGCTCTGGAAGGGGGAGCATCTCTGCATTTTTGTGTGAAGGTTGGCAAACCAGCACTGTAAATGAAGTATCTCTTGACTCACTGGTGGCTGCTTTGCGCTGTCTGAGGGGTTGAGGACTAAAAAGTGCTGTTCTGGTGTAGATGAAACAATGCTTCTGCCCCTGAAGGGAAAAGGAAGGGAGCAACAGCAAGGCTCCACGTAAGGAAGCTGGAATCAAAAGCATTAATACAGATATATATGAAATAGAATATAAGGAAAAAACTGTTTTGGGTGTGTTCCTGTTTGGTTGAATAAAGCTTACTTCCTCACTCCCAATTCTGAGAGTGGGAAGACAGACCCTAAAGTTTTAAGGAAAAGGGGAGAATGGAGGTTTGTTTTCTTTCTGGATTGAATATAAATTATACCCCTATAATTAGAATACTTTATCTACTAAAAAACTTTGAGATAACTAAGGCCAGCAACAGCGATCATGCAAAACAGCTGCTTGAGACTGTATGAAGTTTGTGTGAAGTGTTGGATCTGTTTTCTCTCTATATCTTTTGTCTGGTACCAAAATACTTGTTATTCCTTGATGGAAGTTACCGTGATCAAGCTGCCTGTTCTCAGATCCCTTCTATTCTACCACCTCTCCATGACTCTCAGAGTATTTAAAAAGGTGTATTTAGAAACGTCAGGTAATTATGTAGATGCAGTTACTGCATATTTTTTGTAGAATTGTGTGACTTTCCCTGGGAGAGAATATAAAGAAGTTTTTCTATTCTACATTTAGTGTTAGTTGGACAAGCTAGCACAAGTGTTACTGGCTAGCAAGTCTCACTTGTGTGCTAGATAGTGGCATGTGCAATTCAGTTTTAGCTATGATTTTAATTTATTTTTAAGTAGATCTCCCAGTTGTTCCCATTTACTGGGCTTTCATTCATAACCTGAGGCAGTCTGGCAGCATGTGAACTTGATTTCTTACAGAAAAAATATTAAATCAGAAGGCCCTGTCAAGGATTACAGGTGGTAGGGTCCATTTGCTGGTTAGCATTCAGTCCATCTGCCTTGAGGCTTTCATCCAGGAAGAGGAAGAGTCAAGACGGCTAAAAGAGGAACCTGTGCCAACTGCCTGGTAGGAAGAGGTGGCTGCTGGTGTCTAGAAACCAAACTTGGTTTTACCAGTGCAGTAATAGAATTTATAAAACTTTTTATAGGTCTATACTTGCAATTAAGCCCATAATAACTGCTGGTTATTATTATTATTATTACAAATGAGGGCAGATTTTCTGAGCATAGCTGTTTCCAGTAGAAGTGTAAGTGTGGCCTTAGGTGTAGTAGTAAAATCTTGGTTCCTGTAGTACAACTTCTTATGCAAATTTTGCAGTGTTTGGCTTTTCTTGTATGTAGGAAGTAGTTCATATTTTCTCTTCAGTGAGGCTGATTTCTTTGAAAGGATAAAAGGAAGCAAGGTGTCTAGTACAAACTTTAGAAGTCTGGGGGAGTTCTATGTGTAAAAACTCGGAGAAACCATAAAAGCACGTGGCATGTTTAACATGCAGGGTGTAAGCTATAACTTGAACTTTTCAAGTTAGGTTGAATTAGCTAAAGCAATCCTGACTGCATTTTATTGATAGATTACTTTGTCAAGTATTGCAAACTCCTCAGTGATAAAAGCTTCGAGCTTGTTCATCTTAATTCAGTAAATGTCAAGACGCTTAGGATAAACAGGTAACACCTCAAGGTTTGCTGCATTTGCTTTTCCTAACAAGGGAATTAGCAGATAGTTCTGTTTCCTCTTGGATGGATGGTGGAATTTTAATGATTTCCCCGACCCCAGGTTGTTCTCATTTGTGACATTTCAAGATGGTTGAGTAAGATGCAATAACATAGGTGTGGTGTGTCCGTAGTAGACTTCAGGAGCTTACAAATATTTGTTAAGTAAAGGCCTATAATCATAATGATCTTTAAGATAAGGAAATTGATTCTGACAGCAAAAAGTAGCCAGTGAAAAGCTCTTAAAAATCTTGTTGGTATTAAAAATGTGATCAATTCTTTTTGTGCTGCTGTACAAATGCTGTGAAATGAATGTAGCTTGGAGCAGATCTGACCTAATTTGCAATACCAAACTTAATGCTAAAAGATAATTTTGTATCAGAGTCACTATAGCAGAAAATGGCTTTTCTATTTCTTCTTGTGCTGCAGACATCACTGTTTATCACATTAGATATCTTAATGTAGCTCTTTGTGGGCTATTTATACTTAAAAAAGAAGTTTTAAGAAGACATGCTTCGAGACTGAAAGATACCATCCAGGTCACTTTGTGGTTTCCCCCAGTCATGGTAATTATCTCTTTTAATCATTGAAATGAAGCTTTTCAAGTTAAAAAACACTGTGGGCCCCTCCCACCAAGAAAAAACAAACCCAAAATACCCAACCTGGAAATATGTATTTTGTTGGAGTATCTTTAGTACACTTTGTACAAGGACTTCAGAAGTGGTAGTTGAAGTACTTTATTTTTCAAGAAACATTTCCATTTAAATCTTAATTGTTTATCTTTTAAATGGCCTTTTTCAGAATCAGAGCTGGGTAAGTTTTAGGAAAAAATTCGATGCAAAAATATGCCAACTTTGCATCCAGTCTTTCAGGATTGTTTCAAGCAGCAGAAAAGGCACAGCTTGTGGTCATGATGGGGAGGACAGGAGTACACCTCCCATATTCTTTTTGCAGGGGCCTAGGGACCCCCTGTATACTTCTTTTTCAGTAATTGGGCAGTCAACTAACAGAGAAGGATAATTTTTACTTCTTTTTTAATTTACTGGTACGGTTGAAAGAAACAATACTGAAAGAAACAACCTGATAGAGATTGCAGCCCTGCATCTCTGATTGAGGGGGTAGGATGTGTTGTGAAATGTAACTCTGGTATACAAGTAGCAAGTTGGGTCCAATTACAAATAACTTCTGTTGGTCACTTTGGTACCTGAATTACTTCTGGAGCAATTTAGGCCTATAATTCAAATGAAGTATTACTACAGGTGAGTAGGGAGGAAAAAATAAATCCTAATGGAAATTTGGAAGAAAATAAGACGTTTTGCAGGGATGATAGTGACAGCCTTGGTCTTTATTTTACAGAATAGAAGAATTAAGATCAAACTGTAAAAAGTAGTTAAGCTGCAACACATTATAGAACGAGGAAGTTTGTCGTGGTTGTTTGTGGTGAGTTTATTTTTGGAAAGAATGCTATTGGGAGCAGAGGGCTTATTGATGCACACTCTAACACAGCTCAGCGCAACATTTTTTTGCTGAAGTTTGAATCTTGCCTAAAAACATTTTCCACAGCTTTCCAATTGATTTTTCTGCAGGAGTGTTTCACTGCAGCATATAACTGGATGCTAGGGTGACTGGTGCTGATCTCCCAGTATTATACTTGATTTGGGACTCTGTCCTTCTTTTTTCTGACCACTGTGCATGGCTTAGGTGCTTCACTGTAGAGAAGTGTTGTTCAGAAGCACCATAGACTTGGGCTGCCTTTGTGTAACTCCTGTTTTCAGACATAGTTAGCAGTTTATTTTTCAGTTTTATTCAAACTGTCTTGTACTTCTTGAACACTTTCCAACTTTTTTTTCTCACAGTTCTCCTCTTTCCAGCGCCAGGTCTTCTGTTGGTTCTGGTGTTTGCCTGCTGCATGCTGGTTTACCTTTGGATAGGTGTTGATGTTTGAGACATCTTACAGTGCCACATAATGACTGAATCTTTGGGCTTCATCCTTTTAATTCCCTGTCCTTGAGACTGCTTAGTGACATCTTCATTTTTGTGATGCTGACTTGGCTGTTGTTGTGACTGTACTTTTGAGAGCAGCGTTCTCGATAACGCTATAAGTATTCAAGTATAAAAAACCACCCTGTATTTTTCAGGATAGCAAATCTGAACAATAGCTGATGTTGTTGAAATGGTGAAAGCTCCGCTATTCCCCACTCTTTTTAAAAGGCTGTTATACTACTAGTGATGGCATTTGGAAATGGATAGGAAAAACCCAGACTTGGATCTACCTTTTCAAAAGTATTACAATCAGCGGAAAGTCCTTGTCAGTCAGTGCCTTCAATACAACTCTGTTTTGGAGTTCTATACATCATCTGGCTTCTTTTTTGGTTTTTTTTTTTAAATCATTTCAATACCAGTGGATTTTTTTGATGTGGCTTTTTTTTTTTTCCATCACCAATTTGATGGTGGCACACTGTCTTTTTCTAGGCTGCCTTTGATCACTTTAATGTTGATAGATCTGTAACGTGACCAGCATAAACTGTAGTTACCACTCTAAAATAACCAGAGCTGCTGTCTCCAAGACTGCTGGGTCCTTTGAGAGGTTTCTCATGCTCATCTCATGTGATGAGCATCACAGATGTTAATGGATAAAATGCTGAATAAGTGCAGAAAGAAAACTTTTTTTATTGTGGCTCTGGGCTCACTATTAGACTTGTTTATTTCAAGGTCCTGGTTCTTCTCTTTTTCTTCTAGCTTTTCAATAACTGCACATCTTTAAAAACCATAAAACCTGGATGCGTATTTTCATTTAAGTATCATGTGCTTGTCAGCTGCTTTTCCTAGACCAGGTTATGGTGGCTTTTAGGAAAATGAGACTTGAGTACTTTCCATTGTCAAAAAAACTACAAAACCAAAACACAAACACAAAAAAACCCTAAACACACACACAACAAAAGCAAACAAACAAACCCACAGAAAAGCCACTCCAAAACATAAAAGGTTTGTTTATTTAATGAAAAACAGAACAAAGTGAAGGGGGAAAAAATTATACTGTGCATTCCATATGTGGTCATCCTCCTTTTGACTAGTTTTTCTGTAGAGCCTTTTATTTTTCCCCCTAAGTCCCTGATGTGTTTTACAGATGCTGGAATTCTCTTTTTATACTGTTTATTAATGTAGTGGACAACCCTTTAAAGGGGCTTGGATGGGAAAATTTAGTTGATGTAGAGGGTGTCAGTGGCATGAGTAAGAGAAATGGAAATGATTCTTCATAATTTTTAAGTTCTTGAAAAACCATAATATCCTCAGTGGCATTTATGTGTCCTTCTGGTTTAATTAGAAAAACTGTGATCCAGCAATAGCAGCTGCTCCTCTAGGCTGAAGTTCAGATTTTAACCTGGCCTGTCTGTGCTGCTGCTGAAAGAATAGCACTTGGCCTGAATTGGATTAGTGTGCAAATCCAGCTGGAGTGTTTTCTGGGAGCTGCAAGGAAGGTTAGTCTTCAGTCTGCTTGCAGCACAGCAAAGGAAAATCTTGTGTCAGCACAAAGGAGGAATCGCTTGGAGGCTGGGGTTTAATTTTTTTTTTCACTGGCAGTACTGGTTGGTATGACAGTCATGAGGCATTTGTTTCAGAAAGTTGTCAAACTGAGCCTTGGTTGCATTGAACTAATGTTTTGACTAAAAATCTTGAGCATTATGTAATGTTGTGGTTGTAACAAAGGATCTATGTTTATGTCTGAGATATTTTTCCTTGAAGAATTTTGACTTCTCTAATTGGAAGAGCAATTTATGCTATGGATGACTTTCTACTAAAAATACTAAATGAGGCTATGCATAAGTCAGTCTTGTAGCATGGAATTGAACAATATTCCTAGATAAATGTTTAAAAATGTTATTTTGTGAATTCTGTATGCATCTAAAAGTTTTGAGAGCTCAGGGGAGGAGCACAACCTGTAGCACTGCTCAGCTTAAGTCATGCATCAGATCAGCTGGTATTAGTCCTGGCTTTAAATTAGTTGCATATTTCCAAATTAGGATGTGTATTTCCAAATGAAACATTTGTGGAGTATGGAGATCTTAGTAGTATGCATTTTCAGATGGCTCCCCAAATGGAGAGCTTTCACATATAAACTGTAAATAAATAACTACATGTTAATCAGGTTTATCTCACTGGGACTTTCATGCCTCACTGAAGTTTAACTTCATTTCCTTTTTCTTTTTTAAGTCTCATTACTAAAATGACTATTTCCGGAGAAGTGTGTATCTGATATATAATGTATCTGATATATAATTTTGGACAACAAATTTGAATAGGAATATGATAATTGCTCAAATGAATTTTTAAAGATGGCACATGAGGTGTGGGAAGATTTCTGCCATGGGAGAGCAACATTAGACTTCTTCAATGCAGATTTTGAAGTTCAGATAAAACAAAAATGCATAGTACTGCAAAGGTGGTATCGTTGTATTCTAATTAAGGGAATATAGAAATTACTAGAATGTTTCATGTCCTTCTAGCCTTATAGAGGCAAATAACTTTGAAATCTACAGTGCAACTCAGCATAGCATAACTATTGAAATAAAAGATGAGGTGAAACTGTGATGTTTTGTATTTAAAAGGTTAATTTCAAGGGGTACCATTACATTGTAGTAGAGAAGAAATTGCAAATTTTCTTTATTTTTTAAGTCTTGGAGACATATACTGCTGGTAAAAGTGTGGAATATATATGAAGTTGCTAACTTAAAGGAAATTGACTAACGACAAGTATTTTTTCACCATTTTTCTGCTACATCAGTGCCAGGCAGAGCAGAAAACAATAGCTGCAACTCAGCAGGCCTGGAGACAGAAAAAGCATGCCAGATTTTCACTTACTTACGTGTTGGATTTTTTTTTTTTCATTGTATTTGACTGAATGGCTAAGAATTTATGTGAAAAAATATTTTAAGAATTATGTTTTGTATCTCTTTTGACTAAACCCATTGTGTAGCATAGTCACCTTCTGTAAAGAACAAGGCTGTGACTTACCAGATTCAGTGTCCTTGGCTCTGGACTGTGTCCTCTGTAGCTGGCAGGAATTCCAGAAGGAGTCCTGGTCCACCTCCCGTGTCTGTCCTTCAGACTTATCCACTGCAAAACATAGCAAGCACTCTAGACAGGGCTTAGGATATGACCTTATCAGACCTGTCCACTTTCCTTTCCACTTTGTAAACGGATGCTTCTGTTGGCTGCAAAAACAGCACAGTTTTTTTCTAAGTCATTATTAGAAAACTGAACAGTGGTGGCAGCAATTTGGAAACAATGGCTTAGCATTTAAGCAAAACAGTTGTTACCACATTAAAAAGGATGTAGTCTTGACAACACAAACTTATTCCACGCCCTTTTTTAGAGCTAAAATACTCATTTTTACAATTTCAGTGGAGGCTGTTTTATGGAAACAAAAGCACATTTTGCCAAGGTTGCTTAAAAGTGGCAGCAGTGTATTCAGAAGACCATGTCTCTGTGATCCTCTTGCTGCTTGGTTGGCTAACACCAGACCAAAGAAGCAGAATTGTCCTAATTGCAGGGAACTAATTTCTTATTCCTTATTGCAACCAAAATATCACTGGGGTGAATTTTCAGAATTCTGTCTAGCTATCTGTATCTTCCTCTTATCACTTGTGCCAGTTAAGGAGTTTGTCATAACAGAGTTTCCTGCTATAAAAAGTGCTTCCAAGGATATTAAAGAGAGAAGACATCAGAAGGGAAGCTATAAGATATTGAAAGAAATTTTTACTACTGCAAGAAATGTTCTAAGTTAAGTCCTCTGACAAAGTTTTGTGGATTTGCTTAATAACAGAGTGTCCCTTCTGGGGTATTTTGAGCACTCAATATACTTCAGTAGCCTTTATTCTGTTCTAGTGTAAATTTTCAAGTGAAGAGCTGATGAAGTGTTGAGTAAGTCAATTAAGTGGTCTTTGTACTCTTCTATAGAGACTCATTGGGTTCCATGTAAGTAAAAATAATTGTTTTGTGTCCTTCTGAAATTTTCTGTGATACTTATGCCTTAGATGTTTCAGTTGGGTGGAGTTCCGAGGAAGATGCTGCCTAAAGTGCTTCACCTTTCTCTCCTCAAGTTGATATGTAGGGCTTCTTGTTCTTGAGTTGCATGCATGCCACACTGAGATGTTGACCCTGTATCTGTACCAAATGTTTTAATCTTAAAGATTAAGTAAACCCCATCACTCTTTCTTATTTTTTCATTAGCATTTTGATAGCTGTGTCAGTTTTGTTTCTGTCCCAAGTAATGAAAGAGCCTACTGTGACTAATCTGTGATCTCTGTTCATTAATATACCTTTCATTCTTTAGTCAGCAAAAGTTAGCAATTATGTACTGGAAATGCTGTACAATTGGTTGTCAGCAGTAATGTAGAGATGACAAATTTCATGTTCCTATAATCTTTCCCTCTTTTTTTAATAATTCATATAATCAAGGAATTCCATTCTATTTATCCCTGTGTTTGCCTCCAGAGAGTAATTCCAGCTCTGCAGCTTTCTCTAGCTGTATAATTCTTTCACACCAAACAGTGGTGGTCTCAGATGTTTGCTTTCTTGCCTTAAACAAAGCGTCCTGCTTTATCATTTTTCAAAACAGTTTCTCTTCCTCTTGCTTTGATTTTTGAAACAATAAGGTTTTTTTTCTTCTCTTGCAAAAGCTCTTTATTTTGGCTTTGTCAAAGCCTGTGGAAATTGAAGGTATATCCTGGTTATGAGGTTTCACCTTAGAAGATTTGTCCTGTAACTCTGCAACTTTGTCATTTCCAGTTGAATTCTTTAACCTAGTTACTTCACAGAGAGCTTCTGCATTCAGATTTTCCATGTAGGTCGGTTTTGACAACTTCTTGTTGCTTGTAGTGTCTCCAAAGCTGCATTGCAGTATGACTACAGCTTAATCAGACATTGGAGTCTTATTTCACCTAACACAGAAAACAAAGAAAGGTAGGCTTTAGTGAGCCTGGACTGCATCTGCTAATGGTGGGCTTGTAATTCTGAAGCTCAGGTTGTTGAATTTCAGCTGTTCTTGGTAGCAGATGTGAGTGGACCAATGCCCTGGAGTGTTTTTGTCATCTGCAGTAATGTTGAAGAACTAAAAGGGAAGAGAAAATTGTGGGTTTGGTTCCTTGGTTTTACTGGACTGCAGGCTTTTGTCCCAAATGCTGAAAGACTGCTTCCCATACCTCATGTTTAATTAGGTAACATGTCCTATTTTGAACGGCTACTTTGCAGATATGCTGTTTATCAGGAGCAAAGCCTGTATATGCAATTAGAGGAAATACAACTTTCTTCAGGAAGTGCCATAAATTTTGACTTGCAAATTGTTGGTGATTGTTTTATGACAGAGAAGAGGTCTAGTTTTAAATGCAAATTTTTGCACTTACTCTTATTTCTAAAAAGAGAGGAGAGCATTTGACTTAGTTCATCTGTCTGGTGTCATTTCCCCCTCATTTTCCCATTCTGAAGCTCAATGTGCCCTAGTTGCTGGATCACTTCTTGCTTCACATTCTGCTTGTGAATTGTAGTGCAAGAGTTGAATGGGGAGTAGGGGACCATTTCTCTTGGCAGTAGCCAAAATTTCAGCTGTGAAGTTAAACCATTGTTTCACGGCAGTTTTAATCTGTCAGTTGTAAAAAGCTAGACCTCCTTCTGCTTTGAGAGGAAACAGTAGTACTTGGAAAATGCTATGTCGAAGTTGCAGTTCCAGTATCCTTCTGCGGTATTTTCCATCCTTGCTAATGGCTTTTCTGAATTACTTAAATGTCATCTGTGACAAGAACAATATGCCAAGAGTCTGCCCTCAGTTATTGCACTTTAAATTCTGCTCTAAGAAAATTCATTAAATTGTCTTACTGTATCCTGAATGCTGAAATTATGTTGCTGTTGATGCAATTACTGACAGGCAGAAATGGATTTGTTGCTGCTAGACTTCCCTGTTCCTCTGTTTTGCTAGGAACATCTTTGTGGCTTTAACATATGTTGCTTCCATAATTTATGCTTCACATTCAAGTTGTAAAAAGGTGGAGCTTTGGCTTTCTTCCGCTTATAAATGTCCATAAAAGACACAGTTGATTATTTGAAAGATTTCACATGACACCATCCTACATGAAGAAGTAGATAAGTGGCAGCAGCATGGTCCTGCTCCCATCCTCATCCTGACGGATTTCATTTGGATGCTGTTACATGTTTATTGGAATGTTGGTTTGTATTTTGTAGAGCACTGAAGACAGGAACTAGCCTTTACGAAAGCTTCTAAAATCAGACTTGAAATTAAAAGCATCTTGTAGTCTCCATTTTTGTGGTTGTCTATAATGACATGGCAGAGCATCATTCCCCCTCGGCAAGAGGGTGGTTCCATCATACCACTCATAGTAGTTCAGGCTTTCTGATTATTCATGTAGCTTCCCTTCTGTATGAAAGCAAAAACCTGCATGTTACAGTGCCATCAAAGCCACTGCACATTTGCATAAAGCTGCAGGTGCTGTTGTGCACCTAAACTGTGACTTGTACAAGGATGAGAGAAGATGAAATGCATTATTTTTTATGCTTTCTGACAAGCTTTTTGCCCTTCTTTGCATCAACAGCATCAAACTAATGGGATTATATTTTAAGCAAAAACTGTCACAATAATTAGAATTTATAAAATGGAAAAATTCCATGAAAAAACTTGCTAACCAGCTAAAAATAAAGTATGTTTTGATGTAAAAATTCTGTTTAAGTAGGTTGTGGAGAAGTACAGTATTTTTCTGTTGAATTCAATCCCCTTGTAATAACTCTCTGTGGCTATCAAAGGTGCTATCAAATGCACTTCATCGCAGAAGAAATGTATTGTTGGATATCTTCATTCTGAAAAAGCAGTGAAGCAACTGCAGCTTATGCTTGACTCTAAATACAGATACCTACTTAAAATGCAGTGGAAGCTTCCAAAAACCCACTGCAGTTTGTAGAAACCTGGTTACCACAGGAGTTCTGGTGGCTTTTCTCTTACGAGCTACAAGTCCCACTGGGGTGAGTTACCTTTTCTCAGCCATCAGAATTAGCAGTTAATGCATCTCTTGAATCTGCAGTCCTTGCTGTGTCTGGTTAATAGAGATAGTGACAGAGAGACTGGGATGTCTTCTTGGTGATGATACACAAAGCAAATCACTTCCAGCAATGTCACTGAAGTCCTGCTTTCCAGCACTGCAAAGCATTTTTCTTGCTGGTGGGTGGTTCCTTGGCAGTCTTGTAGTCCCACCTGGATTTTGGGAAAGCAACTTGAAATTCCTAAGTACATGTAGCACTTGTGGTCATGTTCCCGGTGGTGCAGTTGACTGTCACAGTGAGTGTGCATGAAATACTGTTTCACTGGTAGATAGCCAAGTAATTGTTAGTGAAGAGTAGAAAACTTCTGGTTATTTCTGCAAGGGTAACTTATCGTGAAGAGGCAGGAAGTCATGCAGAGAGCACGCTGAGAATGTTCAAGATTGGTTACTCACCTTGATCACTTGATGTGTTTAATGATCTCTCACATGAGGTCATAAATTTAAGAATGCAAGTCATGCTTCTTTTGGGGCTGGAGTTTTTGAAAACATGATCCTAAAAATATAGAAGAAAACCGATCTTGGATTTCCCGAATGGTGTGGTATCTAGAAGATGTAGTATGATGCATTATTGAGAGGGGCAATATATCAATGAGAAAACTGTGGTCTCCACCAGAAGTTACAAATAAAGCTGGAAGAAAGCTAGGTTGGACCGGACTTCTTGTCCATTTTTCTTGTAGGTGTTTGAGTATGAATGGCAAAGGCTGAAAAGTTGGAGGAGATTGGAAATATGCCACATTCTCAATGTGCCACAGGAATGAACGGTGAAAAAAGCATCATTAAGGGTAACAATTCACTTCTGTTATCACAGGGAACAGATGATGGCAGTTTGATGCTTTCTGTAGTAATAAAGTCATAGCAAGAGCTGTTGGAAACAAGTTAGCTATGAGTAGATTTTTTAATGATTATCACAGATTAGGATTTCTGGTTCATTTATGGGGAGGGATTTTGAAATGAAGGTGAAAGATTTATGTAGCTCAATTGAGCTAGTTATCTTTTTACCTGAGCACTGCTTTTCCCCATTCACATGGATTACACACGGTTGTTCCAGTTTTTTAATTGTTCATTTCCTTTACTTACTTGCTTTAGTACTATTCTGGGGACTATTTACATGGTTTACAAACCATCCCAGTGGTTTCCAGTTATCTCCTCTGACTCTTGGAACTATGTTTGAGAGATAGAAATGCTTGAGATACAAAATAAAAGACTGAATGTGTTGTTTTTTGGTTTGTTTTCTTGGTCTTTCTTCTCATTTTAACAGCTAGTCTTATATGTGTAAGAAAAAAGGAAAGTTCTTGCTGGGTGTTTTATTCATAGAAGAAAAAATTTTGCCATCTAAGGTTAATTTAAAGTGATGGGCTATGTGCCATCTTTATAAAGATGCTAATGGTCAAGAGGTAATTGTAAACCCAAGTGTATAAGAAGAGTTCCACTATTTGTACAGCCATTTAGAAAATTGTGGACTTTTGTTGGAGTTGGAACTTTTGCTAGTCCTGTAAGGGATCAGAAAAGGTCTTCCTTCACAAAAGTATGTTATTAAAAGTACGTGCTTCTTTCTACCAACAAGAGTGGCCAGCTCCGTGTGTTTGAATGTGACTATAAAAACAGCTTGATAAAATGTTAACATTTGGAAACATTAAGTTGCTGATAAACATGAGACACAAAATAATGAAGAAAAAGAACAATATTCAGAAGAACTTGAAGCCTATGTGAAATATTTAGCGGGAGAAGGAGGGCAAGGTAAAAGCAGTACCTGGATACCAAGAATAATTAACTTTTGGATTCAAGATTACCCTGCAAAAGAAATGTTTTCCTTTTTTTCTTTCTTTAAAAACAATTTTCCAAAAATTGCTCACTCTAGATTAGGCACCTAGGTCTAACTGCATTACAATTCATTAAGTGATTGGAAGTTATTGCTGTTAAAAAGGTTCTATTGCATTGCATGCTTTTGCCAGTTCATGCAGTGGTCAAAGGGCAAAATCTCATCAGAAGTGCTTACTGAAAGTGAGAAAGATGCATTTTATTTGGAAGGTATCCTTTTGTTTCTGTAAAGACAAATTAAATTTCACTTGTTTTTCTTCTCCTTTGCGATTTTGTTAGTCATATTCATAGCCTGTTGCATCTGTGGAAGCTGATTTCTCAGCCTTTCAAACAGGCAATCCTTTTGGTAATATTGGGAAGGACAGAGGATTTTGTTTGGCTGTGGAGTTAAGGGCATTTTGTGTATGTTTGTTTGGGGGATTTGGGAGGGGTTATTTTGGTTCGGGTTTGATTTTTTTTTTTTTTTTTTTTTTTTTTTTTCCTTCTTAATGTATTTCTAATGAAGATCAGAATATTTTAGTGTGTCCGGATAGGCTGCGAGAATGTTCAGTTACAGTTGATCTCTCTAATTCTGCTTTCACTGTAGTCACCAGAGAAACTCTTGTTTTATTACAGTGGAAGCAGCATGACTTCCTATAGTACAATATTAAATGTTCCAGTTGGAATTGTTACCTACAGTTTCAGTGCAGTTGTTTTATTTGATATTATAGCCTCTCACTGCTGTTGCAGATGTTGACCCTTACACTGTCTGAGGCACAACTGCATCCAGGATTGGTGCATTGATGCAGACTCTTACATGTAATACTTTGATTACTGGTAGCAGTTAAGCAGTTTAAACTGTTATAATCTGCACTGTCTGATTAAAGTTTGCATGGTGGGTAAGGATATCTAGGATGTTGGGCACTTTTGGGAACAAGTTTGAGCATAAATATCCTTAGCATACTTTCTTTTTGCTAATTTGAGCTCAAAATTGTCTTCACATCCTTGTAGCTGTGAGGGAGATGAAGGGTGAGGTGGGGAACAAACCTCAGATCTTTGAGGGTTTAATGCTTCAGCAGTTCAGGGGCTGCTTGGTATGGAGTGCAACAGCTGCCCAAGCCATCTAGGGCAAACTGCTGGTTTTCCATTGCATTCTTTTGAAGCTGAAAATCTTATTTCCATATGTTGAGTTTCAATGACAACTTGACAGGCACTCATTTTCAGGAGAAGTGGTTGTTCTCAGTGTTTTTCACCCGAAATTCTTTAGTATATTAAGACCAGCAGTAACCCTAATAGAAGGGAGAAGAAGGGGCAATCCTTGTGGTGTACTGAAGTAGAATCTGATGCTCAAATCTTTCTTCAATGCCATAGTAGGGTGCCTTTTGCAAGGTTATGGTCAAGTTAAAAAGCAAAGGTCCCTGAAAGGATATGAATTGTACATTTCAAAATCAGAACTACCCTCTTGAGGGCTTCAGTAGGGTGGATAAAAACGTTCAGTTTATCTGGAATTACAGACTCATGAGCAGGGTTGTGAGATGGAGGTTAAGCTTTAACCAGGATACATCTATGAGATTGGAAAGTTGTGCATTTCAGAAACTTCTTTCTGTTGCAGAATTTGTGGGGAGGCCTCTTGGCTGCAGCTGACCTTGCCCTTAGTCTTGCAAACGCAGAATAGAAAACCTGTGTCCTTTATAACTAGACTCGGAGGCACTGTGTTGGTTTGGGTCTTATGCATCTGACCAGGGAAAAAGGCAAAATCTGCAGGGCAGTGATGAAATCTTGCCAGCAAGCATGTCCCTGCATAAACCTGTCCTGGTGGGTATACCTTTTTCCTTATCTTGACACTATACCTTGAATATCTCCCTTTTCCTTGGCTGCCGCAGCCTATCGGCCAGGCTGTGGGCAGCCACTGTTTGCAGCAGTGCTTAGCAGGGTTAGCTCGTCTGTCCAAGAGGGTGGGGTTTGAGGAACAGGCGCTGCTGGGAGCGCAGGCAGCCGGCGGGAGCTCTGGTTGCAGTGTTTCATCAGCTGCTAATCCGTTTACAGTGTAGCTAATGAGATTGCTCTGCTCGGTGCTGCAGACACTCTGTGCTACAGCGCTGTAATCGAGATGGCTGCTGTGTATGAGCCAGCTCGTGTAGGAAACCCAGATACCTATTACAGGGGAAGACAGTTCCTGACTACTGTATGTTATGTAACTCTCTTGCATTAACCCAGGACATTTATCTCAAGACAGGGTTAGAAGTTTTCTCAGTTCAGTCTCTAAGTGAACACAATATTTGTTGGGGCTGGAGTGATTAATGCTTTAGTTAAAGTTTTACTTTTCAGTTATGGGCCCAGTTCAGCTCATTTTCTTCCCTCATGACTTGCCCTCAAATTTGCTAACTTGAAAGCAAATAGCTCTTTGTCTGTCTCTGTTTAGGTCAGTGTACTGGCAGACTGCATATGAAACTTAAACAGAAAGAAAGCATTTTTTTATACCTTTTTCCTTAGTTCTCATGCCAGTGTGAATTCTTGCATTGAAGTAGTTTCTTTAAAAAAAAAAAAAAAAAACCCTAAGCAAAAGACTTTTCCTTTAAAATAATAAGTAGTTGATCTGAAATTCTACTCTCTGTAGAGCTGTAAATGGAGGGTAATCTTTGCTATGGGTGTTTAGATGTATGTGCTTGGATTGTCAGGGCAATAGTTTCCAGATTCTTCAGCAAGGCTGACTTACTGTTGCTCATGAGGAAATTACCAAAAAAAGACAAAATCCAGCCCCCTTCTGTACCCCAACAGCAACAAAATTCCCAGGCAAACCATGTAGTTTGGAATTTCATTTTATCTCTTGTGGCTTTAATAGTTATAGCAAACTAATCTGTCTTTCTCCCTCTCCCCCCCCACTCCCACACTGACTTCTTTTTTCCCTCCTCGATAAAAAAGACTCTCAAATAAATAATATTTGAAATAATGGAGACAACATAATCTGCTTTGGCATTATGGTGAGTTATACCAGGAAGATGGCTTGTGTAATATCATCTTTGTGTGTTGTAATGGGAGCAATGAACAAAAGTGCTGAATGCGCTCAATACTTAATATGATCAGAAAAATTAATGTCTATAAAGCCCAACAGTGACAGTTGGATTTGAAAGGTTTTCCTTGAAATTGGAAAAGATGATAGATTCTCAAAGTCTTAGAGTGCAGTGCATGTTTTCAGGTACTATGTTTAAATAGCATTTGAAATGTAGATCTAAATTTTATTTTTTATATGATACTCCTGGTTTTACTGAAACTCTTCTGTTTCCTTCTAGGTGAATCTGGACTGGGAAAATCAACATTAATCAACTCATTATTCTTAACAGAATTGTATTCCCCAGAGTATCCAGGTCCTTCACACAGAATTAAAAAGACCGTACAGGTATGTCTGGGGGAAAAAAGGTACAGCCTGAATATTGTAATTTGCAGCTTAGTAATGTAAGGTGATGTACAGTTGCCACATAAGCACCTGAGTTGCAAGGTACATTCAGTCATGATGTGAACCACTAAGAAATATTCAGTGTGTCTTTCGGTGTACCTGGACAATAAAACTTTCAGGTTCTCAAACCTGTAGCCTGTAGAAATGTGGGAGCCCTGAAGTGTTTTGTGTTTTGCGTTTTGCCTGTAGATTAAAACGCACATATATGTGCAGAACTTTTTGAAAATGTAGTGTTTATTATCAATTAAAATAGTGAGTAAATCTGTAGAAATACACAGATGTGCAGTAAAACTTGTCTGTTTAAGGCAGGCTTTTAGAGACCAAATATTAAAGTATTTGACCGAAGTGCAGGGACCTGGGTATAAAAGTATCTGTGAGTCTTCTGCAGGCTGTATCCTTAGTAGCGCCTTGTTTGCCTGTTACAAGTTGTTACTCTGAAACATCAGGGGCTAGGGTGAGCCTGCTTGACTTCAAGAACCAAACTTAGGCAAAGACGATGTTCCTGCAAGTGCATGATGTGCTTCCAATATTCTGTCAAAGATTGGAAAACCAAAGTTGATCCATTTGTTTTGTGTAGTAACTTGCTACTTATTAATTATATTTTCTCTCAAGAAGAGGAGCATGTTTTCTGTGTTATGAAAAGATTATTAAAAGTAACAGTTACCTAATGCTAAGAAATAATAATGCTATTGGTAGTTTTGGAAATCATTGTGTTTGTGAGGTACTTTCTGCTTCCACGGCTGAGCAGCTGAATAAGGATGCATGTGCTCTGCTTACTGCTCTTGTGCACTTGCTTAAGACAGCTGTGAAGATAGCTTGTGATAATCTAACTTCATACAGGTGGGACCAAGGGTACTCACCATTGCTGCTGTTGTCCAACAGAGCTCCTCTAGCTGCAAAATTCAACTGTGGCTGAAGTGACTGGGCAATTGCAAAGTTGTCATAAAGTGATTAATCCCTCTGTTGAGTTAGCAGAGTGTGCAAGGTGCTAAACAGAAGCTGTAAAATAGAGTGCTTTTTTACTCATTGGAATCAAGTAATTAAGCTCCAATGCCATTAGCTACTGTCCTTATTGCTTTGTGGGACCTCGGGTTTTTTTGTTTGGGGTTTTGGGTAAGACATTTTTTAATCCAATGTCAGAACACAGAGTAATTACCACAGTAAAAGGAAAAAGTTATGTCAATATTGAGAAGTTTAAATTGCATTGCTTATCAGTTATCTCAACATTAAAGCTTGAATACTATTACAAAATGAATTCATTGCAGAATATAATTTTTTTTTTATTTGGAGGAAAGCTTTTGAACACAAAGTTTTATTAACAATATATTAATAGTTTCTAAGCTTTTTTCATATCTGTTAGGCTGTTTTATCAGTTTAATGTAAAACCATAGTGACTGACAAAATGGACTTGAAAGCTCAGGGGCATCAGATCATTATTTGAATAAGGGTTGGGCTTACCTGTTTCAAAGAGATGTTAAGTAGGATGGAAGAGGTGTGCAAAGAGTTAAACTCTCATATAATATAGTTATTACTGAGCCAATCCGTGACTGTTGGAAAACCAAATAGATGAGTTACTTTTTTTTTATTGGAAGAGAGATGTAGCACGATTTCATTACTGATGATTACATTTTAGTTTAGCAGAAGCTAAACCAATTCAGGTTATGTTCATTGAATTTTAGTTTAAATAACTGTGGGATGGATTCCCTGTCATGGGAAGCTTTTTGGTTTTTTCAATTGGGAAAAATCTTTGGAAGAATTTGTACGCAAGCTATCAAGAAAAAAATCCAAACCAGGAAATCTTTCAAAGATAACTCACTCCCACCCTTGTTAAAGATGCTTCAGTGTAAGAAAAAAATAATATGAAACTGTGTGTAATTCCTGGAGTTTGAGTTACGTATTTACATCTGTTAGGTGGCAAGATTAGATGATCTGTTGTTCATTCTGACCATCGGGGGTGGTTTGATTTGTATTGATTTAATGGTTTAAGAAAAAGACACACACTTTTCAGAAAGCCTCACTTAATGATTTTTTTTTTTTTCCTCTGTAAAGCTAGAGAGGGGAAGAAAAGGCCTGGAACAAAACTCAGGCTGAAAAGCCCATTGCATTTTCTTCTGACTTCCACTATATGGGCTAAAGCTTGAGGCCAAGAGCTTGCCAGAATTATTTTCAATAGTGAATTGAGGTCTGACATAACTTAGAAAATAATATGATGAGAATGAAATAGATTTAAAGACCATCTTTCCCTCTAGAATTTTCACTTTATCTAATGATGTACTTTTTTTTAGTACATTTGCAATGCAACTTTGCTTTCAATTCCTTGAGATGAATGAAAACTCAGTTTAAAGTTTTTAGAAAGAAACTGAAAGTATCTTAGTTCATTGTCAGTGTAAATGAGGATAAAATAGTTTCCCCCTACAAGCTTGAAAATCATGTGTGATAGAAATGTGTATAATGTGGAGGTGTTTCTTGTCAAATATTAAAGAATTAGCAGTGGGAGTTGCTGTTTGGATCCTCTGGATTTCTACTCTTTGCCAGTGAAAACCTTTTGAAGTAGAGGATTGATAAAAGGGTTTTGTAGAGTAGGGATGAGAGAAACCACCTTACTTGAGCATTCTCAAATCTTGGTTATAATAATCACCTGTTCTTATACGGTGAGAACAACTTATTGATCAGGAATTGTGTAAGAGGCTTTCACTTAGATAAACATAAACTGTGGTTTGGGCTTGAAAACCATTGCAGTTTGGAGTTGTTTTGTGGGGCAGGTCCTTTGCATTGATCTCATAGAAAATGCAGAAAAACGGTTAAGAGTGAGTGATTTGGTGTCAGATGAATTCAAAGGGAACATGCTCAGAAATGAGAGGGTTTTAAATGTGTTTGATCATTATCTGACTGCCTTAAATGCAGGATGGCAAAGGCGTGTTTCATCCAATAAAAAGCAGTCGAGCTATAACAAGCCCCAAGTGATGAACACTGTGTGGTAACTGCCAAGGAGACCCGTGTGACCCAGCTGACTGGAGTGCATGGGAAAATGGCTGTTCAGAGGAGACTTTTCTTACAACCTCTTAAATTCCAAGACTTGAACTAATGTTTTCCATGAATCCCTTGGGAATACTTGTAAATCAGATGATGGGATGCAGTTGGATGCTTAACTGTGAATGACACTAGTTTACAGTGATTTTCTGGATCTTTTCCAGATGTTGCTACTTTCTGTGCCTTTGACCATGTATGGACACATCCATTTAGGTTAGAAAAACGCTACTTTGCAGAGGCTTTGTGGCAGTGTCTTCATCTACTGTTTCCTACCAGTAGAATCTACTGCTTACAGTATATCCTGGATGTGGTCTGATTGTCCACAGCATAAGCATAGGATATTTAATTCATAAGCTACTGTTTCTTGTTCTGTATGTTTGTGAAAATCCTGCTCTGATAGCAATATACCTACATGAATTTATGAAAAGTAAGAAAAAAATTCAAATCCTCACCACCCAGTAATGTATCAGCACTGTCTGCAGAGATTCAGTTGCTGCAGACCATTTGTCAGAAGGTGACTTCACAAATTCAGGCACACTTAGTTTTTACAAGCATGCAGAATTAGGGAAAATGCTTGGCATGACATTTCTGAGATCTCCTGACCTTTCTTTTCCTTTGTTATAAACATATGTTCAAGATAATGTTTTATTAATTGCCTCTTTTGTAAAAGCATTCCACTGTGAGCTCATAATAATTTAATGGTTCTTCCTGGGAATTTTTGTGCTGGAGAATAAAACTGATACCTTGTAGCTCTTGGCAAGAGTATATCTCCTAACATTATAATCTCTAGTATTTTGCAAGTGTTGTGGGTTTCTTATACTTGCAGAGAGCTTGGTAACAGGAGGGCTGTGTGGTCACTATAGGCAGGATAGCCAAAAGAATGCAAGGAATCAGAAGTTAATCTCTTGTGTGCTAAAGCTTGTGAGTTGTAAACTCTTGGCTGAGTTGACTGTGGCAGGGGATTACTGTCTTGAGTTCTGCTATCAGTTGTGTACAATAAAATTTCTTGATAGAACTCTTGAGGATGGGGGGAAGTACACTCACCATAATTAAAGCATGCATTTCTAAAGCAGTGTGTGTATTCCTAGGTTCTCACGGCTTTCAGCTGCACGCTTTCGGAAGGATGAGTGTTCTATAGTTTGTGAAAGAGTAACTTGGTGGTGACTTAGGCTGGCGTGTGTACAGTTTGGTTTGTTTGGTTTGAATTCCTGGTTCTTTACACATTCCTAACCTTGCAGTAAGGCCTGTTCGTGTTGGAGTTAGAATAGAGTGATCTTGAAGTCCAACCTGGATACTTCTGTGACTAGTATCCTGGTAGCCATTAAGTCTTTGAGAACTAGTCCCCACTAGCAAAAGGGACTGATCCAGCTTGGGTAGGATCTCTACTGATGAGTAGATAAAAACAGCATTCTACATACTCAGAGGCTTAATGTGAAACTTTCTTTGTAGGTAGTTACTATTTTCTGTGATTCTAGATATTCTCTTCTGAATTGGAATCAGTGTTTTGCTTGTGCAAGAGGGATTTAGTTCGACTTTCTGCAGTGTTAGTTTATCTTGTGGATTTACATTGCATCACATAAGCGATGATTGCAGAGCGTTTGCAACAAAGTTCAGGTGTGGCTGTGAGAATCTGTTTCACTTACATTACAATGAGGGATGTGTAAGAGCTTAAGAAGCATTAATATGATATTTTTCAAATCTTGAACTGGTCAAGAGACCATCTTGATAGGGTTTATTATAAGTAGAACTTTCTTTTCTCTCCCAAGTTAGGATTTGTGATGGTAAAGGAATGTTAAGCAATGAGCAACAAGGTGGCATCACCTTGAGTCTTCCTGCTCTTGTGTGGTTCTGGATAAATGGCATACATGGCTTGAATTCATATCTAGAAAACAGTGTCACTAGTGATTTAATAGGAGTTGTTTTAATATCAGGGAAAAAAAGGATTAATAAATGTCTGAGTAACTGGAAAGAAGCCAACATGAATTGTCATTCCATTCTGCTATGCATCTCACTGCTACAACAGTGATGTACAGCACTTTCTCAGGCAGATGGACCTGACATTGGCAGTATCAGTAATTACTGAAATATTAATAGGAAGAAGAGGGTAGCAGTCCACGTGCTGCTTAGCCTAGATCTTCACTGTCATGACATGCTTAATGTGTTTGATGACGTGTTCACTGCAAGCTGCCTGAGCTGTGCTACGGGTAGCTGGCCACAACTGGAGGCACGAACTCCCACGCCCAGATCTTACATCATTCCTTGTGCTGGTGCAGTTGCCTTCTGAGGCGGGTTTCCATCTCACTGACTTGAGCTAACAGGAACCCAATCCATTACAGTCTAGCTCAGCAGATGCAGCCAGATTTTATTACTTTCCAATATAATTCTGTTTGTAATAGGAAACCATCACTTTGTGATTCCATTCCCAACCATTATGCTAGCTGAAGAAAAAATGTATTCTTAAAAATACATTAACACATCTAGAAGTGTCTAAGGCGCTTGCAGGTAGGATTAGTTTTGAAAAGTGTAATTTTCTTTGAAGTGACCAAAGTTTGCAACTTTATGAAGTTTAATGCCTAGTTAAGGTTTTTCCTGTTCAATCAGGAATTTGAATATTAAGATATCCCATATACTTAGAGGGTTCTTTTATCACTGACTTTATTTAACTAATGACCATTTTCTTTAAAAAAATAATTAATTATTGTAAAATTACTGGGATTTTAAAAGCAAAACTATGACACAGTATACCTCTGAAGCAGAAAAGTTAGCAATTCTTTGTCAGACTTCTTATTTATTGAATGTTTTTCCCAATATTTAAGATAGGTGACTAAACTGCTAAAAATTTAATCTTACTGTATTTGTTTTACAGGTTGAGCAGTCAAAAGTTTTAATCAAAGAGGGTGGTGTTCAGTTATTACTTACAATAGTTGACACACCAGGATTTGGAGATGCTGTGGATAATAGTAATTGGTAAGACATTCTTTGTATGTTCTCCCATAATAATTCTGCGTTGCGTTTTGTGTGTGTGAAAGGTAATATCTTGTGACATATTTTAAAATGCTGGCTTCAAGATTCAATTAAAATATTAACACTGTTAAACTTTCCATTTAGTTGAAAATGTCCAACTACTATAATTCCAAGTACTTTTATAACTTGAAGTGCTGTCAGCCTTTCCCCTGAAACTGAATGGTGCTTTTGGTCTTTATCCATGCTTCATGGTTCATGCTATCCATGGTTCATGGAGTGTGCAGAACCATCTTCTGTGCTGCCCAAGATACGATCAGTGAAGCATATTCCTTTAGCTACTGTTCTTAAGTATTCAGTTTAATGCTTTTACAATGAGGGTGATTGTGTTTGAAAAGTTATTTCAGTGGAGTCACTCATTGTATCTTCAGAACTGTGTAACTCAATTTTAGGTTGAGGAGTTGGTCAGTTGTGGTGTTGAAGTATCTTAATTAAAAAAAAAGCAAATGAAAAGCAAAAAACCCACCCCAAGCTGTGGGGAAATTTTGAACATCTATTTCTTAGCAAAACCAGGTTTCTTCATGTAAATAATGTAACTTACATGTTTTTATTCATGTAATCTCTGCAGCTGGCAGCCAGTTATTGACTACATTGACAGTAAATTTGAGGACTACCTGAATGCAGAATCTCGAGTGAACAGACGCCAGATGCCAGATAATAGAGTGCAGTGTTGTTTATACTTCATTGCTCCTTCAGGACATGGGTTTGTATTAGTGTATTTTATGTTTTCATTCTCTCTTATCTCAGACAAATACCCGAATTTGTCAATCTTAAGTTCCAAAAAGGGTTTCCTTAATGGCCTGCAGATCATGCTAATTTCAAAGATGAGTTTACTTTGGCTTGTCAAACATTAGCAAGCCAAACCCCAGAAAATATGATTGCATATTAATTGCATAACAAGAGAAATAGAATTCTAGCAATGAAAAATACAAAGACATTCACAAGTGCCAGGTCTGTTTGTGATCTTTGTCTTTAGATGACATTAGGAGAAACCAGTTCACATGTCAAGCAACAGGATTTTTCCTTTCCATTCTTTCTCCCTCTCGTTAGTGTAAATTGAAGATGGGAAGTTTCATGCATTCTTGTAAGTGTGCTGTAATTTACTTGGTGTGTGGTATTTTGTCTAATGGCAATTCCTGTATAGGCATTGCAGATTTTTTTCCATTATTATGTTATCTTCCACTCCTGCTTAGTTTTACTTGATCAGACTTCTACCTAGTGGTAGAAAAGGAGAACTGCATTTCCAGGGTGTATTAGGTACAGATGACCTGTCTGAAACTGGTTGTGTATCTTTTTATTATGGTATCATGATTAAATTTGTCAGACTTTTGAGTTATACCTTCAAAACCAATAGGAGACAAAGATGAGTATAATCCTATTCCATTCTGTAGGTCAAAAGTAGTAAAACTTGTTGAAGGGAATGATGAAGGAATTTAAAGAGTATTCCTCAAGCAGTAAAGAATGCCAGCTATTATACTTAGCTTCTGTAGGTAGCATTGGAATGGGCATAATAATTTTCAATTGTACAGATACTTCCAAATATGGAAAGAAATGTCAGAGGGTAGAGTTTTTCTTATGTAGGCTTTCCTTTCTTAAGTATTTTGTTGTTGTTCAACAGGCACGTTTGTAATGCCAGTTTTGCTCAACATGCATGTCAGTTTTAAATGCAAACATTTGGATTCTTAACATACGGTTTTACTAGTGTGCAAAATCCAAAATGTAACTTTAATAAAGGGAAGATGATTCATTGTGTTAGTCAATAGTTTCTGAGCTAATTTTCAAATTCTTCAAAAAACATGTCTTCCCTCCACACCACCATGTCTCTCAGAACTTCCTAAATCAGTATGCCAGGAAAAAGAAAAGTAATGTTTCCGATGGATTAAGATTTGGTCACTGAATTTGTGAGGCTAAAAGCTGTAAAAGTATATTCCTTGTACAGGTATTTAATGTAATTTTTAGTGGAGAAAAAGGTGTAAAATTACGCTAGGTTTGCATACTGTTTTTCAATTCCCGGAATAAATGCTTAGAATTGTCCTCTAAGTAAGGAAGTTAATGAAGAAAATTGGTGCTGCTTTTAGTATTTAGTATACTTTTAAGATGCTGGCTTCTGAAAGGACAGAGCTCACTTCTACCTGGTTTTTGTGGTGATGCAGTCTGTGCTCCTGTTTCCTGTGCAGACAGCAGCACATCTAACCCACCAAGTAGTGTCCTCTTAATGCATGATTATATTTATGTTGAATTAAAGCATTTGTAGGTGAACTTACTTCTACTTGTCCTTTTAATACATTTGTAAAAGCCTGCTTTAGAAATTTAGAAGTTCAAAAAAACCCAACAGTTCAAGTCCTTCCATTTAATGCATCACACTATTTTTAGTTAGCATTCCCATAAACACTTGAAATGATTGAATTGGTTTCTGTGGAAGCAGGGGGAGAGAGTGAAGGGGCAGGAGGAGCCTTCCAGGTAAGTGAATGGGGTAATGATGGAATTCACCATCTTTCTGCAGTTTTGGTATCTTTATGTAAAGCTTTCCTGCTTCAGTCTCCACTGTAAACTCTCAAGTGCTTAGGTGAGCAGACCTTTTGAACAATTCTACTTTAGCAGTGTTTCTGCCCTAGGTAGCTTTTTGAAGCAGGGAGAGGGGAAAGCATATTAAGGTGAATGGATAACCAAACAAGTGCTTATGATATAGATGTACTTTAATGTTAGCTATTTAATGTACACCTGTTGAAAAATGTGTCACTGAAATCAGTGACAGGTAGAAAATGTTAAAATGAAGTTAAATATGTGTTCTTGAACATTTTCTTCGTTCTTTTATGTATGGTTTTCAGAAATTTCAGTACCAAATGAATCTGGTTTTAATGTTCCTAATGCTAATTTGTTTTAGATGAAGAATAATCTTGTTAAATGCTTTAAGTGAATCCTTTAAGCCTGACTAAACTTAGTGTCATTAATGCATCAAAACCTCTCTAGTTTTACTTCAAGGAACAGGAAATGCTGACCACTTCAATCCACATAGATGGTGAATATACTACCACTCAGCCTCCCTATACCCATATGATGGTTTCATTTTTGTCACTGTCATACACTTTCATAACTGTCTTTTTAGTTTTACATAGCAATTTAGAGATGAGATACTTCTAATTCATTTGTAAATAGGCCACAGAAGTTACCATCTTCAGCAATCTTGAGGTCTTAAATAAAGTCTCCTAGCCCGGTCAAGAAGAAGCATACTGAGGCATGGCTTTCAGAACCTGCAGCTGTACGTGTGAACAGAGCATAATTCACAACTGTGAGCTCCTATCAGTCAGGCTTTAAGTAGGATTATCTTCCAGCTAATAACACAAACTTTACTGCCTTCATGGGACAGTTCTTATCTCTTGTTTAAATGAGTGTACTTTCAGCTAGCAGAAGACTCATGACTGCTAGTAATATTAACTTACCACTTATTCCTCTTGTATTATACAATTTAGGGGACTTCCTGTAATAATTGCAGGTAGCCTTTTCATTTTTAGTCATCTGTCACTCATAAATCAGTGTCTTAAGAATAGTTGTCAGGGCAAATCTCATCATTTGTACAACCTTGTTTAATTAATATAAATTGCAAAGCTCTGATGCTGTATTTCAGACTTAAGCCTTTGGATATAGAGTTTATGAAGCGCCTGCATGAAAAGGTGAATATCATTCCACTTATTGCCAAAGCAGACACACTTACACCCGAGGAATGCCAACAGTTTAAAAAACAGGTGAGTTGAAAAATTAATGTTTACAACGTAGGATAATTTAGTAAGTTGATCCCTATGGAAATGGTGAGATTTAACTTACATGCGAAGTTTAAACCCTGAAGCAATAACTTGAGACAGCAAAACTAAGTCATTTATATCTCTAGATTTAATTACAATTCTTGGTGAAATAATCTTGTTTCTGTCCTCAGGGAAAGAGGTTTTTCAAGTATAGTATGTTTCTTGGCAAGTGAAATAATTCACTGCTGAGATAAAAATCAGTAAGGGAGGAAAGAAGCTTTCAAGATTTAGGTGCCTAATAGAAGTGTGTTAAAAAAAAGAAGGTATTCAACAGTATCATGGTATTACTGATTGCACTGTGATATTCACTTCCATGTTGATGCACTGTAATTATTAAAGATACCTCAGGTATTACATGAGAATCAGTAAACCTGTTCACTCCTGGGTGTGGTAATGCATTTTAAAGATGGTGAGATAATTCTGACATTGATATAGCTGATACAATGTCTTTGTATTTATAGAATATATTTACTGTGAGTGTCTACAAGTTGTTTGTTTTATTTTCAGCTACATGATCAGAGTAGAACAGTTAAGCTTTGTGGTATTGTATGAAGAGGACAAGGGGGACCCAGAACAAGACAAGACATAAAGCTTGTTTTATTGAACTCTGTCCAGTCCTAGTTTAGAAGAACACAGAGTTCTGAAAAGAAGGTGGCATTGAGAGGTGTTGTATGTAAAACTCTTGATTTAATTAGATAAGATTAAAAATTAAAAGGAAAAAATGGTAGAACACAGGATATTTCTAAGTATACAAGCAGCTTTATCAATGAGTGGATGTTAAATAGGGGAGGTTTTCCCAAACCAAACTTTGAAAATAAGTCCTTGCATGATTTGGAAACTCAATTTCTCTCAAGACTGCAAACTCGTGAGCCATAAATATTCCCTAGGGCTCTGCAGTGCAGCTGTCAGCTAAATGGTCTAATATTTTTCCATCCTAAAATTCTGCAAAAATATTTAGCTTGTTTTTAAAAATAGTCTTTAGTCAAATAGAGCATCAAAACAGGACAGTCACTTTTTTGATGACACTCTCAATTATTCCTAAATTTTCATCATTGCTTGCAGATGTTTTTCAACACTACTAACTGCTAGAGTTAGTCCATCAGTCACAAACTCTATTAAAATAGGCAGGTGATCCTGCTTCAAGCAACTGATGCTCAGGTATGCTAGAAACAGAAAAGGAAAGGAGTGACAGCAGTAGTCATTGTGAGAACTCGAAGGGATAAATTGTGCCTGCGATTATATATTCAAGTATCTGGTTTTTTTGAGGGACCCAATTGTAAGACTGGTCTGACTGTTGTACTAGGTTTTGCACCTAATTCTATGCAGGTAGAATTCCCATTAGAGTAAACCTCTTGTTTGTCCTGTTGTAGAAAACTGGTATTAATTTTTACTGTCTTGTATTGGTAGATAGTATTCTGGTAGCTGGGAGGCTCTAGCTCTGATTGTGTCTTCTCTTGGCTAAGGAGAGATGGTCACACTGTGAACCCCTTGGGTGTCACCTGAGGGTGTTAAACATGTGCAAGTTCTGTGTTGTAATTTAAGTCACCTTAATTTAAAGGATTTTACCAAGCTGACAAAAGGAGGAGAATCAGGCTGCAGGAAAAAAATCAGGCTGTTACAAAGTGTTAAATCCTCAAACAAATAATAATTTTGTTTCTAGATAATGAAAGAAATCCAAGAACACAAAATTAAAATATATGAATTTCCAGAAACAGATGATGAAGAAGAAAATAAGATTGTTAAAAAGATAAAGGTAAGCTAATTTTCTTTTGAAAATGTGCTTATGGAGGTGCAAGGAGGGGTTGAGTTTGAAAAGCATTTGGTCATCAATGAAGAGCCCACCAAAATGTTTAGAAAGTAGAAATCAGATGTAGAGTTGTCCTAAGGGTCAGTGTTCCTTATCAGAAGCAATGAAAGACATTATTAAGTCATCTAAGTCCTTCAATGGCTAAATTCAGAATGAGAGCGCTGGATCGCGTGTTTATGAATGAGTTCTTAAAGATCACTTTGTAAAATTCATCCTTATTTGTCTTCCATCCACCCTCCTACAGCCTACCACATTTATTTTTTTTTTTGGTTCTGAGCTTTCAAGGAGGCAAGGGCTGTCCTTCAGACAGAGGTGTGCAGTGGCATGAAGTGTGTGCATTATAGCTAATAGCTCTCTGGCTGATTGATACTCTGAAACCTTAATGGAGATAACTGAGTAAAGAAAATCAAAAAGACTGTCAGGCTGTTGAAAGGCTTTTTCTTAGTTTACTCATGTTTTCAGTTTGTTCTTTCATGTTGGAGTCCATGTTGTATATGTTTCTTGAGCCTTGCTTCTGTTTGTTCAGTAGCTATAACAACTTGTAAGAGCTTTTAAATTTTTTTGTTACTGGGGAAATCTCCTAGGATAGATAAACACAAAAAGGACAAAAAATGAAAGATGTTTTGGGACTAACCCTAGAGAAGAGGGGAATAAAAAGCAAAGACAAAAGTGCGATATACTGGGCTTTGTACTTTGTCCCTTTCTGCCCCTTGAAGCTGCTCTTGTCTCCTTTGTTGCTTGTTGCACTGGAGGCATTCTTGATTCAGCTGAAAACAAGAACTTGGCGTAGTTCTTTGCCAAACCTTTGAAAACTGGGTACAAGATCCAGTTGAAGTAACAGCCCTTGTAGCCAGTAGGTATATGACTTGGTAAATAATTGTGCAGTTGAATAAATAGGAAATGGTTTGCCTCTTGCTTAGCTTACTAAGTAACAGTAATGTCTGTTCCTTAACTAGATTTACAGAATCTAGCAGCATAAGGAATTCAGGAGTGTGTATGTATACAAGTCATTAAACTGGGCCGAGGTTAATAAACATCACTATTCTTGCACTTTTGGGTTAGCTGCACTGCAGTGTTACAGCACTGATCTAACTTAAGTCAAGTTAATACATGGGCATGCTTTCAGTATCTTTTGGCAGCAGATTTTGATTTTTAAAGTCATACTTTATCTTGTAGGACCGTTTACCTCTTGCTGTGGTAGGTAGTAATACGATCATTGAAGTCAATGGCAAGAGAGTTAGAGGAAGGCAGTACCCATGGGGTGTTGCAGAAGGTAAGGCTTTCTTGTGATTTTTTTTAAAATCCATTTAAAACTTACTAGACATGAGTCTGTATTTGAAATGTTTGAAATGCTTAGTTTGAATGGTCATTGGTCTGGAAATTAATTGAATATACCATTTTGTTATTCTGACAATATTGGAACAAGGTAAAGGTTTTGGCAACATGTAACTTTGCAAGCAGATTTCTGTTCAAGTCCCAGTGAGAAATTGTAAAACCTGTAGTAATTTCTTGCGGGTAATGATGTGACTTAAATTACAGTTGTTTTCTAGCTTTTTTACCTCAATTATCTTCGTCTAAAATCTGTGTATTAAATTCTTCTTTCTAGAGCATTCACATTATAGATATTAATTTGATCAATTCAGTTGTCATAAATACAAATTTTCCCAAAACATCTGAGTCTTAAGTGCTGGGGTGTAGCAACAGAAAGGTACCTTGTAATGAATAGAGCACTTGGAGATTTTTTTAAATTTTGTTTAATTTATTTAAAATTTTTAAATTCCTACAGCTATAGAGGCTAGAAGATAACTGCTTGTTATTCTGGCAGCCATTTCTTGTGCTTCAATGCCATTCATATATTTCAAATGCCACATGGCATGACTTACACCACGCTCTGTAGTAAAGCAATCACTATTAGACTGTTTTTCCACAATCATTGAGTTTTTTTCCTTTGGTGTGCATGTATTGAATAAAGAGAATATTTTTTCCCTCACTATTTCTGCCTTCCAAGGGCAATGGACTAGAAATTGAATGCAGTGTAAAACAGACAAAAAAACCCCAGCTAACAAGCAGTGTATGGACCAATACTTGAAAAAGGAATGCTGTAACACTTTGAAGTGCATGTCTGGCAGGAAATGAGGTTTGGCAGAAAGTAAAAACCAGCTGCACCAGAGAAGATCAAGCTTTATTTCAGGCTCTTCTGTTGACATTTGGAGATGTGCAAAATGGTGCAGATTTTCTTTATTTTAAAACAAATTTCTGAAAGGTTTCGTGTTCGCGACTGTATGGCTTTTGGAAGGGAAGAGCTAGCCTAACTAAAAGGAACCTCTTGGAGTGGCTTTCAGTCTGTCAGCTAAGGACAGAGATGATGCTTTTTTGAGAGTATGACTTCATGTACCATCTGAACGGAATTTACTGGTCTGCATAAAACCGTGGAATAAAATAATGCAGGAGTGCAGATACAAGAATGAACACACAAAGTGGCAATGTTCTGCATTTTTCTGTAGAATTCACTGAATTTACTTGGGCTATTTTACTTCCTTCATCCTGTTTTCTTCCCTCCTTGCCATGAAAATGTCTGTCTTTACTTCAGAGGCACATTGGAACCTGCCCTATGCCTTCCTTTTCTGTGTGCTAAGAGCTTTGTGTGTTGCTTTCTCTGTCTGCACATGAGGGAGTTCTGGAGTGTGCATTTTTCTCAAGTGTCGTTTCATGATCTCTCAGGGAAATGCCACTCAATAGCATCAGCCTCTTCTACTTTAGTGGGCTAATAGGTACAGTGAAATAGGTGGCATGTATTGACAACTGCCAGCTCTCTCTTCGTCTGTAGGTGGATGCATCAAATTCAGTACACAGCCTTTCTTTGCTTCATTAATAAAGAACTAAATCCATATTAACATTAAAATTAAGACTTCTGCAACTTATTGGGCAGGGACGAACAGGTTGAGTCTGTCTTTAAAAGGTTTTTGAATATAGCTGGATCTAGACTGAGGTCTTCACTTAGAGTCTGATCCTTACACGACTGTGCTAGCAGGCAGCCAAAGGATCAAACAGTTAAACTGGCAAAACTGTGCTTGTGTTGTCGTTGCTTACTCTGCTGCACTGACTCAGAGTGCAGTTTGCCAGTATCGCTTAGGGGAGCATAGGAACTCTGCTAGTCAGACACATTAATATAGTTACAGTAATGCTTTCCTTCTGTTAGCACACATGTTGTTTGAGTAAGGAAAGGCTGTGAGAGTAATTTGTTGTTGGAATGAATGTAGATGGGTGACATCTTACCTTCCTGTAAGGCACAGATTTTTTGGTTGACATCTCAACAAAAGCTTACTTCTTCTTGCAGTTGAAAATGGTGAACACTGTGACTTCACAATTCTGAGGAACATGTTAATAAGGTAAGTAACTGACAGGTAACATTAAGTTTTCTGGTATGCCTGAGAGGTTGGGAAGTCATATCTTGGAGAAAAAAGAATTTGAGATAGTGAGTTCATACGAATTCCCATATTTTTAATTGTAAACAGTTACCATACATTTTATGATAATTTGTTTACCACATATTTAGCAAGCAGTGGTGTTGGTAGTGAATTTTTTGTGATTACTTGCTGTGTTGTTACTAGTCCATAGGAACCTGACTTACCTGTTAGTGCTGATATGTACTTAGTTGTAGGCATTTTCTAAAACCTTTAGCACTGAAAATTTACCTAAAGCAAGACTGCCTGTGCTTTGTTGTGTTAGATGCTGAGTCCTGTGCTCCTAGCAGTCCACTAGGTGACATCTGCTGTAAAAACTGTCAGTTTGATTCCTAAGCTTTGCTTTTCTCCAGGCTGAGAGTGGAAAATTGTGAAAAGTGAATGCTTTTAGCTTAGTCTTGAATGTAACATTTAGCTTTTGTAGAATTAAAAGATAGAAACTAGAAAGTTTTGGCTTGTTGTTTCTTGCCTGACATGCTTTTTCTCACCTACTACAGTAGTAAAATCCAGTTTTCTTATCTGCCTATCAAATACCTGCAAGCTTATCCACAGAACTCAAACTTTCCAAAGACTGGTCCTGTAAGTTAGTGTTTGGAATATTGCAAGATTTAGATAGTTTGATGCAAGATAATCTGGTATTTCTGTGCCTTTGCCATCTTGACAGCTCCAATTTAAATTATAGAGTATCAACATTGTGGGGAATGGGGCATTGATATAACTTTATTCAACTTGATATAACTTTGCTGGTGTGTTTCTGCAAAATGAACAGAGACTGATTTTTGAGAGAATATTTTGTATTATTGCACTAATCTGATAAATTACACTTGTTGACAGAACTCATATGCAGGACCTGAAGGATGTCACTAACAATGTACATTATGAGAACTACAGAAGCAGAAAACTGGCAGCTGTTACATACAATGGTGTTGACAACAACAAAAATAAAGGGCAGCTAACAAAGTAAGTTCCAGTTAAGGATGTATTGCTCTCTAATCTTTTTACTGTCCTTTTCTTTTTGGTTGACTGGTTTTATGAATGTGAGGTGATGTTTTTGGTTTTGGGTTTTTTGGAGATGCTGGTGTGTTTGTATGTATATACCCTTCAGTCAGTTGTCTCTGCTATGTCTGAAACAATATGCCTCTTTTTTACTTGTAATTTGGGTTTTTTCCTCTTTCACTAGGGTTTACACTAGTTTCAGTGAACATGTTAAATAATAGATTCAGTTTTGAAGAGAACTGTTATATTTATTCTGAGTTTTAATTCATTGGTACTGCAAAGCTTTTCTGCATTAATTTCTATTTTGGTTTATATGTTACTTGTGGAATTATTGGTTCTTCTGCGTGAATGATCAATACTCTGGGTCAGGAATGTTTTTCAGAAGAATGGGTTAAAATTTGTTCAGAATCTCCAAAAAAACCAGACCTGCTACTGTCATCTTTGAAGTGCTACTCTGGCTACTCATATGGCTGCTTATCATGGCAGGGGAATTATTGCAGCATCATTATCTTTCATGAGAAGGGAGTTGCAATGCAGTGTTTGGAGGCTTTTGTAGACATTTTTTCAAACTCTGATACATCATTTTTATTACCTCTGACAAGAAGTTACTTATCAACCTGATGAAATTATTGAAAGATTTAAAAGTAGGGTACTGTATTCTAAATTGTATAATGCTATTTGAGAATAGCTACACTCAAATATCCTGCTCTGCATGTACTAACTGCATCAACAGTAATTAGTGATTAAATAATTAATAATTAGTGGTGCTCTTATTTTGTACTATATTTAAGTACAAATTTTTAATCAAAGTATAGGGTACTATTCTTTACAGCTAATGGTATGCAAAGTTACAGCTGTTCTTCCTGAAAAGGTTCCCTGAAATTAGTTGGAAATACCTGCTGTGTACATCCATATGACAACTACGAAGCCATTTTTCACTAAAGAAATGTCTGTTCTACACTCTCTTAGTGCTTTAAAAGTTATGAGGGAATGATTTAAGTAGACATGATTCAGTTTCATCTAGTGTGAGTCTACATGAGACTTCCCTGTTCAGTGCTGACAAAAAATATAATGGTTTATGTCAGTTATAGTAACTCTTCAGAAGTGTACTTGCATTTAAGTAGAGTTTCTAATGAGGTCAGGTCTTAAAAATACTAGTTTTCAAGTATATGTGTCCATAAAACTGTGGTTACTTCTTCTCACTGTCATGTTTCTTGCCATCATGTTATCCCTGACTCGTGTCTCTAGGCTTCTGAGTGCACCTAGCAAGTACGTCAAGTGAAAATGTAGTAATAGGAGTGCAGAAGAGAAAATTCTGCATTTTCTCCAGGACTTCTCACTTGCTATTACTATGCTTTTTACTGTAGTATTATTTGCTATTACAGTACTGAAAAGTTAACCTTTTTATCCCTGTTGTTATTTGGGATATCAAAGGAAGTTATTTACATTTTTCTGTGTGTGTTAAATACTGGGTTTCTTATATACCTTTCAAAATCATAGTATGTTTTCCTTAGATTTTGGAAAATCTGAATTTTAGTGATGACACTTCGACCATTTTTGTTTTGTGCCTGCTTAGATTGGTGTTAGTCTGCACCTACAAACTCAGTCTGTTACCTCATCCATGTAAGGACTGGTTATTCTGCATTCTTAAAAATAACAATAGAGTGACTGTTAAAAATCACTTTTTATTCCCATGTTGCAAACACAATAAGATGTTATTTTATACAAAAATACATCTATGAGTAGGTTTCAAAACTCTTTGTGGCCCTCCTTCACCCCCCCACTTCATTCAGTTTCTGATAGCATTTCTGATACTTGTTTTTGAGCCAGAGCCTACGCTACAAGGGTCTGGAATTACTTTGCTTTCTGAAGCATGCTCACTTTGCATCTCTTGTCACTTCAGATCACTGTGCTGTCCCACCTGAACATTTCCAGGTGAATGTGCTTTCTGGAACTATTTTCTCCATTATGAATCTGTTGCTTGGAACACTGCAGTATTGCAGCTCAGAGATTAATACATAGAATTGGTGCTCTTTGCTATCAGGGCTTTTTTTTTTTTTTTTTTTCAAGAAATTGAGTAAATAATTGCAGTTTGATTCAGCCATCTGAAAAATGGCTAAGTCTATTGTAAACTTAGACTGTTTTGAACATTTTTTAAGCGTTTGTTCCCCAGAACATAGAGTGACTCAATAAATAAAAACATGAAATTCTTATCTAGTATAGCTGAAGCAGCATAGAAGGAATCTTCCAATAACCATGTGCCTCCTGGAAACTGAGGGGGAGAAACGGATATGAACAGTTTGTCTGTGCCTCCCCTTAAGAATTTTATGCTTGCCTGCTGGCCTTTTAAAATAAGTCTGTGTCTCAAATTGGGGCAGTATTGATTCTTGCATGGGAGACAGATCCTGTATCTCTGTGTGAGACTGGAGACATGCTCTGATGCTGTCTGGTAGTATTACAAGCATATGGTTAAATACAGATACACCCCCTGGCTCTGGGAGCTCCTAAGCTGCTTGGTTTTGAGAGACTGGGAGGGCAGACATACCAGGAGACATGCAGTGGTGCTTGTACTTTTCCAAAAGTATCTCCTGCTGGCAGCTGTTGGAGGCTGGATTGACCTTTTGTACCTTTAAAACAGCTGTATTTTTATGATCCTAGCAGATCTCAGTTTTTCATGCAGCTGTTAACATATTTCTTCAGACAAAAATGCTAATGTGAAAACAAACAGAAGTATATGCTACAAGTTTTAATAATACTGTGCAGATGAATTGAAACATTTTTCTTTCCAGTTAATAATCTTAACTCTGATTTGCCTCCTTTGATTTGGTGAAACTTGACTGTTCTGTAAGTAACTTGTTAACTTAGGAGCAATTCAAAGCATGTATTTTCTATGGTTATGGAGCTTCTTTTTGTATTTTAGGTTTAGTCTGATTTTTCAAATTTTCAATATCATCCTAACCATTTAAAAAATAAAATGTCAAGGTAATCTTCACATATGTAGATAACTTGTCTCTTTAAATTGTATGGTAATTGTAATTTCACATGTGTACTATGTGACATGTGAGAAAATTGGCATTTACCCTGAAATTCAGGTGTTGTAATTTGAGAAATCGTTTTGGTTTACTGTATGAAGCTGCTATCTTCAGTGAATTTAAAAGTAAAATCTTATTTTTATTGAAAGTCATATTGTATGCTGTAAAGATGGGTCTTATCCATCATCGGTCCAGGGTAACAAAATACACAATACTCGAGTCCCTCTGCCTGCTTAGCCCGGACCACTTGCAGCTCCCTTTGCCTGTGTTCTTGGCGAGTTCTGTGAGATGGCGTCTGATGCCATGTGAGGGGATGGTGAGATCAGCGCTTGTTTTCAGCCCGTTTTTGGCTGAGCCGAGGCGCGCTGGGTGCAGCATCCCGCGGCCCGGGGGAGGTGACGCTGCAGCCGAGCCGCCGATGAGACCTCTGCTGGCCGTGGGAGCCTGGTGCTATTCCTGCAGCGTCAGAACATTCCCGGGCGTTTAGTACACTGGCCGCTGCTAGCTGGCAGATTCCAAATGAGGAGATAAGCCTCCAGGTGGCATTGGTTTCTGAATACTTGTTTAGAGCAAGTGGTGGTTCATGTCACTAAAATATCTAAAATCTTTTTAAAAGCATAGGTGTTGTAGGAAAACTATTCCCGAAAGCCTCTGCACATCAAACCTGTGTTAATATTGACGTGATGTAATGATTAACTAACTGAATTTGAAATAAATATAACAAGCTTTAACTAACAATTTTTCCTTTTCGTGTGAAAAATTTGTTTCTGGGGAGCACATAATTAGCTTTAGGACTTTATTAATATTGAATTTACTTTTTTAATTATTGCTTTTTGTTTTTGTGGTTTTATTTAAGCATGCTAAGCTAAGCCTCTGTATTTTTTGTTTTTTAGATTTGACACAGTTGAAGGCATGTAAGTGGTCATTTAAATTTTTCAAAAAAACTTAAGACAAAAATTCTATAATCACAAAAAAGATTTCACTGTTTGATGTTTCAAATTTAAAACAGCTTTCTGGTATCCCGCTCTTGGCATTGCTTTTTCCACTAGCAGTTGGTTTGGATTTTTTTCCTAAAGCTGTGCTACAGTAAATTTTAGGAATTTATAAATGCTTACAGTGACAAATACCTCTGTAAAAAACCATCCTCTTTAGAAGCCTTTTGGCTAAGAGTCAAGTCAAATTTGGTCAAATTTCAAAAATCAGTAGAAGTGCTTAAATTATGGAAATCCCCCAGTTTCTATCCGTAGCTCAGTCATCTTTGTATAAATACTTATAAAGAGTTAGTGGAATTTTTATCCTTATCTGTAAATTTACAATTCTTCACTGAATTGGGGATTTAGTAACTTCAATAATTTCTGACCATGATTTTATCTTATTATCTGCTTGCAGACATTCTACTTCACACATATCTAGAATAATTTTTAATTTTTGCAGAATAACTTAGAGGACTTATTAGAGTACTTGTCCTCTGAAATCAGTTAAATGTTTTACATTTTGCATCTTTGTTTAGTGGTTTTTGGGGGTTTTCTCCCTTCAGCTCCTTTTTGTGTGTGTGTGTGTGTGTGTGTGTTTTTTTTGTTTGGTTGGGTTTTTTTGTTTAAATCCCTTGTATAATTTTGTCCTAAAATACCGGTCGATGTGCTTTTACCCGTGTCATGTACTTAGGACCTAACAAAACCAGTTGTGACCTATGTTGTAAAGCTCTCAGCTGTAAATGCTCACTTGTCAGTCAATCAGATTTTCTGTGCAGACTGATTTTTACCACTTTCTCAAGTACAGCTCGCATGACATCCCCATTGGATTACAAAGTTTTCAATTAAAGGACAGTTCTGCACCCCTTTTAAGTTAAAAACTGCAGCAGTGATTCCTCAATGCTTACTCTACTTGGTAGATTTAATTTTTGAAGAGCAGATGCATTTGAGAACTTTACATCTCTAGAAGAAAATAGTCTTGTTTTGACAGCTGCTTAGCTTCCACAAGAACTGCTACTCACCTCTTCTTTCACTTCCTTAGTATTTTTGTGCCTTATTGTACCTGACCTGCGTTTAACCATTAATTTTTTCCTTGTAAAAGATTGCTAGCAGTTGGCCTTTTGAAGGACTTAAGTAAAAATTAAACTGAAGATCAATTTCAGTTCTGTATATTATGCAGTATTTTACTCACTAGTCCAAGCATTGCAACTATTAATTCAGATTCATCTTAATATATACATTGGATATCCTTTGCTGATTGATTGTAACTATTTCAAATACAATCAGTTCTTCATTTTTGCCAACACAATAGTTAAAACTTTGTCCTTTTAAGCCATAGATACTCAAAGCTGAAACAAGAGGCCAGTGATTTGTTTTGATTGCTCTTTGTGGAACAGCTGAGTCTTAACAAAACTCTGTGGCAATCATCACTAGATCTCAATTATCCTGTTTTATTAGATATTTCCAGTGAAACTTCCTATTTATATCACTATAACATGGATAGCAGACTTATACAGCTTTAAAAATTCAGTACAATCCAGGAAAGTATACCATAAAGTATATGGAAAAATTAAAAATAATATGCATTATTTTTATACATTACATTTATTAATAGCTTTCTAAAGGTAAACTTTCCAACTAACACTTTGAAATACTGATGTTTAGTTGCCCAAACCCTTTTTTCAAAGCTGATCTCTCTTTAAAACTATGACCAGAGCATTCAACACAGATGTAATGTTAAATGTCTCTTGGGCTCCCTTGGGAACAATGAAGATTTTGAGAGAAAATCAGACTTTAGTCTGCAGCACTCCTCATTTCTTATTATGTCCATTAATTTTTTTATATATTTGAATTGTGGGGAAGAAAAAGATGCCTGAAGATCCCTTGGAAAATGCTAATTTTCTTTTTCTTGTTATAACATTGATTTCCTCTCTTCCCATGACCAGGTGGTTCTACAGATAGAAAGTCAAGAGTTTCTGTTAACCTAAATGTAGTGTAAATCAATTATGGGGGAGGAAAAGACATTGTATGAAATATCTTTTTGAGTAAAGCTTATCTAAGCAGTTAATATAATAATGCAAATTGAATTTAAGCTAGCAGTGCCTACAGCGATGTGTTTGTCTTACTGCTTCAGCATTTTTATCTTACTTTTTCCAGATGCCCTAATGTAACAGACAGGGAAAAACATTCTTACTAGCTAACTGCTTCTTCTGGATTTATGGCAGGAGCCCGTTGGCACAGATGGAAGAGGAAAGGAGGGAGCATGTAGCCAAAATGAAGAAAATGGAAATGGAAATGGAACAGGTGTTTGAGATGAAAGTCAAAGAAAAAGTTCAGAAACTGAAGGACTCTGAAGCTGAGGTAATGGAAGTGTTTTAAATACCAATATAGCTTGAGGCTGAACAAATGTAGAGATGGGACTTTTTGCCAAGACTTTGCAACATAATTGATTCCATAGTTGGTTTATATGTGTAAAGACAACACTGTTCTTCTTTCTCAGCTTGTTGCCTTCGCTGAAATGATATAAGCCTAAACTTAAAATGTAATTTTAATGTTCACATGCATTCTATTCTATTTTTATTTTCAGTCATGGCATGTTAAAATACCACTTAACTTCCTTACTCTCTTCTCCCTTTGAAATATTTTGTGCTTATTCTTCCATGTGATTTTAAAAGTTCTTGAAACTTTTATGCCTTACATAAGCTAATGCAATAATGATCATTTGTTGTGTATATTGAAAAAAGCATTCCAGGAATTGGACACAATGCATTTAGGACATCACCTAAATAAGAATTACTAGGCTAGGGAAGAGTCAGGGATTTATTTTTGTCAATGTTCTGGTATCATTTGAACAAATTTTATGGATACTTAAGGATACTTATCTCTTAACTTCTGTCATCTCCAGGTGAAGTCCTCACAGTGAAGCTGTTTTTTTACAGGCTTCAGGGGGCTCTGAAAGTGATCTTTTTAAGGAACTCTTAAAATTAGAAGTTTATGTAAAATTTATTAAGTTGAAATAAGTAATTTTTTAAATTTTGTGAAAGTGGTTTCTCACAAGAAGCCTGATAGAGAAGTTCAGAACTGTCAAAGTTCCTAAAGAAAGTTTGTCTCCAAATTTCAGGAAAATTGAGGAAACTTAGAAGGGTAGTTGAAATGCTTGGCAGCCTAGGCACTGTAAAGTGCCAAGGCATACTGGATCAGAGGAAAAAAATCAATCTAGAGGGTTGTTTTTTTTTTTAACTGAATAGATAGGGATATAAATAGTAAGATACATCAGTCAGCAATTTGAGGATTTTAAAGCTATCTGTTTTATCTGGATCATGGTTTTTGTAGTCACTTGATTTGTCCTTTCTTCAATTTCTGTCTTGAATCTTTTTGAACCCTTTTTTCTTTTGGCCTCCACCTTCTCTGTGTTATGTGAAACCCAAAAATATTTCTGATTTTATGTACTATCTCATGACTTTTTGACTGAGTGTATCTTGTGATACCAGTTTTTTATGTTCATGCAATTCATTCTTCTTTCTTCACCATTCATGGCTTTATAAACTTCTGTTGTATTTATCTAAATGTAGGAAAGTAGACAACAGACAGTGCTGTGTAAAAATGCACAAAAAGAAGTAACTTAAGGGTTTGTGTAAAACAAGATCTTCCAAGAGAGTAAGGAAAGAGGAAGTTTTATATCACTTTCTCTGAATTGTGGACATCAGGTCGAGGGAAAGGATGCTCCCCACTGCTCTGGTGAGACCCCACCTGCAGTGCTGCACCCAGCTCTGGGTCCCCAGCAGAGGAAGAACATCGACCTGTTGGAGCGAGTCCAGAGGAGGCCACCAAGGATATTAGGGGGATGGAGCAGCTCTCCTATGAGTGAAGGCTGAGAGAATTTTAATTGCTTGGCCTGGAAAAGAGGAGGCTTCATGGTGGCCTCATTATGACCTTCCAGTATTGAAGGGACCCAACAAGAAAGATGGAGAGAAACTGTTTACAGGGGTATTGAGTGACAGGACAAGGAGAATGGCTCAAAACTGAAAGAAAGTAGGTTTAGGTCAGATAATAGGAGAAAGCTCTTTATTATGAGAGTGGTGAGGCACTGGAACAGGTTGTCCAGAGAAGTTGTGGATACCCTAACCCTGGACATGTTCAAGGCCAGGCTGGATGGGACTTTGAGCATCTGAATCCCTGCCCTTGGTGGGAGGATTGGAATGAAATTGTCTTTAGGGTCCCTTCTGACCCAAACCATTCTATGATTTAATTCAATATAAAAAAACATTACACTACACAAAAGGAATCACTTCTCCTGTCAAGTGTTTCCATCCTCACAACACATTTGGTTGTCAGTCTGTCCCATCAACTTGCAAGAGAAAATTCTTGCTCTGTTTTAAAATGTTGACAGTTCACTTCCTCAATAATACTAATTCATTTAATTAGTGAATAAATTAATCCACTTAATATTTTTTTCAAAATAGATCCACAAAATAGTTAATGCTATTGGATGAAATTAATATTTTGGGTTTCTTCCCCCCACAGAAAGTCAAAGATGCTGCTCTTCTATGCATTAGTGATACTCAAATGCTCTGCAGTTTGCTGCTTAATGTTTGCATCAAATACCAAAGTATTTTTAAATTTCCTTTTATTTGCCAAACGTTCTGCTTACAAATCCTGTTTGTAAATTGGGCTGCATTTGGGGCATTTTCTGATAAAATGACTGTAAAACTGTATTAACTGTAAAATGAAGCTAGGGCATAATATAACCTTTTGTTTTCCCTTACTGGCAATACCAGTCTCCTCAGAGTTTTTTGTCTGAGCTACTTTCTCTGAAGAAAAAGAGAATACATAATTTTGTTGCATTAGTAAGTTTAGTTACTCATGTTTGTTAGTAGAGTTCCAAAAGCTGCTGTGTTTTCTGCACCTACTGACTCTGTATGTAATCTTCTACAGCTGCAACGACGCCATGAGCAAATGAAAAAGAATTTGGAGGCACAACACAAAGAATTGGAGGAAAAGCGTCGTCAGTTTGAGGATGAGAAAGCAAACTGGGAGGCTCAACAACGTATTTTGGAACAACAGAATTCTTCCAGGTAATTTGGAGTCTTGTCCTGGCGTTGACGGAAAAAGTTCTGTAGCTTTCTTCTCAGAGGCAATTCCTGAGACAGTGATGGTCCATCCATGGTTGTTGACCACTATGGAGGAGTCACTTAAGAGCCAAGAAAAATCTTGAACTGCTTCTAGTTAAAAATGACCATAGTTCAGCAACAGTGGGAAAATTATTAGCTTCTAAAGCAGATTTCAGCCTGCAAAAACATGGTACCCACACATAAATAGATCTATGTAAAAAAATGTTTATATTGATAGATTTGCATCAGACTTCTGGGGGATGAAGAGTTAAAATCTTGAGAATTAAAATGTTTAATTCCCCTAGTCCTTGGGAGGGGAGATCTGGTGATAACTGCAATGCTTGATTCACACAATACAAGTACTGTGTACTTGGTAAGTTTCATCCATTGTGTTGTAACCAGTAAAGCCTTATTGAAGTGCCTGTTTTGAAAGGTGTATATAATTTTTTTAAAAAATCAGAACGTGTATGCATTATTTAACAAACTTTCTTTTTTAATGTCATTTTAGAACCTTGGAAAAGAATAAGAAGAAAGGGAAGATATTTTAAATGCATAATTTTGACCACCGGTTATGTATTAGTTGCCAATATGCCAGCCTGGACATCAGTGTTTGTTGGATCCGTTTGACCAATTTTGCACCAGTCACATAGTAATGGATTTAACAGCATGACAAATTATTGTTAATTTTGATGGAGAATGAGATGCCTTGAATTGTCTAGGGTGTTGTGTACTTGGAAAAATAACAGCTCTAAGTACCTTTTTTCATTCTTTTTTTTTTAAACAGGTGTCATTTTAATGCAAAAGAAAACATTTTACTGTTGTACAATCATGTTCTGGTGGTTTGACGGTTTACAGGATATCAAAAAATGCAGGACTCTAGGTGGTTTTAATGAGGATAAATTGCCATAATATGATGCAAACAATGCTTCTCTATTATTATATTAAAAAAATTCCATTCAGTGCAACATATACAATAGTGTAATTTAGTCTAACACAGTTGACCCTATTTTTGACACTTCCATTGTTTAAAAGGACACATGGAAAAAAAAGTTGTAAGCTTACAGTGCACCTAAGCTTTTTATAACAACCCATTTATGTTTTGAATTCTTTAAATATATGCTATTCTCATTTAGTAACTTCTTTAGCCAGAAGGATCTCATTACTGCTTCATTTTTTGTAATAACATTTAATTTAGATATTTTTCCATATATTGGCCTTCCTAAATAGAATATAGCTTCTTTCATATGGTAGGAACCAGTGAGTAAAATTTTCCTTTAACTCCCTTTTTACATTTTATGGTAAGTAGCAGGAAAACGCATTTATAGGTCATTTCTAGGCAAAATTGTGGAGTTAACTACCAACCTGTTTCTACCTGTGTGCAGTCTTTCTTTATTTTACTAGAAATGAGAATATGGCCTTGAGAAAAACATCACCATTTTGCATTTAGCTGTATTCATATACTGCATTTCTGTATTTTTGTTTGTATTGTAAAAAGTTACATAATAAACAATGTTGTGATGTAACACTCTGCTGTGTCAGGAATTGTAATGGAGTTGAACAGCTGAGTACTTCTCTGGAAATGTGTGAACTTTCTAAACTCTGATTGACCTGGGTCTTTGATTCATCTGAGGAATCAGTTTAAGGAGAAGACCCCATTTCCATGGCCATGCTCTGAATTGGCTAAACAAGGATCTTTCTATCATGCCCAGGAGAGGGCACCAAGTGCCTGCACACTGTATGCTATGTCCCACCAGTTCCTCTTCTGGCAGTCCTGCTTTTCCTGCTGTTCTTACTGCCTTCTGCAAGGTTTTAGGAGGATCTGGTGGATGGGTGGGAAACAACACATTTGTAAGTTGTTAAAAATTGATGGGGATTTCTTATGTCTGTGCTTGCCTATGGAAAAATGAAGAATATCTCATTTTTTGCAGATGTTCCCTGTATTATCCCTGTTATCACTCTGTTTCTATTCATTGTTCTTTTACATGATTATGATTACAGAAATATTATTTATTCAGCTAACTTCTCAAAGAAATTGCATTTTCAGTAGTCTGCATAAAGGCCTTCTTGTAACTCTTTTCAAATATTCTGCCTATCTCTTTTTCAGAAAGAAACCAAGTATCAGTAAGCGGACATTGCTTTCCTTTGCAAGTAAATAGAATTGCAAAATCTGGCCTGTGATACATCTCAGAGGGTGTACACTGCCTGCATCTGCCCCTCAAGGTTCGGTTTAGTTCAATAAATTGAATAATTTAATAACCAGGTAACAGTTACTATATAGGACTGAATTCTGAACTGCTTTTTGGGCTCATCAAAACTGAGGATGCACTCAATGTCCTGGTAGTTTAGCATCCCTCTTTGCTCTGAAATAGTGATATAATTTATCAGGAAATTTGGTTTCACTATGCTTGTCTTCATTCTCCCCACTGTTATTCTCTAGCTTCTCACACACACTCAGGATGATCAGAAACTTATATAAGCTCGTTTGATACTCTGTATTAATCATAGAATCATGGAATGGTTTGGGTTGGAAGGATTCTTGAAGTCTAGTTCCAGCCCCCTCATCATGGATAGGACACCTTCCACTAGACCAGGTTGCTCAAAGCCCCATCCAGCCTGGCCTTGAACACTACCAGGGATGGAGCATCCATAGCTTCTCCAGGCAATATAATCTATTACATGGCATTTGTATTAGAATGAAAATGTAGAGCATGTGCTTGGAGTTCTCTTCTGAAATAGTGCATTGCCCTTATGGGGAAGACTTCTGTCTCCTCAACATTTTTTTTTTAATGCTTAGGCTTTTCATTATGAGTTTGGGCTGCACCAGGGCTTTTGTATTAAAAAAGTAAAATTAAAAATGATGTGTGAACCTCTGCAATACAGTAGCTGTGTAGCCAGTACAAAATCTATAAGCTAAAGAAGCACTGTGTGACGGCCTAGGTTTGTATTTATTTTCTTCCACTGAAAAAAACATAATCTAAATGAAATTTCTGCAAAGCCAAAACTCGTTTTAAATGTTCCCTAAATTTACTAAAATTTCCCTGGATTAGTGTCACAACTCCAAGCACATGCAGCAGAGGTCCTGTGATGTGTGTGCTGATCAGCCAGAAACCTGTTGAGTCCAGGTGTCACTGGATAGTACTGGACTTGTCTCCTGTTTCTTTTAAAGTATGCAGGAAAACACCACCTGCTCTGCAGAGGCACAGAACAAGAAGTCTTAAGGAGCAGTCCTGTGCCTCTGCTGGGTGTTCCTGTGTCAGGAGTTGCTCCAATAACATAGTCCCAGGTAGCTGTGGGTCTCGAACTTCTTCTCCATTTGTATGAGAATGAAGATCTCCATTCAGCTTAGTGTATGTTCTGTGAAAGAGTGAGGGAGACAAAATAATCCTACTCCTGCCAGGCATGGCACTGCCAACAGCCCTGTAGAATGTGCAATTGCACTTAAATATGGGCAGTAGGTAAAATATTTCATTTTAGATAGATATGAAAATGCATCTGTATTTTTATATATGAAAAAGTGAGTAAAGATTGCAAACTTGAGATTTTCTTCTGATATAAAATACATTCCCACATTGGGTAGCTTATCGGGCTGACCACAATGGAGATTCAACATCCTGCGTGTCAAGATGCTGAAATTGCTGCTTCCAGCATGAAATACAAAGTTTTAAGGGAGTGATTTAGTTCTTTTGGCTTTCACTGCGATTTTCCCATTTGATAGGCAATGAGCTGCTGATGCCCTGACTTCTTGAAAGGCCACATGCTGGACCTCTTTGGTTCAGGTGACACCGTGTCACCAGAGTACTCTTGTGGTCAGGCTGCCAAAACTGATCCTCAATTGGGCACCACAAGGAATGAGGCAAATCTACATTTCCCCTTTATCATTTCCACAGTAAGCATAAGAGAGTCTTAATTGTTTGAGGATTGCTTTTGTCTTCATTGATTCAAGAAACTCCTCGATCTGATTTATGTTTAAATGGCTTAAAATAATGCTTTTAAGGTTTCAATACAGATAAATCAATATGGAAGTCAAGAACTGGTTCATGCTTTGACAACAAGCAGAAAGTGTAGCTGAAGTTGTGGAGCAAGCCTTCCTACCCTCATCTTCCTATTTATGCAGCATTGACAGGCCAGTTTGTCTGTGGGAAGCAAGGGCAGGCTCTGTTAGTGCCCAGGATAAGGATCTACTTTTCCCTGCAGATTACCTGATGAGGTTGTTTTTGCACACAGTTCTTGGGTTTCCAACCCATAGTGTTTACAAGCCTCTCTCGATCCAGTTGATGTTTCTCCACTGCCAAAATCTGTTTCCTGACCTTATGCTGTTTAAGGCTCAGCAGAGGCAGTTGCTTCCTTCACAATCCACACCCACCTCATCCCACATTCTGGTGAGTGTCCTGTTCTGCTGGGTGGCTGGTGGGTTTGGTGGCCAGCCATCAGGATATCCTACTCCTCACACCAGGTTCTGCTGTGCTACTCTTCCTGAAAACGGGCTGCCCTTGCCAGCACCTTCAGGAATGGAGCACGTCTGGAGCTTTGCTCCATGCTGTGGGTTTGCCCACCCTTGCCTTCCTGTTGCCACATGGTTACTTCTCTCAGGAACTACTCAGCTTGTTCCCCTTGGCAGCTTCCTTTGCTTCAAACTAGTCACGAGTGTTCAAATGTTGGAAGTGTGTTATATCCTGGTAAAAATGGCACAGGTCACCTTCAGGGTGTGCCAGTGGATTCCTCCCCCACACCTAGATCTAAACGCCTGCTGCTGCTGGAAAAAAGAACTCTTCCCATCGTCTTGGCTTGATGGAGGTTATTGGCTGTCTTTGGCTCTGGGCAATGGAGAGGAAGCCCAGTGAACAGAAGGCCTTCCCTTGCTGTGGTCCCAGGAATATATAGCTATGAGACTAGAGTTTGATCTGTTCATCGTGAATGCACAGCTACCTGGGCTGTCTCTGCCTGAGCAGGAGGGGGATGCAGGACGGCATCTGAGACTACAGGTGGGACCCAGCAGCAGCACTGGATCGCTGCAAGTGGCCTGGGGTGCCAGGCAGTGCTGCTGTGGTGGCTGCAGCTGCAAATAATTCCTGCATGCTGCACCCTGTTCTCTTGCACTATTAAAAGGGGATGACAGTGGAACAGATTTTTGAGCAATACCATAAGGAACTGCTGAATGACAGGAAAACAAGTCAAAATTTTTATCCTTTCCCCTCCTGATTGAAAAAGCAGCTCTGGTTCTGTAATATACCACCTCTGCACTGTCATCTGGAGAGGTTTCTGCGGCAGCCAAGATGTTTGCTTTGTGCAGACTGGGCAGTTTTTTAATGAAGACAATCATATTTCAGCTTGCCCTGGGACAGCTTGACCACATAGGTTGAGATAAAACATACGCTTTTGCTTTACTAAGGGAATATAATTCCTCTGGCTTCTCGGATATCCCCTGCCCCAGTCTGCTAGCAATAATCTTCACAATTAAAGGAAGTGGAAAAAGCAGTCATGTCACAGTGACCAGATTTTTGTAGTGTAGCAAGATTACAGAGAGGCAAGAGGAATCCTTTTTCTGCTCTCAAGACCTTCTCATTTGATAACCGTAAGTATTTCCTTCTCTGGGAGCTGCTGAATCACTTCTCCCCAGGCTTGACTTATCTCCATTTGTTGGGGCAGTCCCAAGCAAAATACAAGGCTTGGATATAAATACACGGAGATATAAAGGATTTGGAGGTGCTGATGGAGGAGAAGCTGGGTGTGATACAGCAACATGCCTTTGCAACCCAAAAAACAAACGTGTCCTGGGCTGCATCCAAAGCAGCATGGCCGGCAGGGAGAGGGAGAGGATTCTGACCCTTTGCTCTGGTGAGACCCCCACCTGCAGTGCTGCATCCAGCTCTGGGAAACTAGCACAGGAAGGAGGTGGACTTAGTTAGAGGAAGTCCAGAGGGTGCCATAAAGATGATCAGAGAGATGGAGCACCTCTCCTGTGAAGACAGGCTGAGGGAGCTGGGGATGTTCAGCCTGGAAAAGAGAAGGTTCCAGGGAGACCTTAGAGCACCTTCTAGTACCCATAGGGGCCCTACAAGAGAGCTGGAGAGGGACTTTTAACAAGGGCATGGAGTGATAGGACAAGGGGGAATAATGGCTTTTAACTGACAGTAAATTTTGATTAGGGATTAGGAAGAAAGTCCTTGCTGTGAGGGTGGTGAGGCACTGGAACAGGTTGTCCGGAGAAGTAGTGGATACTCCATCTCTGGAAGTGTTCAAGACCAGGCTGGATGGGGCTCTGAGCAACCTGACCCACTAGAAGGTGGCCTTTCCTGGGGAAGGGGGGTAGAGCTGGATGGACTTTATTTAACATTCTGTGGTTCTGGTGAAGAGAAAGGCTTACTTTGTATGTGCCATGCCTGAGAACTGTGTTGTCAGCATTCAGGCCTTCATGTGACTAGTGAAGGCCTCTGAGAACTTTAGATAAAGTCACCTAAAATTGTAGTTTTCCTCAGTTTTTCCTCTGGGAAGAGAGATTTGTGCCTCCCTGCAGAAGCAAAATTTTCATTACTTGCAGTAGGCAGGGCAATGGATCTTGGCAAAGGAGATGAAGCTAATTCGGCTCTAGTGACTGACTGTTCTGCCACATAGCATGGTATGAGCTCCCTTCCCTTTCTGCTGCTGTGCTGGTGATTTTAGACTCTGCATGCAACTGGTTGAGCCCCCAGAAAACAAACCAGTTTCAGAGTAATTTCATCATGTCTGGAAACCTTAAAAAAATTAAATTCAGATTAAATCAGCGTTATTCCCAAGGCTTTGCATCTCTATTCCTGTGCACCGGACCCTGTGGGGTTTCTCCTCTGTCCCCACAGATGGTGTAGCATAGTCCCTGCTGTTCCTTCCTAGCCACAGCCACAGGTCTGGCTGCTCAGCCCTGTACCCTGTAGCCCAACTGCATCTGCAGCTGAGGCTCCCTTCCAGATGGTTGTGATTAATAGATTTTTTCCCAGAGGCATTTTACCAGGGGGAATAGCAATCCAATGCTGCTGTTTCATCAGCTCTCACTGCAGAGCAACCCAGGCTCATTTTGTTTCATTTCTCATTGTCTGCCAAGCTACTGTCTCGCAGAAACATCAGCATTTTTACTTAATCCTGTACAAAGAATGTACGCTCTACTTCTCAAAATTACGACCTAATTCTTTGAATTGCAAATAAGGGCAGCAGTTTCACTCCTATTCCCAGTCTGTGTAGGCCATACAGTTTTTAACAATTCTTTGAAAAAAATTTTGAAAGTCCCTTCTGTCTTTAATTTGCTTTTGAGTGCTAAAGATTTAGCAAAGATTTAGCAAAAAAAACCCAAAGGTTTGCACCTCATGCTAGGTGGCACCAGGGAAAAAGTGGCAGCTAAGTACACAGCTGGGCTCATCTGAAGGGTTTGCAGATGATGTTTGCTTGCTGCGATAGCCCAGCTGATGTGCAAACCTGATTACAGGGAAGGGTGCAGAGAAAGGAGTGTTTTGTGGTCTGTTGTATTTGCCCACAGTACAGTGGAAGAAGAGTTGTTGGCACCTGAGTTAGGAGCAGAAAAAAATAGTCTGTTAGTCCCTGGAACATGCACAAAAATTCAAATCCCAGGAATGACCCAAACTATAGGGAACTGATGTCTGCCCTTATTTAAGCAGCAGGTGGCAACATCCTCTGCCTGATGAAATTCATCTTAGGTTTTTATGAAGGGTTTATTTTTCCTTCTTTTGGAACAAGAGAAACATCAGGCTCTGTTTGCAGCCTCTGCCTTTTTTGGGAGCACCTTGCCAGTGCCTCCAAAAGAAAGTCTACAGAAGCATAGGAGGAAAGTGTCTTGACTTTTGTGCTATAGTTCCTGTTTGGAGATGTTTCTTCCCCTGTGGGTTGAATAGACTGAGCGTAACCTGAAGTCAATCAGTGGTGTGCACAAAGGCACACAGGAATGCCTCCATGTATACTGACAAATGCTTTCCCTACATGATGGCTTTAGTAGGTTTGGGAATGATGCAGAGAAAAAGGTTTCCCTTAATACAAGGATGAGCACAGGTGTGTGTTTTCATGGCTTCTCAAATCGGCAGTTGGGAAAAACATCTCCACTTTCCTATTCCCAGCATTTCCCTGCAGAGCAGCTTCATGACCTCCAGGACTTTCCTCATCCTGCCCTTGTTTCCCCAGCCTCCTGCTTGTCTTCCCTGTGGTCATGCCCTGATCCTTCTGCCCCTGCCTCTTCTTCTGCTGCTCCTATAGTGACTGAGGTGTGTGTGGAAAAAGACCCCACAGAGCTGCCTCCTCCTCACCCATCCTGCTCTTCTCCTCTACCTCCCCACTCTCCTCTCCTGCCATTACCTCATCTTTCCTCTCCTCACTGTGCCTGCAACAGCTCCTTGTCCTGAGGGTTCTGTTGCTCTGGTGAGTAAGGGGATAATGAGAGAAAGCCACTTGGGAATGGACTGTAGTGCTGGGCAAGCAGCACTCAGCCGTCATGTGCTCCTGTTCATGGCTCCTCATGCACTCCAGCTCTCCACCTTCTTTTTCCACCTGCTGGCACAGGGACTGCTCAGCTGTCCCAAGGCTGGCTCTGGCCTGCAGGGAAAGGTGTCCTGAAGCTGAGATGGGAGGTAGCAGAGCTGTAGTCCCATGTGTTTGAAATGCATCTGATTGCAAGCTGGGCACTCATCCTGGATGACGTTTTAAAGCATGACTCTGTCTTGTTCACACTGCCTTTAATGAAGCATCAAGTCTCTTGTTTAAAACATGTTGCTGCTGATGTTCTTTCTGCTTCCACTGCTGAAGTTCAATCTGCTCCTGAAGTCTTGTGTGGGCCTTGGTAGGCCACAGACAAAACACTTGTAAATATGAATTCAGCCCCTAGCTTGAAATATCCTGGCACCACTCTGGTATCACAGTGGTTAGGCCTGAGATATGGTGGCTTTATCACAATCCTTGGGACCACAAACTCATAAATAGTCCATAGCCTAACTCAGGCATCTTTGAACCTCAGCTTCTTGAAAAAGCTTCTGTGGGCCCACTGACCCAATTCACTGTTTGTTTCTGAGTGCTTCATCCACCACCTTGTTCAGTCTCAGTCTGGTGGGGTGGGGTAATACATTTGGGGTTGGTCTCTAAGTGGGGAAGGCTAATTTTTAAATGAAAGCTGCTTGAAAAAGACTGAAATTATTATATTCCTTGCATAGGAGGTCCAAGAGTCCAGACAAAGTGGTTTAATTGTATTATTTCTAATGAAACAAATAGAAACCCAGTAATTTCTTCTATGTGCTGTCTTCGTCTTACATCTGTGTTCTTATGAAGCATACTCAACCTCCACTCTCAAATTCTTCTTATTGACAGATAATCTTGAGGGCCAGAGGTAAGGTTATATCATTTTAAACACTGAGGAACTAACAAATGAAGTGAGTCTATCATGGAGAAAGAAGCAGCCAGAAAATTATGTCAGATCACAAGATCATAGTACAACAAAGATTATCTCTGTAACTGTGCAGACACTAAAGGCAGCCCAGAAATTCTTGGGAATTGTGGAAGAGACATACATGACACTGATTTTAGAGAATACTAAAATATTCCTATCTGTAAGATGATCAACAACAGATGCCTGGAAGCTCAGGGGAATTCATTTGATCTCGGTCAAGATGCCAACTTATGAAGTCACAAAGTGATTGTAAGCAGTGAGGATTGCTATGGGCATCAGCAATAGACCTGCTTCCACTTTCTATTTCACCATCCGCTCCTCTCGTGGTTGTATTTCTGGTGTGTGAGTCACTTCTCTCTTCCATTTGCCTTTAATGTTTCTTTTTTGAAACCTCCTCTAACCACTGTTCTTCTTAAATTCCAGGTTTGTATGTCTTCCTGTCTTTCCATTTACAGGGACAATCCCCAGCCACATGAGGCTAGAGAACTGCACGGAGACAGCATGCAAAAAAATGGTCTTGTGTACTTAGAAATTTGATTTTCACATTCAGAAAAGGCAGGACCAGGTGTCAAACCTGCTCCTTCCTACTTGCTGCACAGGGGAAGGACTAACTCCTGGGACCAAACCTGGGGAGGGACTGGCCAGGGAGCAGCGCTGTGGAAAGCCCTGGGGGTGGGACAGGAGCTGAGTGTGAGCTCCGAGCATGCCCTGGCATCGATGGAGAGCAGCACCACGAGCAGCACCTCCCGCGCCTGTGGGCAGAAGCACAGCCCGCAGGTCGAGGGAAGGAGTTCTCTGCCTCCACTTGGCACTTGTAAGACCATGTGTGGATGTCACATTCCTACCAATACCTGATGGATGTCAGTGAACTGCAGCAAGTTCACGTTGGCTGTGCAGGTGCCCAGGAGGCTGGGAGGGCTCCATCCCTAGAGGTTTTACAGCCCAGCTGGATAGAGTGTCCCAAATACCCTTCTCTGAGCTTTGAGCAGGGGGGTGAAATACAAATCGGTCATGATCCTTCCGTCTGTCTCACTCTGAGCCCCTCAGGTTGCCCCAGTAGAAGTGGCAAAGATAAAACCCTGAACTAAACTGGCCTGAAATCCGCAGCCACACAGAGCAGCCCAAGCTGGCAAGAACATTGAAAAATGTCAAGAAAGGACCACCTGACATTGTTGTTTGCTGCTGCTCTGCAGTAAAAAAAAAAAAAAAAAATCAGAAAAAAAACCCAAACAAACCAAAAAAACCAAACCACAGAGAAAATCCAATTGCCTTCTCATGACTGAGAAACAAGGAAATTTGATGCTGCTTAAAATGTTAATCAAAAGCAATGTCCTGTATGTCTTTGTTTATGTGAGTTTATATAGAGACAGTGTTTATATACAGGATGTAAAAGGCTGGCCCTGGTTTTGCACAGTAAATGGGAACATCCCTCAGCAGCTGGTGTTCCCCCTGCCCATGGCCTTGTCCCATGACTGAGCCAGGTTTCCTGAGTTCCTGTGTAGCTCTTTTGGATAAAGCCTCTTTTCTGGCAGATTCTCCCAGAGAATTTCATTTCACGGGAATGTTTGCTCACGTTTGCAGCTCCTCCCATGGTGCTGCAATGGCTCACAGATGTCCACAGCTGGGATAGGCCCATGGGACAGGCGAATGCAGTCTCCCTCCTGAGAGGAGCAGCCCCCTAGCCCCTGGGCCACAGGGAGAGCACAGGTGTCCAGACCCCCACAAGCTGCATCTCGGGGTATTTATGTCGCAGAGGCGCCTGTGCCTAATCCCCGCTGAAAGGCAGCTATGGGGCCAGATGTTAGAACTCCACTGACCTAATTCAGAATCTGTGAGCTGGCACCTGCCCTTCCTGCCACATCTCCCAGTGTCCCGACGCAGCAGCTGCCAGAGCAGGAGCAGTCACCACAGGTTCAGGCCCCTGCAGAGCCCCTTGTCCCAGGGCACCGCTGTTGTGCCCTTGAACAAGTCACTGGCAGCATCCCGGCTGTGCTGCCTTGGTTTCCAGCGCCCTGAGCTGATTTGCTGCGCGCTGTAAAATGGATGGCGTGCCAGGTTTTCACTGAGGGCTGATTTCCCAGAGGAGGGATTTCTGTCAGGGATTTTAACTCCCTGCTGGTTCAAGCTGAGTGCTTCGAGTGGCTCTCACTGATATCTTCAAAATGGAGATATCCTTATTGATACATCCCAAAGATGGAAAACGTTCTTGTTCTCCAGCAAGATATGTAGTCACACTTGCATCAAGCATCATCATTCCTGACGCAGCCTTGCTGGCATTTGGCTTTGTCTGGATGAGAGTCAGGAGACTGCCTCCTTTTCCTCAGGATCCTTGCTTTGTCAAAGGAGGGTTTGGGCTGATTGAAACTCCAGGGCTTTTCACAGATCTTGGCTTTATTTTGATGCCTCTCAGGAAAGCCTATGAGTTACACCCTTCTGCTCTCCCACACATCAGTCTGAATGAACTAGCATCCAACATGGGCTGGGCAGTACCTACTGAGGAATAGGTGCGCAGAAAGACTCTCTCAGAATCACAGAATCATCATCAAGATTGGAACAGATCTTTAAGATCATCCAGTCCAGGTGTCCATCCAGCATTGGCATTGTAACACTTAAACCACAACATCCAGAGCCAGATCCAGGTGCCCTGTAAACACCCCAGGGACGGTGACTCCAGCACTTCCCTGGGCAGGCTATTCCAATGCCTGACCACACTGACACTGATTTTTTTTTTCTAATATGTAATCTGAATCTGCCCTTATCTTCTTAAGGCCATTCCCTCTTCCCCTCTCACTGCAGGCCCGGTAGAAGAGACCGGCCCCCAGCTGGCCACAGCCTCCTCTCAGGTGCTTGTAGAGAGCGATGATTCCTCCTGAGCCTCCTCGTCTTGAGACTAAAGAAGCCCAGCCCCCACAGCTATTCCTCACAAACGTGTTTTCTAAACCTTTCAGAGCCTTGTTGCCCTTCGCTGGACATGCTCCAGCACCTCAGTGTCCTTTTTAAAGTGCGAGGCCTAGAAATGGATACACACTCAAGGTATGGCCTCACCAGTGTTGAGTACAGGTGGTGATGACTGCCCTGGTCCTGCTGGCCTCACTATTCCAGTTTTTCTGTGAGGAATTAGCCTTGCAAGGACCCTTGCAATGCATGGTTTTCTCTGTCACACCCAGGGCAGTGACATGGGGACAAGGAGGTTAGATTTGGAAGATTTGGGGTGCTGAGTGCTGGCTGAGGCCTGACCCCCTGCCTCTCATTTGCTGTTTTATTGGCCAGCTCTGCATCTGGATGGGTCCATAGGAGCCAGACTCTGGATATAGGAGCTCGGGAATGTATGGAAAAGGCTCTGCACAGCAGAAGAGCTGTGGCCAGCCTTCACATATTGTTTATCTGAAAAAAAACCCCACATGATTTTTCACTATTTTGGTCCTTAATTCGCATTTGCTGTTCCTCCAAATCTTCTCTGCTGTTGCTTACAGAAGCACCGGAGGAGGATTTCAAGCACACTGCCATGGCTCTGACCCCAGGAACTAAACCCCAGGGGAAATGGGGTGGTTGGTTCAGCTGTGGGGTCCTGGGCTGCTGGGACCTGGAAGTCAGCAATCCTGGCAGCGGGCCCAGCTGCTGGTCCTGGCTCACAGCAGCCACAAGTGACGGGCTCACACTGCAGAGGCACCAGCTGTCCCGCCGGGAATGCTGAGGGAGGAAGGTAAAAATACCTCCTCAGTCACATGCTTGCGAGATTCTTGGAGGGAAGATGCTAAAAACAGCACAATGGTTTTGGACATGTTGGGTTTCTTGGCAAAGCTGTCAGCAATTAGACTTCCTCCTGGCTTTGCACCAAAACGGAGGTGTGGGGGTTTAGGGCTGGGAGAAAGCAGCACTGCCCTGGGGTTGCGTGCTGGAGGATGCACGGGTGGAGCAGCCTTTTCCCAACTTTCTTTCTGCCTTAGTACATCCTGGCAGAAAACCTTCATGGCCAGAAACAGGATGCCCTGAAATCATGAGGTTGGCTGGAGCAGAGCAGAGGCAGGGCTGTACCATCCCATACTGATGTTTAGAACATCAGTGAGTGTCACACGAGGAAAGGCATTGTAATGGTCAGACACAGGCTGAACAGATTTGCCCCATGCATGTAGCGAACGGGAATTCTCTAGGACATAACATAAGGGGGAAAAGGCTGGGGTTTTACTCCACAGCCCTGCAAACCCTGCCTGTGGCTGCTCAGAGCCCTGCAGCTGGGCTGCCCTGCAGTATAAATGCAAGCAGCTTTGGTAGGTGCACAGCCAAGTAAGCCCTGAAGCAGCTGGGTTGTGCTGAGACCTCAGTGGACACGGGCAAGAGGTGCCTCTTGACAGTGCTGCCCCACACCAGTGATGGCTGTTGAACCTCTGCTGCAGTCACTTCCCACGCTTGACAGGGACTACGGAGCAGGGAGAAGTATTGGAAGGTTAGGCTATTAGCAGGCAGCTTCTCATCAACTCCTGGAAGGGGAGTGTGTCCCTCTCCCCAGGCAGCAGAGCTGCAGCCAAGGGAATAACGTGGTGAATGCCATGTTCTTGGCAACTCTGGATCTTGAGTTATTACCCCAGGGAGGAAACAGCCGGTGAAAAATGTCTTTGAAAACCAGTTGTTAGATAATCATTGAGTGAAGCAAGATGTAGCTTGAGTCACCTGCCTTTGGGCTGAGTACCAGAGCTGCTTTCCTCTACTCACCCTTACTCAGCAGGTGTACAGCTCCGTTTCCATGAGCTGGGGGCATAGCTGGCACTGCTGCAGGATGTCCAGCTCCCAGCAGTGCTGCTGCTCTCCATCACCTCCTCGGGAGCCCAGCTTCCTGCTCCTCATGCAGGGAAAAGGTCTCTGTGCCCAGCAGAGGTAGCTGAGATACCTGTAATGGATGAGAGCACCACAACCTTGCTCTGTGCTTAAATATGAGGTTTTTCAGCAGCGCTCACCCTGGTTATCTCAACTAGCAAGCATGGACAGGGGAAGACAAATAACTTTAAAAATATCCACCTACATGCTGTGCAATGTCAGCTGGCTGCTGCCCTGGAGCAGCTGCTGTGGAAAGCTGTCCATCCCAGCTCTCACAGTGCAGGCATGAGCCTGGTGGATGGGAAGTAACAGGAAGGAATAGTAAAGCAGGAACCAGCACCCTTCCCGTTTATTTTTAGCTGCGGTATCCAGTGGTGTTTACGGGAATTTCCTCCTCTTCCTCAGTGTTCCTGTTGACTTCCTTCTCGGTGATGTTACAGCTTCAGTCAGCATGGCCTACAAGCAGATGCAGAGCAATCAACAAGCCCTTGCCTGGCCATGGGGAGGTGTGGGATAAGGGATTCTGGTGTGGTTACTGGTGTGGGATGCTTTCATCTTTTGTGTGCCCATGCTTAGCCTGAATGGCTTAATCCTCAGTGATGCTTTCCTCAAGTCAGACCTTGCAAAGAGTTCCCTCATCATCCCTCTGAAACTGTAAGTGTTCCCAAATCTCCATCCCCACCTGCCTGTTAGAGGGAGCAAGCCAAAGCAGTGCTGGTGGCAGGAAATGCTCGTGTGCTGGCCCTCAGTCCCTGGTGGCGAGTGGCTGCAAGGGGTGCTCCATGAAGATGCTCTCTCCAGGCAGAAGTTGAAGAATTTTACGATGTGTTGGGTGCTGCTGGGTATCTGTTAGGCTGATCCAGATCGTGCAACTTCAGTACCGTTTAGCAGCACAGCCTGTTTAATTATCCCTCCTGCTCAGCAGAGGGAAAGGGATGGCATTCATCCTTTTCTGGGCTCCACAAAGCCTTTATATCCAAGACCCAGCAGGGAGCACACCAGGCAGCAGGGTGATGTTCCTGCTTTCCCTACACTGGCAGACAATAACAAGCCTTGCCTTCTCCCTCAACCAGCCCTTTCTGCTTCCCCTCTCCCTTTCTGGAAGGGCTTAGAAAACCCATGCAAACCCATCCCTGGCATGACAGGACATTCAAATCCCTCCTCAACCCATGAGGGCAGCAGTAGGGTAGCTGGGCTCCCAGCCTAGCTGGATCAGATCTTTCAGGGTATTATGATGTCAGTCATGATTTGCCATTTTACCATCTACCTGGTTTTACTGATCAGATAACACAGGCTGACCTTGCCTCCTGATGGGCTTTGCTCTAGGGGCTAAAGAGGGAATAGACAGACTAAGGGTACAGAGAAACCCAACCCCATTCCATCCTCAGCACTCCATTCTCCAGCAGGGTGTTCCCCTGCTGATGTCTGGCTCAGTGCATCCATCCTCTCCTGGCACAGAGATCCCAGCACCTTCCAGAGTGATAACAGTGAGTTACTGCTGATTTCCATCAGCTGGGGCTTAATCCCCAGCAGCTTCCAGTTGTGGGGCAAAGATATAGAGGGGCCTGAAGGCCCTTTCCCAGGTAAGCAGTTTGAATTTCTGTTGTTGTTTATGTGTTTCTGGTCTATTCCACATGCTGTCATATCAAGGACCTCAGAAGATATTTCAGCATCTGAGAGCAAGGATGGCAGGTAAGTCATGCTCCAGAGAGGAGAGAAAAGTAAGGTTTTAAACAAAGAATACTGTTACCCGTTTTTATTTCCTATAGATTAAAACCTAAAATTTTAGGTGCTCATGTTCTTACCATAAGTGCTTCTTTGTGAGGCATTTGGGCTGTAAGCTGTTGCGGTGAAACTCCTCTCATGGCATGCTTTACCTTCTAAGTATGCCTGTGGGTTGTTATCCCTGCAATGGAAATCAGAAAAGAAGTCTGTGGTAAAATAAAGCAGTGAGGGTAAAGGTTTTAAATCACCCCTGCCGTGGGTTAGCTAGCATGTGGCTAAGAAGGACCTGGGCAGGAGGGAGAGCAGGATAGTGTGGTGAGATGCTTTGTGGCTCACATGGAAACCATTTCAGAAAGATGTGAAGGGTGACAATTTCCTGCATGCTAAAGGGGCTGAAAATAATTTTTCAGAAAACAGCCTTGGGAGATGTATGGAACCTAGGAATGCAGTTTGACTGAAGGAGCACTTGAAGAGGGTTTGGCAGCACTCCTGAGTAAGGGGTTTGCAAGAGCTGTTTACCTGGATGCTTAATTCTGTGCAGCTGAATTCAGGAAGCCACCACTTCATCTGATATCTGGCCCAGCTGATTCATGCATCTGTGCTAACTCTTGGTGGCCTTCTGGCCCCTGGAGGCTTCATTATTCCTTTCTTTATTTCTTTCCTTGCATTAAAGCAGTAAAAGAACAGCTTCCAGCAAGGTAATTTGAATGGTGAAGGGTGGGTGAGATTTTGGGGTGAAATTCTCTTACTGGTTTGAGCCTTTGAACACAAGCAGTTGTGCTGGAGTTGATGGCTGTGACTCTTTGACTACCAAAGTTTTAACTTATTAGGCTTGAGCACAGCACAGCTCCTAGACTCTGGGTTTGGTGATGGTTTTAAGCTGCTTTTGGAATAGCAACAGCTACCAGCTGCTTGGGGTGTTGTGCCGAGGGGAAAAGAAGAATTCCCCTTTCCCAGTCTTCATTGAAAGAAAAGGGAGTAGCAGTTTTTCTCTATTCAAACATTGCAATGGTAAAGCTCGGTGCTGCAGCAGCTGATGCTCGTGTGCCTGCCCACTGGGGAACAAGGGCACATAAATGTTGTTTCATGCAGTTTGGAGACACTGGTCAGGTTACTGGCCCTTTCCTTCAAGTGGTTTGGGATCACTGTGTAGAAAGTTGTGACTGATTTGAGGACAAGGGACTTTGAAAGACCCGGTGCTGTGGTGAGGTCACTTCCTGACTGAGGGGGTGATGAAATGAGTTGCCCTCAAATCTGCTCAGGGAGACTCTGATCAAACATTGCTTCACCTGCTGTGCCCATGGGACTTCTGCTGCCCTGTACCCTACAAACACCTGCAGGGCTCCAGAGGACCTTGCATCTGTTCTTAGGAGCATTAGCAGCAAAACCAGCCCCCACTCCTAAAGGTCTTGTCTGGGCAAGAACAAGCGTCCTTCCACATCTGCCCTGCTCACTGGCTCCTGGCATCTTGTTGCCTCTCTCACAAGTGAGCTGCACAGCCTTGCTTTTCAGAAAACACTGGTGTTTTGTAATTTTTTTGGCAACTGAGACAAGTTCTTTGCAGCTATCTGAACTTTGCATTTGTTTAAGCAATTTACTGCTGTGTCGCTCAGAGGGGTCATTTGCTCAAAGCTGAATAGCTGTGGGGTTGGAGAATAAACACCAGCCTCCCCACTCTTGCCTCTACCGGGTATTGGCCAGCAGTGGGTGATGCAATATGAGCTTAGCTTTGCCGGGTTTAATGAGTCAATCCTGTATCTCTCCTGACATATGGGGTGATTTCTAAAATGAAAGCTCGTCTCCCTGGCCTGTCCATTCCCCAGGCAGCAGGAGCTGTGCATCCATGCCCACCCTGCAGCAATGGGGCAAACAGTTTGGCCCTGGGATGCCAGGGAAGGACAAGGTTTTGTGGTGGTCACCTGTCTCCAGAGGCTCTGTAACAGCTGGGTGTTTTTGTACTAAATAAAGCTGCTTTAGAGATGGTGATAAAAAGCACCATTGGGCACTTGCAGGCAGGAGAGGCTTGTGCCAGAACCATGACTGGAGGGTCTCTCTCCTTGTTCCCCAGCCGAGACTGATTCCCTTGGGATCTTGTGGCTCTCCTTGCCTCACCCAACAGCCTTTAAAATCTGGAGGAAGTCTCTCTTATTCCATCCTTCAGGACAGAAATAAAACCTCTGCCAGATATGTAGGGATGCTCAGGTCAGGGCTTTTTCTGAGACGTAGGGTGAGAAAGCGAATGAAATATCTTTATCCACGCAATGGAAATATCACCAACTAGCACAGGTGCATGTTCACTCTTTATAAAGGTATAATGTTGTTGAGCATTCTTACTACTTCGTAGAGGTGAGGCAGCTTTAGTACTGGTGAGGTGTCCTGCTGTTCCACCCCAAAGAGAGCACAACAACATCTCTCAGAGCACACAGTTGAGACTTCTGTTTGCTTCCAGTTTTTTATAGCTAGCAGAGCCCTGATGATGATGACTTCTGGACTTAAAATAAGAGGGATCCACCTAAAGCTAGCAGGCTCTGCTGGGCAGCCATCCCCATAACTTTGATGGTGCAGTACAGCTTGCTGCCTGGCAAGAGGAGTTTGCCAGGTTGGCAGCCTCTGTGCACCCCAGCTGCACTCGGAGCCCACATTGGGAGTTAAGCTCTGTGGCTGAAAGGTGAAAGACTACCTGCCCTGACCATTGCCAGGCTGCTCAACTGATTTGCGTGACAAGAGAATGTTGGGCTTCCCAAAATTATCTTCAGTGCATCTCTAAGGTTTCGTTTCCTTGTGGTGGCTCCTTTCTCAGATGCCTACACTTCCACATGCATAGAACACATCTCCTGCTGCAACAGTGAACACCCCAGCAGCCTGTGCTCTTGAAGACTGGAGCTAGATTTCTGGCTTTTGTGGGAGCAAGCCAAAAATTCTGCTTTGCACTGTGCCAGGTAGCACAGCTCCCCTGTCCTGTTCAGGGACTCAAAACCTGCAATGTATAGCAGGGGAGAAACAAACCCGAAGCCTGTAAAACCCTCCTGACTGGCCAACACTGCTCACAACTTCCTTTTAGATTCATGAAGCAGTGGAATGGTAGCATCTTTGCAGGCACTTCTTTGTACTATCTGCAGTGTTATGGCCTGTGTGTTTTTAGGCTTTCCACAAGGTGCAACACAAAAGCAGGGGCAAAACTTCCTTAAGGATGTGTCAAAATAGGGCAGAAGCTGCACAGGCCCCTTTGCTCCCTGGAAGTGCCTGTAAGTTGCCTGTGATGGACAAAGAATTTAGGAGATGTTGCTGGCTCCTGTGGGATGGTGTTGACAGAGCTGGGGTGTGCACAAATCTCCTCATGCCACCAGCAGCAGGATCAGAGCCTCCACCATGCCTTGGGGCTGTGGAAAGGATCCAAACCACTGATTGGGTGGGAGCTCAGGCTGCGCTGTTTCTTGCTGGGGCAAGAAGGAAGTGACATGAACACTCACCTCATTGAAAACCCCAGAAAAAGTCCCGGATTTTTTCTAGTAAGACTGAACCCCCAACATGCATAGCACAGCTCCAACCTGGCACACTGCCCAGCACTGAACTGGCAGGGGAGCCCCTATCCCCCAGAGCATCCCTCTATGCAGTGGGGGTCCTGCAAGGGAGTCCAGCCAGCTTTCCTGCTGTCTCCATAGCATGTGCATGTACCTGCAGCACTTGACTCCAGATCTTCAGCCTCCCACATGCCACAAACAGGAGCCCTTGGCTTTGCCAAAGAAAGGATGTTCTGCTCTTGCATGTGGTAAGCTGAGGTTTGTGTTCCAGCCTTGATGGGGCTGGTGACTCAAGATCTTGCTTTGAAAACTATGACTGGATTAGCAGCAACAAGCTAGTTGTTGTTCTCCCATGTTCTTTGTGCCTAAATTAAAAATTTATTGCCTGATCTGAGGCTTTTGTATTCATTCCCACCAAGCTCTTTGTTCCTGTCTTCCTGGCTTGTCTTTTCCTTGACAAATTTCATATACTTGTTTCACTCTCATTGACTCACATCATACCCTCAATTGTTCCAGACAAAACAAAATTTGGGGGCTTCTTAGAACTTTTCTAGGAAAAGAGAGAAGGAGCTGGAGTGCACCTGCCCACCTCCAGGCCCACACAAGGACATGCACACAACCCCAGGCAGTCTGGGCAGGGAGTGTGGGGAGTTGTATGGGGCAATGCCCTGGCAGGGCTGTCAGCAAGGCTGCTTTGGTTGTGTGAGGTTTAGTAGCAACCATAATCAGGCTTGCCGTGCTGAGGAAAATTTGCTATTTTTGCTTCCACTTGCCCCCCTTGTCACCTCCTCTGTGGCTGTGGTGAAATGAACTGTCATTTCATCCTTCAAATTTTCCTGTGTGTAAGGATATGGCAAACTTGAGCTTTGATGTGGGAAGAGGGATGAGGCATTTCTCAAGGCAGTATTGCAACCCCTCTTCATGAGCAGAGCTGCTCGTGTCCAGCCAGCACCATGGTGTGGTTTACTACTTCTGCAAAGTAGCAAAGGGAACGGCATCCCAAACCGCTGTTTCAGAGAGGAAAAAAACTTGCATGCTTTTAAGGGAATAAAAAAAAAAAAAAGTTAAATGCAATGATTCATCTGGTCTGGTTCCTGCAGAGACAGCAGCAAGAGGCAGCCTATGCTGTCCCCTCTCTCCAGGACCAAAGACTCCAGGTGCTGGGCTTTGCTCCCCATCAATGGCTGAGGCTGGGAGCATGGTTGCTCAGGCCATCATTAGTACCCCAGGGCTTGCCAGGGATGTGTTTCTTATGTCCTACACACCCATGCTTGAGGAACCCTACAGTGAATAGAGAACTGGTGCTCTTGCAGTAACTTTTGCAGGGAAGCTGTTGTCCTTAGTTTGGAGCAGAGCCAGTGTTCAGCTGCAGCTGATGAATGAGCTGTTAGGGAGATAAATGTGCTATTTGGTGACTGGCCAGGGCGTTATTTACCATTTTTGTAAGGAAAGCTCAGCCCTGCACGAGGTGGTGCATGACTGGCATAACCAAAAGTGCAGGGACAGCTAGACCCAAAAGGCAGACCTGCTGGCTTTGCCTGTAGGAGGTTTCTTTCTGAGCACAGCTGGCAGAGCTTGGACAGCTTGCCCTTCCCAACAGACTGGATCAGAAGCAGTGAGATACTGGATTTGCAAACATGATGCGGGGAAGCAAAGGACCTTCTAAGCTGACTTAAAGCTATGAGAGAAGCCATATGCCTCTGGCAAGGTTTAGCAAGATTGTGTTTCAGGAGTCTTTATTTCAAGAAGTGTATGCTCTCTGAGAAATAATCTAGGAACTCACCAGACCTACCAGGTTGTCACTGCTACTACGGTGATCCTCCAGAGCTACTAGCTGTGTGTAGCTCTGCAGCAGCAGAGCTCAGAGGTGCTGCAGCACAGAGGAGCATCTCACAGATGGGAAAGCTGAAGCAGACAGGAGTGCTGATGCTCAAGGACCACTAAACTCATCTCTCCAGTGTCTCTCTACTCCACTGGATGGGCTCCTCTGCTTGCTGCTGCTCTAGAGCCAGAGCAGCTGTTGCCTGTCATGGGAGCAAGAGAGTGGGGTAGGGTACTGATGCTTCTTAATTAACAGGATTGTCTGAGTTTCTTTGCTGGCATCAAAATATGTTCCTCACATAGCTGTGCTCTCTGCATTGCAAAATGGACACTGCTGCTATTTTTATATGTGTTTTCCCAACTGTTTTTAAGTTTTCTGTACATCTGTTCCTTGCATGATCTTGCTGGGTAGCCAGGAGTGAAGATGAACTAAGAAAAAACACTGCAGTTTCTCATTTGGTCAGCCATCTGGAAGCTTTCTCAAAACATTAAGAACCCCCTGAAACTTTGATCTTTTTGCAGTGTTTGTGCTGGGCACCCCTCAAAATGTCATCATCTTAAATCGCAGCTCTCTTTGAAACATGAAGGCCAAGCTGTGGTGGTTGGCAGAGAGAGCAGGTACAGTAACCAGGAGGTTGGTACTGGTTGGTACAGAGCCCCTCTGTTTCTCCCACTTTCTCCTTGCTCTTCTCCACCTGCTGTTGCGGGGTGGGGTAGAAGGCAGGCAGAATTGGGTGTGATCCATTAAATATTTTGCCCTTGCTCAGAGTAACTCTGTTGTGACAATTTGCTCCCAGCAGAAGGAAGAGCTGTACAATGAGAACCTTTCTGTCCATGCACCACGTCCCTGTCCCACACCCCTGCACCCTGTCCCAGCATGGCTGGAACTGGGCTTTTGCTGGGCATGAGATGCAAACCCCTTAAGCTGCTGCTTGTGGAGTAAAGCAACCCCAGCAAGCCTGCACTACCTCTTTCTGGACAGAATGGCAAAACACAGAGAGGCCTTCTCCCTCCCTCTCTTGTTATTTTTCTCTTGCGAGGGATTTAGATAACAAATAGTATATGTGATATTTCTTCAGTGTGATGGTGTTTTGTGGCTGGCACATCTTACCCCTTAGAGGTGTGAGTGAATTGAGCTGTTCCTCATTCTGTGCAAGCATTTACCAGACAAATGTTTCTTGAGGCTCAGGCTGCCTTCAGGTACAGGGCATACCGAGGTGACCTCAGTAGCTGAAGGAGAAACATTCCTACTGAACATGATCCCTGCTCAAAATCACATTCTGGTCTGTTTTCTCATCAGAAATAATGATCTTTAATAAGTATAATTATTAAAAACACTCTCTAATACGGATGATTAAATCATTGTCTTAGTCTCCTTGACTAAATTCAGCCTCTATATATTCAGGAGGTGTCCCCTAGTAATTCCATCCCAGTGATGTGCTGGTAGGAAGTCATTGCAGCAGAGTGGAACCACTTGGCTCCTTTGGTATGGGGTGGCAGAGATGCTGCTGTGCAGCATGGCAAGAAAGGCTGAAGAAGCTGGAGGTGGAGAGACAGGTTGTATGGCAGTAAACTCTGAAAATTGTTTGTAGAGTGCAGGGAAGTTTTTTTTTTAGGCACCAGTGATGACAGCTGGAGAGAAAGTGCTGGACTCTTCTCTGCAATTCTGTCACCCTCTGACATCTAGCGAGGAAGCTATTTCTTCATTGTGTTGCTATCCAGGCTGAACTTCCAACTTAATTCCAAGCAAGAAGGAAACCTAGACAAAATGCTGAGAGGTGCCTTAGCATAACCCCCATCTCAGGTAAGCTCAGAGATGGACTTTCTCCTCCTCCTCTGTCTGTTGGGTTGTTTTTGTTTGGTCTCCCTGTGGGCAGAACACCAGCATGCTCCAGTCGTGTTCTTCCCTTTTCCCTTTTATGCAATGTCTGGCTTGCTCCCTTAAGACAAAAGGACTAAGGAACTAAAGTTCTCAGCCACAGACCATGTACAGTGTCTGTCAAATGCAGCTTTTACCTTGCTGGTTTCTAATTTCTAATACTGTGTTTGAGCTGGTTCATAAGCCAAAGCTTCAATCTTGGCTTTGGTCCCAGAGGAATTCAGTAGTTTAACTTCTCCCTGCCTTGGAGGGAGGGAATAAATCCCATCCTCTGAGAGCCATGCTGGGCAGAGTTCCCCAAATTTGGGGGGTTAAGGCAGGAGGATAGCATGTTTCTAACCTCAAGGAAAGAGTTTGGAAAGCACAAACCATTGGCTGGTTCCACCAGCTGAACTTTCTGGAAACAGTGTTGGGCCAGTGCCCAGCAGTTTTTAAAAATCCCACTCCTTTAAAACTATCTCAGTTGTGGGCACCTCTGTTCATCACAGAAAATCCTTCAAACCTTCCCAGTCTAAGAGCAGCGAGGACCCTGTGGTCCCCACAGTCGTGGGAGTGCTTGAGGCTGGTGGGTTATGTGCTCCTCTCCATGGAGCATAGCAAGAGCTCAGCCCTGGATTCTGCAAGGCTGGTGGGGCTGAACGGGCTCTGCACAAAACTGCTGCTGAGGCTCTCTGTGTCCAAAGGAGCATGGAAGGCTCACTGTTGGGCTGAAATCTTTTCAATTAACATCAGGCTGTCATGGGTTGCCCTATAAAGCTGTTGAACCGCCATCACGTGGGCTGGGGATGGTTTGAAGGTGCCCTTAAGCATGGCACTTCTATTGGTAGGAAAACAACCCAACTGTGCAGTGTTTAAAGCAGGAAGGAGAAAAGGGCAAACCCTGATGCACTGCAAGGAAGGCAGACTTTTGCTGGGCTTCTTTTAATTGGAAATGATTGATATGCCCGTGTTGCTATAGTTCCTCTGGGGCTCTTCCTCCCTGTCAGGATTTTCATTTAGCATGTTTTTAATGCACTCTTTGCATATCTGCTATCACATCTGAAAGTCACCTCTGCAATATATAACAGGCAGATGGAGGAGGAGGATGGAGAGGAAGGAGTACAGATGCCTTTTCAGCGTGCACTGAGTGCTGTCTCTGGAGAAGGCCTGCTGGCAGGTAGTGCTGGGAAGCTGGTAAGGCTGTGCCATAAGCCAGCAGGCGGGGAATTGGGAGGATGGCAGGCATTTCGGCATATAGCAGTTGACATCTGGTGCAGAGAATGAGTGGGAGGAGAGGAGGAGAAAAGGCAGCCTGATTTCTCAGAGTTAGCAGCCAGCTTCTTCACCCTCACCACCTTGCCAGCTCCGCGAGTTCAAAGTCGTGAGGCAGCCCATCCTTTGCCTGAAACTATGAGTTGTTGTTACACCGTAAAAACATCCTGATCTCCTCAGCAAGAAAGCAATATTAAATGCCTGACTCTTTTTGGGTTGGAGGTAAGGGCATGTTTTCAAACACTGCTCTGCAAGCAGGAGGGCCAGAAATGCAGTGGTAGTGAGCGAGAACTGACCCCCTCCCACAACGGTCATGGGAGGGACTGAGCTGCCGCTGCAGGGATGCTGCCTGTCGGCTGTGGAGGGAGCTGAAATCTCAGGCAGTATGTGTTCATCCGTGTGCAGATCCCTCACACTTTGTATGGATGTTTTGGGTTTGGATGACCCCAACCCAACATTCTGGTGTGGTAAAACATCTGTCATGGATAGATGGACTCCAAGCAGGGATTGAGTGGGAAAAATGTAGCCTCAGTCCTGTGTTAGTAACACCAACAAAATTTCTGACTGGGCTGTAGGTTTATTTTTATATTAAGATTGATCTTTGTTCTCAATGAAAGTTAAAGGGGATTGGTGTTTTCATGTGTTTAGGCCTACCTACTATATTGTATTTTGTTTCTAAGCAGTAAACACTGCTTGACCAGCTGCCTGATGGCTGCCACCTCCTCATCTTGCATTGCTAACACCTGTCAGCTCAGCCGAAATCTGTCAGCAGAAGTCCAAGTGCACTTCCTGACTTACCAGCCCACCCAAAACATTCTAGCCATCCCAGCTGGCTTTCCTTGACCTTTACACTGTGCTTACCAGGTCAGATAGGTCTTTTTCTGTTGATGACAAGGTGTCTATGTCTATATGAGTCATCTGCGTGCACTTTAAAATTATTAGGAAAAACCCCTAAACCCGTGTTAGCCACTGGGAGAAAAGGGGTTTCTTGGTAATTCCAGGAACAGGCCAGCATTGCAGCACTCCCCATTTGGAAGAGACATGAATGGTCAAATGTGTGACCCCAGCACAGGGTTGTTAACAGAGCCTGTCATCACTCTTTCCCACTCCCTGCCAGCAGAGACCAGTCAGGAGGACTCTCAACCCTCAATTGGAATGTATCCCACTTGCATGTAAAACCTTTTTGATGTTATAGCTCCTTCTGTGTGGATCTTTTCACCTCCTTCAATGAGTGCTGTATTTTAGCAGATGCATTTGCATGTTATGAACTACTTTTTTATATGGAACCAAGCAGCACACAATAAAACAGATCTCTTAAACAGACCCTCAAACCACCAGAATCTAAGGCAGCTTTAGAGAGAGACCAAGAATATCTCAGTGATAAATCTCTTTTCAAAGGATTTGCAGCCACCTGAAAGAAAATCAGTGATAGCCCTTACATTTGTCATCAATTTCTGGGCTGAAATACAGAGAGCAGAGACTTGGCTTAAGGGACCGTGATGATTACAGTTGTTGGCTACATACTGAAAAACAAGCCTATTTGGTCAGTCATTAACCAGAAAGAAGAAAACAGAAGATGGCTCATTCAAGAGGCAGTTTATGCTCACTGAGTTGAAACAAATGTCCTTATTTAATTTTTTGAAATTATTTTCTAAGCAATTAGTTTCATCCTTACCCCTTGTAGTTGTGATACACTGACAAATGTTTTTCCAAAGCCAAGGAAATTACAAATGACTTTTCCATAAAAATTCAGCTGGTCTTCTGGGAATTTTGTTTTGAGAAGAGGTGGCAGTTGAGTGAAGTGTGCTGCCCCAAACCCTTTTCCCAGCTTCAGCTTGGTTGGACACCACTGCCAGAGACCAGAAATTTGGTCATTGTGGTTTTAAGAATCTCTGCAGACATGAGCTTGTGGGATAATGACTCAGTTTAACGTGATTGCACCCATCAGAACTACCTACTGCTATTCTTCTCAGAACTTTGAGATGCAGGAAAATATTTGGGGCTTTTCAACCTGAACATAACTCCTGCACTGAATAAGGTCTTGGAGTACTGAAGCACTTGAGCATACTCATAGACCCAAGTCTTATCAGTCAAAATATGGAAGGTTTTGTTTAGAGTCAAGGCTCCCAGAAACATTTATTTCTAAGACACCTGATTATGGAGCTTTGGAAACCCAGAGTCCCTGTCACAAGGAGGCCACTTGCAGTCCTCTTGGTTACAGTATTTCAATCAGAGGCATTCTAAAGGTAGCCTTGTGTTGAAGTGTTGTCTTGGATCAGGGCTCAGGAAAACATAAAGGAAAGAACATTTTTATTACTGAAGACCATTGCAGGAGCTGTTATGGGGAAGATGCTTTCCATGAGAAATGTGTGCTGTATGAAAATCATGATTATGGCAAGGAAAGAGTTACTTCTTGCAGGCCAGGCACTGGTGCCACCTAAGTGATAGTGGCCTTGTCACAGGCAGTCTGTTGAATATAGATTGTATATTAGCTGAGGCTTCCTATTGATCTCACATATCTGTCTTTTAAAGATTTGATGTGAGCAATATTCAATGGAGGAGGTCAGAAAAGAAAGGCTGGTTCCAGCAATAGCAGCATTTGTCTGTGCAAGTTTTAATGTCCATGATTCTAGGGAACTTATTAGTGCTTTAACTTTACCTCAGCTAGAGGCAGGCAAACTCGGGACCTGGGTTTGAGGGGTTTGCAGGATTCCTGTCTTACTCTTTTCTTTCCTTTTCCCTTTCCCTTTCTTTTTCTTTTCTGCAAAATTTACGAACAAGACTGTATTTCTTAAGTTTGTACCAATGTGAAAAACAAAGACAAACACCTTGATCTCTTCCACACATTTGTGGTGGGGAGTTCAAGGAACTCTGTTCATGGAAAAAATCCATCCCTGTGTCAGCTAACCCTGTAGGGGTGAGCAACTGCTAGCAGACAGGCAGAATGGATTTATTCCAATGGCATGATGAGAAGAGGTAGCATGGACAGTGAGGTTTGGGCTCCTTGCTGAGGATCCCCTCCTGCACAGCTTGGCTATGGATGTGTCCCCCACCTCATTCCCTAGCCTTTCCCTCTGGCCACACTAACTACGACCCATTGAGCTACCTATCCCACGTTCCACCATGCCTGGGGAGCTGTAATTAGACAATGATGGCTCTGTAAGGGTGATGAAGATCTATTTTGGGGAAGCAGGTCAGATTTGAGTGTGAGTGCGTTGGTTCTCTGCATGCGTCTGCCACAGCAGAGCCCACGGATGGGCTGACATTTCAGTGCATCCTGTTTACACTGCAGCTCAGACAGTAGGAGAAGTATTTTTAAACAAAAATGCAGATTGCATTGTAATCACCCCATGTTAAGGAAACAAACATTTTTGCCACAATGCAAAACCAAACATTTGCTCAAGATTTAGGATTCCTTTCACTTAAACTATCTGCAAAACAAACTCTGACTTTTTGTCTTTTCTTCCATCGATTTCCTCACTGCTGTCCTGTGATACATTAAATGGAGAAATGTTTGCCATAGGTAACAGTTTCACATTTTTGCATTTCATAGCATGCCAGGAATTTGGTTGCTGAGCATTTTGTGTTTTGAAATGTCAGGCGTGTCTGTCTGAATCAACTGACTGCAGTTTGCACTGCGAGCAATGCCTGTATTTTGACAATATCTTCACACCGAAAGAGAGGGGGGAGAAAAACAAACAGAAAAGCACAGGCTAAAAATTACCCTGGTTGCTAAAAATACTGAGGACAGGAATAGAGGATTCACCACGCTGTTTTTCAGACTCACGTGTGCTTTGAGTTTATTATAGGATTAGAGTTGCCAAATTATGCCAAAGGCTGCTGTTGAGTTTCTATTACAAGTCTGCTTTTTTTGGCTTCTCCCCCAAACAGTGAAAGACTTCATATAAGGATGCAAAATCTATAGGTGGGAAGCCTTTAGGATAAAGGGGTGGATATAAGGGGGTTGCTTTGCTTGCTCCAGCAAATTTTGAAGTGGGGTGTTTGGAGCAGCCTGGCTATTGGGAACATCACTCCCTGGTGTGCGCTCTCCTGGTGGCAACAGGAATGGGGAGCAGGTGCTGACGGCCACTTTGCCTTGGGAAGAGCTTGCTGTCACTGCAGTGAAGGGTGGGTTTTACCTGTCATACATTACACCCCTCGCTTTGCAGAACCATGATGGCAGAAACACTTGTGTGAAAACTGGGGGGGTTGTCCTGTCTTTGTCCTCCTAATGCTGGTGAGCAGCATTGCGAAGCAGGCGGGACAAAAGAGCCCTTTGTAGAAGACACTTAATGGGGAATAGAAGTTAAAGACAGCATTGGCATTTAACCAAAATCATACAGCAAATAACCCACCCAATCCATTGCTGCCTTTTCATGTGACAGGAACTTGAAAGAATAAAAGTTTCAAGATGGGTTCCAAGCAGGGATCCTCTTGAGGTACCACATTGGGGTGATGCTGCCTCATCATACATTCCTGCTTTCCCTTCTTTTTTTATTGTTTCATGTGGTTTTATTCTTCAACATGCAGAACATATTATTTTGAAGAGCTCAATCTATAAAAAAGCAACAAGTAGGTTGGAGCCTTGACTCAGCTGAGAGCAGCTCTGCCACTCTGAGTTATCAAGCTCCGTTTGCAGAGTGTGTGCTGGGAAGGGAAGGAGCAATACCTGAGGGGACTAACCCAGATACAGCACCGTCTCTTTTGCTTCCAGCAACAAAGAATGGCTGCTGCAGGTCATTAATGTAAAGAACCAAGCAGACAGACAGGTGCCATCATCTTTCCAAGTGCCAAAGCTGCACACAGAGGCCAGCTCATCACCCCCGCTGGCACCATCGTGTCTCTTGGTCAGGCCACATCTGCAATGCATGACAGAGTTGAAACACCTTGCAGCTGGCAGTAATGATAATAGGGATAATAAATAGACTGGTTGCTTGTGAAATGATAATTTGTTCCAAAATAGTCCTTACTAATAGCCCACGGATGGCAGTGGCCATCTGGGACCTCGGCTATGCAAACTGCTACAAGAATTTGGTCTGCAGCTGATGGAAAGACCAGCTGCTGCTGGTTTAGTCCTAGGTAAAATGGGTGTGAAAATGGAGAAATGTTTCTGTGGGGAAATCTATTTCCAGTCAAAACATCTATTTGTTGCTCTGAATATTTCATAACACGGTCACGAAATATGCAGGAGGAATATTGACCCCTTGAGTACAATATGGCTGACTTCATGAGACTCCCTTCACAAATTTGGTCTGCTTTATTTCTTAATGACATTTTGGAGCTAATTAAAACCCTCCTATGCAGACAGCTTGCTTCCCAAGCAAGAAGAAAAAAAAAAGGAAAGAAAATTCCTTGAAGCCTCCCCCAAAGGTCAAGCAATACCACAAGCTGTGATGAATGTGTCCATTTATCACCTCGGGTGTGAGGCTATCCAGAGCTGTGACATTTCCCTGGTAAAAGTGAATAGCAAGCCCTGAGTTGGTAGCACAGTATGCAATTTGCTTGTTTTTCCTTTTTCCTTCTTCCATTTCTGTTTAAATGTTGTGATGGTCTGTAGCAACCCCCGTCTCTGTACCAGTAATACCATTTGATCTCAGGCATGCAAGGAGCTGCAGAACCATCCCAACAAGGCCTGCTCTGTCTGGGAGATGATGGCACTTAGAGACCAGCTCCTGGGAGAGGGCAGATCCAAGCCTGCAGGAAACATTATCTGCCCAAGCTGCGTATTAGCAACAGTACAGAGCCAGGCCTGCTGTCTTTGTACTTGGCCCTCCTTTCCTCCAGCACAGAGAAGCAAGTCTGACAGTCTGAGTCTGTGCCTGCTGGCCTCCCGCTCACCCAGAACAGTTGTGTGTTGGGATGGGAGGTATGGATGCACCTGCAGGGTACTTTGGCTTATTTGACCCAGGTGCCTGGGAAGGAAGCCAAACCAGAAGCTGCCTTCATGTGCACATCAAAACTGGTCTGGCTCCATCTGGGGTGGCCTGGACCAATTCTAAGTCCTTGTGACAGCGGAGACCAGACCTCCTCTGAAATAAAACCTTTGAACTGCTTATAGCGCAAGGCAGCAGCTGCTCTGGTCCACTGATCCATTCCTAGCATGCTGAATGACTTGCTAATTATAGCCAGGAGGCAGACCTTTCCCCCTGCCCTGCTGAGCTATGCTGGCCTCCCAGAGAGCTGCAGGGAAGTTTTATCCATTTCTGTTACCATCGAGGGCCAGGGCTTCATCCTAGCACACAGCTGGCTCTGGCTGCTCTCTACCAGCAAGGGCCTGATACATTTAAAGTTTTAGTTGCCAAGTTTTAGTTTCAGAAGCAAAGGCTGAAGCTCTGGCGTCCTCCTACCTACCCTGCTTCTTCCGGGCTTGTGGCTTTTGGTGTATAAAGAGGATTGCACGGAAGCGATGGCAGAAGGGGAGACCATGTATCTCCACCACCACTGGTGCAGGATAGGGAGGGGGGAAATTCAATGGCAAGTGAATCATATGGAAGCAAATCTAAAGCTGTTTCACTGCCCTCCCCCCTCCTCTCTACTCTCAATGTCTGTTTTGGGAGAAGTTAAGATACAAGCTCTTCTATATTGAAGTCAAAGCTATCTGCCAATAATAGACATGTTCTTTCCCTTTATTTCACCCACGCAGGTTGATCTGTGTTTTTTATTAAAATTTATGGAAAGCACTTCAAACTTATAATGATTGAAAAAATATAACAAAACTGTTCCTTATGTTGGTGTTATTTTTAGGAGTTTATTTGGCTCAACTGTATTTTTGTCTTGGCTTAGAAATTTCATGCTTGTCTGGTCTGCTTTTGTTGGCCTTTCTGTGAATATATGCTTTGTAGATCGGGAGAAAAAATAATAACAAAATGTAATTTTCCTTAGAGGTTCTGAAGCAGGTAGAAGAGCCTGTGTTTTGTTCCTAGCAGTGGGAAGTGGGTTAGCTGCTGCAGCGAGACAATATCTTTATTTTCCCTTTCTTCCATGGCTGCTGCCTGTGCCACAGGTGTAGAGAGCTGCTTTGGGACACACAATACCCCCTGGAGTTGCATTCAGAGGGATATGAAAGGTGCCTAGGCAGGGAGGACAGGAATGAGAGAAACTGGGGAATGAGGATAGGCACTTGAAGCGAAAGGGAAGGAAATGTGGGTAGGAGAATAAACAAATGGGGAAGCTAGACCTGCATACCATGCTTCGAAGGTGAGGCTAAGGGAGGTGCCAAGTAGACAAATATATGCAGAAAACTACATACAGACACACCTGTCGATGCACGCAGATAAAAATGTCTCTTAAGCAAAATGTAACTCTGTGTGTGTACATCATCTAGCAAAAATTGACTTCTGCATTTGGTGCTCTTTGCTGCTCATATCAGTACTGATCTACAAACCCAGCACAACAGATCCATTGTCCTCTAAATAGACTCTTATTTTGAGTCTGCATAAGGTCTGCAAAAATCAGGAGGCAAAATGTAATGTACGTTAAGATAAATGGTGCTCTCCAGGGCATGTGCTGGAGGAAACTTGACACTTGCAACTCTTTTTATCTCTGAACATTCTGAGGATAAGGTTTCTAATTGAAATGAACACTTTGTGAGGAAAGGATCTGTTGGGACATTAGCAGGGCACTTTAGTCTTCCCCGCTAAAGTCTGTTCTCTAGCAGCACAACTTGTTCACCTGAGCGTCCCTAAGTACTCTTGAATTAGAGAAATTAAAACAATCAGGGGGAAAAAACACAAAAAAAGGAAATGCTAGCCAGGCTGAACACACTTTTCAGGTATTCTCTGCTGTTTGCTGACAAGGAGTTACGTTAGAAAAAGGTGAAACAAGGAGCCCCAGCACTGGTGTGGGGCACAGACTTTGCAGAGGACCCTACAGTAGAGACAAAGGCATCCCTCATGGGATGGGCATGCTACACTGCAGCTGACATCTATTCATAATAAAACAACTGCCAGTTCAGTAGGATTTGAGTCCTTTTCTTTGGATCTGAGGAAACTCCCAAGCCAGTACTAAATTACTCCTTAAAAATTCAAAGGTTTACTATTTATTGCATATGTCACAGTAGGATGTCGGAACTGCGCCAGGGCCCTCAGCAAGCAGAAAAAAAAGATGGCTTGTACCTTATATCAAGATCTTATCTGGGGGTAAAAATGTATTGTATATGCAATGTCACCTGCAGAGAGGTATGAAACCCCCTAGAAGTTTAATCCTAATGAGTGCAGAGTAAATACTATAGGAAATGGAAATTTTTTTGGTAGGTTTTCCTTAGGTACTACTTGCTGGAGTATAGAAATCACGTGTCTAGGGGACTTGCTGGATTCTTGGTTGTGGCCAAATGGTTTCAGAGCAGTGCCTGAATCAAGGACTGGAGCTTGGGGCATGCCCCACATCAAGATTCCCTACAGAGAGGGAAGCCAGTATGGGGCCAGATGTATCACTTGCAGTGGGGTTTGCACTAAAAATTGCATTGGTTTTGCTTTGTCTGCTTTCTTTCTTTGCAAAGAAACACTCAGATTGAGGAAGTTTTGTTTTTGTTTTGTTTTGTTTTGCTACAAACCTGAGTTTCTGAGTCAATACCCACTTCTGTAGAGAAGAAGCCCAGTGCTTGGCTGATGCCTTTATCTGTACCAGCTGAAGGCAGCAGTAAAACATTGAAATTAAACTGGAAATCACTGTGTACTCCTGACCCGGAAGCTGCCTGTTTATCACGAGAAAATATATGAGTTTCAAATCAATATTCAGGGCCACAGTCTCTGTAATCCTGTACTTTAAAAGTTTTCATGTATTTTCAAAAAAATTGTTTTTAATGCCTGTCCAATTCAATCTGTTCCCCTGTTTTTGCTTTCTGGCCATGGGTCAGTATTTCCCTTCTGGCTGATGTTAAAAGCTGGGCTGCAACCAGGTAATCAGGTCAGCAAGGTAAAATTCAATCAAAGGTTATTTTGGCCAGTGTCACTGTGGCCTGGACAGACCCTGGAGCCACAGCTGCCTGGCAGCCTTTGTCCCCTGATAAGCTCAGAACTGATTTGCACACCGTTTTCAGCAGGTGTTTAACTCCTTACATCTTGCTGTATTCATTTTGGGGATGGTCTTGCCTTGCTCTCCTTGTGCCCACACCAGTGGCTGGCCATCAGCATGGTCCCTATTTTTGCTGCCCTACCCTGGTGTGAGAGCCTGTCATCAAGGATAAGGATGGGCTACTCCCTGGTATTTTCTGGGTAGTCCCTGGCTCTCAGGTTCACTTTTTTTTGGCCTATCTCACTTGTCCTTGTGAACTGATGGGGTCAGTACCATGAGGTGACACAGCTTGATGAGGCTTTGCGTGAAGGGCTGCTTCTTTTTCTTCATTTTAAACCTGCAACCTTCACTTAATATCCAGAAAATAAAAGGTAGCAAAGAGGCTACAAGGGTCCTGTGGCTCAACAGGTTTCAAAGCAATGCTTTCTTCCTGCTATCACTGGCCAAGTTTTGCTCTCCAGACTGGCCCTGTCGGGAAAATTAGCTTCTCCTGGTAGTGTCTAATCTGGAGCCAAAGCTGAAAGATGAGACAAGTCGATTTTCCACTGGGTGCATCTTAATATTTCGTTGCCAGCACTGCACAAGCAGCACTTCCCCTCCATTATAAGATGGCATAAGAAGGATGCAGAATCCCAGAAACAGGCATTGTTAATTTACATCTTACAAGTGGTGTTTGTCAAATACAACCATTGTAATGGCTTGCTTTCCATTTCTAAAATGTGCTAGCAATAAACTGGAAAAAAATAATGGGATACACATATTTGGCAAGCTCTTTCCAGGGTTTTATATCAGTCTACTGCTGGATTCAATTACAGGCGATTTGAATTTTTCATGCCGTGTCTTTCTTCTTAAAAATGTCTCCTTTCAAATCAAAACCCTCAAAATAATTTGTGAAAATTCTCAAGTTGTTTTAAGTTTTCTTCCAAAATTTTTCCTATGATGTGAAACTGGATTTTTGTGTTACGTAGAAAATTTTGTTCTTGTAATTAAACTTCTCCAGAATTTCTATGTAAATGGGTACGTACTGAGCCAGAACAAAATGGAATTAACTTTTCTTAACATCCTTCTCCTCTGATGCATTGGAATAAAATTGCCAGTCCATATCCAACTGCCCTGCTCTTTGCAGCTTGAGCACTATCCAGACACATACTTCCCCAAATTAATTCCTGTGGCATCTTATGGTGAGAATAGAAAACCAGGAGCCCGTGATTGTAGGACAGCTTCTTGAAGGTTTGAGGATCTTTTGCTTACCTAAAAACCCCAGTGGCTTCTGGGATTCTCAAAAGTATTATAGCTTCTTTTACTGAAATAGATGATACCATTGGGAATTGTGCACTGAGCCATGTGGCTGTTTATACCAATTGCTTGAGCGTGGCGTGGAAGACGTTAGAAGCGTTGTGGTCTGCGTATCCTTCTGTTTTCCCTTCTTGGGCAGTCTTTGAGTCAAGATCCTTTCCTAAAAGCTGTGTTTCAAGTGAATGAAGCAGTTGTTGCTAATTGATTTTAGCTGAAGTTAACTGCTAATTCTCACACCTCCTTTCTATTTTTATCCACTGCTGCTGAAAACAGAGGAGAAGCCATTGGATGACAATCCTGCAACATGGTGGATTTCTCTGCTAAAACCTCTCCCATGCAATGAGGGGATTAATAGTACATGGTATTATTGACTGTAAATCTTGGTCCCCAGGCTGGCTCCACTTCAGTACGTGATTGAATGTTCCCTCTTCCCGCTCAGTCATTTCTGTCTAATGCCACCCCACCCATTGCTGATCCTCTTTCATCCCAGGGCTGTCGATCACGGCAGATCTGGCCAGCGAGCTGCACGGGGGGGAATGCAGCAAGGCTGTTTCACTCTGCACCTGCCAGGGTGTCTCTCCAGCTCTGGGCACACAGCACCACTGTTCGTCACTTGCCTTGGTAGCCCTTCCATGCTTGGCCACCGCCAGGTGTGCCCCACAGGGCTGTACTGCTAATGAAAACCCCTGCTTCAAGCTGAACATATTCCTCCTTTAACTTTTTCCTATCAATGGCAGGCTATATTTTTAAAGGTCACAGAGGCACAGAGTGAAATACGAGCATCCTGCCTGTTGCAGCTCTGGGCTGCTGTGGGAGACAGGTAATTTCTCTGTGGGGAAGGGGAGGAGAGGGGAAAGCTGCAAACTTCCCTTGTAGAAGTGGAACCGCCAGGGAGAGAAAATGCGGGGAAAAGAGGAGAAAAATAACAACATTGCAAAGTATAGCAGTCCTGCAGAGATAGTTCTTTTTCAGCCTTCATTTGCTGATTGATATCACTAGTGCTTTCCTGATGGGATATTTCAGTTTCCTACAGCCCTCCCTGTTCATATGCCATGTGTTTCTTCAAAATTTATCTTCACAGATGCGGACACAGAGGCAGTAAAAGGTGAAATGCCTTTGCTAAGGTCATGGAGCAGATGTAGGAATTGGGAACAGGTGTTTTCCCTGATACTTTCTCCATTTAATGATGACATGAGACAATGAATTTTCACCAGGGTCCTCTAGATGGTTTTAGTGAGGCCAACAAAGCAGCTACGGCTCTGTTAGATTCTTCTTGCTTCCACTGCGCAGCTTTCTGAGACATTGAAAGAAAGGGTAAGAATAAGGACAGCCTCATAGGCACAAAAAAGACTGTCCCGTGCATCTGGAAAATACAACCTTACACCAAATGTTGCAGGGCTTACTGGTCCCTCCTGAGCCTCAGGCCAGGTAGGACACAGGATTCCATTGTCCACATGGGGGCTTGGGGCATGGGACACATCCAGCATACACCAAAATATCCCAGTGAACAGATTTGGAGGAAAAAAGCCTTGAGTTTTCAGCCTCACAACAGCAGCAGTTTGCCATGTCACAGGCTTGGTCCTTTAACTCAGCCTCCACTAATTTAGAAAGAGTGTTTCAAGGAATAAGATGTTTGGGGAGAAGGATCACTCCATCAGCTCAAACGAGATAGTCCGTAAACCATGGGCTGACCTGAAACAGATAGAATAAGTGTTCTTCCACAGTAATAGGATGTAAAATGTTTATAATTGAAATTAAGCATATTTAATAGAAGTGGCAAAACTTACTCAGAGAGCTGAGCTCTTGGTGTAATTCTTCCCTGAGGCTGCCCCTCAGGGAAGAATTTTTTTTTTTTGTGTGTGTGTGTGTGTGTGATTTCTTTTTGTGGTGTTTTCTTTTTAATTCAAAGCTTACACACATGTTTTGGACCAATAGCAAAAAACTATGATGAAACAAAGGATGACATGGAGAAACCCTGTTATCAAACTGACCCTTCTTGGCAGAGATTTGGAGTAACAGAGCCTGTAAGAACTGACCCCATGACTTTGACCAGTTAACCTCAATGGCTTGAAACTAGACTTTGGGCACCAGTTAGGGGAGTAAATTTCAGCAAAGCCACTAGGTACTTTTCAGTTCTGATGCCAAATATCCAGGCTTTTCATTAAGCACTGGAATATTCTTTTTGTGTAGCTTCTGTCAGACATAAGGGAATTTTAAAATCTAGTTCACGAATACATGGGGAAGTACTCAGGATATTAAAAATAATAAAGAAAAATTAGAGCAGCTTTCTTGTCCTGTATCTCTTGTGACTACAAAAATGTGCATGGAAGAGCAGGAAAAGAGTTGAAATAGGCATCCAAGGCTGAGAGGCTGACACTGGCCATGGGTGCCAGTATCTGTTCCACAGTGCTGACATCAATGACCAAATTACTTCCCCCTTTCTTGTCTGGCTGCTGTAGCAGTACAAAGGCACTGCTATCTGTCTTGAGAGGTCACTTGATGTGGCTTCATAGAAAAAAAGGCTGTAAGGACATCAGCAGTGCAGAGCTTTCCACCTTTTGGCACATTTTTGAGTCTAGTCCTTGGAGTTGCAGGAGGGAGACATGCATAGTTGGAAATTTTGACCTATGTCTGGGCTGTCTTTCATCCCCTCATGCTGCACCCTGAGGTTATGGTCTGTGATTCCACAGTTTGTTGATCAGGTTCTCTTTAAAATGGTGTAAGCTGTAAAGAGTTTTAAAAAGGAGAGAATTTGCCAAGTTGGGCAACGCCTGCAAAGATTTATTTCAATTTGTCCCTATGTTAAACATTTTCCCTTCCAGCCAATTTGACTGGATTACCAGTGCCAAACAAAAAGAATAGGAGCACTGCAGGGGAATAACTGGCAGTAGTTTGAGTCTTCCTTTACCTTGCACGTTTTGAGCTTAAGAAGTGGTGACTTTCCATCATGGACCTCCTGGATCTTTAAGTTGGGTTCAGAAACCCATGTAAAACTCAAAGAAGAATACATGTCTGGAAGATATAAAACAAGCTGTAGAAAAATGGGAGTAAGGTGGAAGATACCCAGCTCTCTATATTTAGAAGTCAGAGTATGCATGCTCCCCCAGCAGCTGTGAGAAATAATATTATATGGGAAAAAACCTGCCCTAAGGGGGTTCCAGCCTGCCTGTGGTGGTACCGTGCTTTTGAATAGTATGGTATGGTATGAATTACAGCAGCTCCAAAATTTTAACTCAGAGACCAGCTGGAAATTAGCAGGATGTACTGAGAATATACAGCCATACCTTACCAAACCCTAGTTACAGAGCAATGGCTCTAGGGTGGGGGTAAAGGAGTTAAAAAATCCCACTGAGCAGATCACCGATAGCAAAAAGTCACCAAATTTTATAACTTGCTGTAAATGAGAATCTTTTATAACATGATAAATTGTATTTGAGTAGGATCCTTGGGGCTGAAGCGGCATCAGGAGCCCTTAGGCACGCATAAGGATATGGGTGTCTGCAGGATTTAGCCATCAGAGCATCATGGGTCATTAGAAAAGCACATAGGTCTTTAAATATAGTGGAGCACAAATGTTGTGTGGCTTAAAATGAAAAGGTATGTTATTATCTAGGAAGGGGTAAGCCTTGGGGAAATGAACTGTGTGATAAGGGAGGAATTTAGGACAGTCAGTGCTGGGAAGAGACCTGGAGAGGAGAATTTCCTACCTGCCTAAATGAAACTTAAAACACTGCTATCTGCTCAGGTAAACTCATATTTCAGGCAAGTGTTAGAGCACAGATCTCCCTTTTAACTTCAATTTCTTTTGTCAGAAACACAAGGCTCTAACAAAATATATTTTGGAGGAAAAGATCTCTGGCATGAAAGAACTGAAGCAAAATTATTTCAATCTTTTATGCCCTCTGTTTCTAAAAATATAGATGACTAATCGAAATAATAAAATATTCACACAGTCAGGAATCCGTGTTTACAGTTAATGCTGAATTACACACAAAGACATTTATAAATGGGAATTTAATGGATGTCCTTGAACAGAATGAGAGGGTTTTTTCTCAGTTCACTCCTCAGAGGAGGAACTTTGGGAAATCGCTATGGAAAGCCCACCATTGGTACCCTTGCCAAAAGCCACCATGCAATCCTGGGCAGCATATCCCCCTGTGTCTGCAGAGCACTTCCCCTGACAGGAACTGGCTGCCTTCTGGGGTGGTGCTGTATTGTACCAGTGAGTTTGGCAGCATGCTCATTTCCTGCTATCCAGGAACATAAAATAGCATTTTTGGTTTCTTGGTAGATAAGAAGGGTTTTGTGACAGGGACTCATCGGAGGAGAGACTGGGAGAAAGAACCAGGTCTGGGGTCTCTCTCCATCCTGTGTGTCCCTAGGACTGGTGTGAGATGGGAAGTGCTGTGCTGCTGAAATGGTCCCAAGCAGAGGGATGGGTATAGCTGGCTCTCCTGAAGCAAGTTCCATTTCAGAGCAGAGAACACTGACCTGGCCTGAAAAGCCTGGGATTTGACTTCCACTTCTGTCCCTGAGCAGCTGAATATCCTTAAGCAGAATGTTTCAGATCCTCAAAACTCAGTTTTCCACCTGAAAAACCTATCTGCCTGAGTTTTGCATTCCCTAGTCAGGGTGAAGAACTGCCCAGAAAGTGCATGTGACTTTAGAGCAGGTAGGCAGCCAGCACTGCCATGGGTCAGCACACCTTGAGAAAGCAAGCTGGCCCAGGACTGCAGATATTGGTGAGCAATAGTCTCAGGAGGACTCTAAAAAGTAACTTTAATAAAAAGAAAAAAAAGAGTGAGTCTTTTATGGTGACAGCACAGTGTCATTTGCTGCGGTTTCCCAAAATTCTGGTACCGAAAGTAGATATTGAGGAACACAGAGCTTTCCAAACTGCTCAGTATGCTTTTTGAAGAGGTTTTCACATCTACCTACCTTTCAAAATGTTACATTAGGGTTTCTAGGATGGTCCATTAATCTAGATTGAAAGCATGCTCTAGCTAGGGAACAGATGATGATCCAGGGATGAAGTAATCTTCTCTCTTCCTTCTGAGAGCCAATATATTTTCTACAAGGCACAAGCTGCTGGGGACTTACTAAACTGTTTCTCTCCCATCTCAGCTTCTAATTTCATGATAATTTTTTATATTGTTGGCTTCATAGACTGACTACCATTCCCCCCCCCCCGCATTATTCCCATTTATATTTTTTTTTATTCCACTCCTAGAAATGCATGAATCTAAGACAAACTTTCCAAACCATAATACCTGAGGAGATCTGAAATGAGGTCGGAGAAATTCACCCATCCCTACAGGATAATCCTGCTGCTCTACAGCATTGCTGGATGTACTGTAAATGCTACAGCTACACTTGCAGGATTGATTAGGGAGCTGGGGGTGTATTAAACAGAGACAGTCCATGCATGGGAAAGCCATCAGGAGTCCTGTTTGGCCATGCCATCTCTGGGAAGAATGTGGTGTTGGACTTCTCTGATTTCCTAGCGGGAAATCTGGAAATGACATTGCTGCAGCAGACTAGCCAGCTGGGTCTTAATGGTTGTCACACTGTTGCATGCCAAGGTCATTCAGAAATTCACCAGTGACTTTCTGGGAAAAGCAGCTCTGGCCACTTCAAAGGCTCAGGCTGCTGACACTGGAGCTGGTTTCTCTTTTTCACTCTGGGCCTTGGTGCTTGCTGTCAAGCATGAAGGGAAACCTGCAGTCCATGTTTGCAGTTTCAGAACATGAAGAATAATTTCCTTCACTGTTGCCAAGGCAGGACTGAAGGCAAGGAGCAAAGCGGATTCCTCCCTGCCCCAAGAGCAGCAGCAGGAGTTGGTCCCTCTTGCTCCTTTGCAAGATAAGCCATTCCCATTCCTGATGGTGGGTGTTAAAACCTTCTGGTAACATGACGTCAAAGGACATTTATTAGTATGTTACTTGATCCTGTGCATCCCTTTAGAAAAAAACATGGCACTGAGGAGAACTTCACATTGCACCCAAAGATGTGCACTGGTTGAAATAGACCTTGGTGTTGGATTTAGACACAGAGTTAGGCCTGAGGCTGTCTCAGAGAACACTAGTAGTTTCCAAAAACTTTCTGAAGGAGGTACTTTTGGTCATCCCATCTGATGACTCAGCCTGATTTAAGACAAGCTCAGCAGAATCCAGCATCCCCTCTTCCTCTCCTGGGCTATGCTTCCCCCATTCCCTCTTGCTGGGGCAGGTAACACTGCTTGCAAGGATATGGTTATCCATTTTAACTCTGGTGGGACTCAATCCTCCAGAAAAGCCTTTGAGGAGAGGGAGGCTAATGGAAGATTTGGCTTTGAGAACAGTTGTTATAAACCAGTTCTTAATCTCTGTTGGGAGCTGGAGAGTTCTCCCAGGCTCATTTTGGACAATTTTAAAGATCTTTTTCTTAATTTTCTTCATTTTTTCCTCTTCCTCCACCCATTTGGATCTGGAGTGTTCACAAGAGGTAAGACATTTGGCAGATCAAAAAGACCTGATGGGCCATCCAAATGCAGGTTGTTCCCATCTGAGAGACATCAGTGGTATCAGGTAGGAAGTTCTCCTTTCTAATGCAGAACCCAAAACATCCTGGCTTCCCTGAGAAGAGGAATACTTATGAACAAGATAAATGCATAGACATTACATGCAGCTCCTCTTGGCGAAACCAGAGCTATTTTCCCCATTTAGGAGCTGATCCATGGAGCATGATGCTCCATTTGATCTGATGCATGTCCCTTCATAGGTCCAATCTCAACACCTGGCCATTTTGGTGGGATCAGGCACACACAGATGTTACTGGAACTTGCCCAACCTAAGTGATACAGACTTGAATGCCAAACAGAGAAAGGATGGTGGCTGCCATTAGTTTAGAAAGCAGGATTCTGGTGCAGCAGCTCCACACAGTTGCTCTGATGAGCTGTGTGGGAGTGCTTGTGTCAGGAGGAGGAACATACCACTCTTCCCCAAGTAAGGAAAGCTCTTAAGTTCTGAAATGCAGTTCTAGGTCAAGCAGTGGAAGGATTAATCATTTTTGCTTTACAGCTGGGCTCAAGATAGAATTCTAAACCAGTTTGGTACAATATACACTGACTGAGGAAATTACATCAACCAAGTTAAGCCTGAGGCTTGCTTTTTTAAAAAGGAGGAGCAGTATTTTTTTACACCTCATCCCCCTCCCCTTTCTAGTAGGATAGAGTCACTTTTCTTTAACTCAAATCTGTTCCTGGATCTGTCACCCCCTTAACAAATGAATGGGGTGACAGTGTTTGTCTATGATCCACCTTGCATGTGAAGTTGAATGGAGAACAAATGACATCCTCTTGAGCCAGGGAGTGCTGTGAGTGACAGAAAAACACCCTGTGGTGGATGACAACTGTGTTTTCGTAACCATGCCAAAGCCTTGGGGTTACAGGAGAGGGAAGATGAGACTCTGCAGTGAAACCACAATGAGGAAGAGCTCTATGCCCTCGCCCTCAGAGGTGCCACTCTGGTTGCACCTCTGGTCACAAACAAACCCACAAAGATGACAGGTGATGTTTGGCCTTTAGGCAGAACTTTGCAGCTCCACAGAGCAGCCCAGATTGACACTTAATTTTTGTCCCAGGCAGAAGTAACCAGGTCCCATCTAGAAACTCCAGCTTTACATGAATATTTTGCACCATTCATACTTCTGGTAGGAGGAATTCCATACATGGGACCTCCTACTTCCATTGCTACAGCAAAGAGCATACAAAGCTGATTTATAGTTCAAAGCATTTGCTTTGAGTCGTCATAGATTTGGGTAATAAAGCGTCAATTTCCAGTAATAGCTCACAACATATTTGCCAATTTTATTAACTTGGACAAAATAAGATAGAACTTATTTAGCTTTCAGAGTGTATGCACCATGCAAATGCCACTCGATCTGGGTTTAAAACAATCTAAAGCTACAAAAAGAAAGGAAGATAATTATTTTTAGCTCTGATCCAATGCACAGCAGCAAGCCCCCTGTATATCATAACAAGGAGGGCAGAATGATGCAGAGGCAGGGAAGAACAGCCTTAGAGAACAAGGCAAAAAAAAAAAAAGAAAAAAAAAGAGAAGAGGAAACTTCTTAAGCTTTTTTTGCCTTTGCAGTCTTCTTATCTGGAACTGAGTACAAGAAATAATTGAATTACAGTGCAATAATTATTGGGTTAATGAGGGCAGACAGGCAATTGTTATATTCCTAGTTTTCTTCCTTCCCTTTCCTGAAAATACTTAAGATAACTGGTAAACAAGGTGAGTTATTTATAAATACAGACAGACTATACACCCCAAACCAGTACAGCTAAGCAGGGAGAATGGAAAAAATTATTTGCCTGGGATTTGGAGACATTTAAAGGAAAAGCTTCCCTTGAGGAAACAGTGCTGTATACTATCAGAGCTAACTTCACAGCTGGCTGCTAAACACCCCAGCTGCTTGAAAACTTGACTGGGAGATGCTGAACATATAGTTTTAACCCCTAATGAGGTGCTAAGTGGCCCAGTAATTTATTTCCTTCCCAGGGGCTAATGATCATGTCAGAAGGGAAAGGGCAGCTATCAGCCTTGACATTTCGGTGATCCCCATCAGGGCTTGTGGAATTATCATCGCCTTGTTCGCCACAAGGCAGTGAGCTCTCCCGGTGTCAGCAGCACAGTGGGTTTTTTTCCTTATTCATGTCATAGCAGCCTGTGTTATTCCTAGCCAGGGCTAAACACCGCAGGAAGGATGGCAAAGAAGTCGCCTGTGCCTGGGGAAGTTTGTCAGGCAATTTCAGGAAGATGAGGAGCTCCCACTAAAAGCCAAAGCTGTGCCAGCTCATTAGCACTCTACTGCGAAAACGTCTCCTAATGACATGGGATGCAGCCACTCGCTGCCTTTTTTAAGCATCAGGTTTTCTAACTCAGCCCAGGTCAGCTCTGATCAATGTGGGTTTTAAGCCTCAGCTGCCAGCTGCTTTTGAGCAGAGCCTGTCAGAGCAAAGCTGGGAATGGTTTGCAAAGGCTTCCTTTTCTGCTTTTTCAGACCAGGCTGAAATCAGTAGGAAGTAAATATTTCATTTCATTTTGGTTACTTCATGCCCATGTAGGTGCTGCCAAGCAGCAGTGTTTGTAGCCTTGTGTGGCTGCACAGCTCTCGACTAATTTCTCTGCTAGAATTGTTCATTGAGTGAAATGAGGCTAAATCTTAACAATTTCCATGATGAGGCCAATACAGGAAGTCAGTCTGTCTGTAAGTTGGGAAGCACTGTGAAAAAGTTACTATTTAAGCATACTAATAATGATGAAGTACAGACAAATTATTGCTCTTTTGAGGTATTGCTTGGCTCAGTTAAGATGAGTTGTGTGGGCCAATGTAGAATCACAGAATGGTTTGGGTTGGAAAGGGACCTAAAAGATCATCTAATTCCAATCCCCTGCAAAGGGCAGGGACACCTTTCACTAGACCAGGTTGCTCAAAATCCCATCCAATCTGGCCTTGAACAGTGCCAGAGTTGAGGCATCCACAACTTCTCTGGACAACCTCATACATGTGGTAAGGTGAAGGAATGAACGAATCCTATTGTGCTGACATGACGTGCTCTGAAGATCTGTGGCTGTGTATGGTCAGGTCTGCAGGTGGACTTTGAAGGTGAATGTGGAAACAAAAGTCAGCTGCCTGGGTCAAGAGCTTGCAGAAAGCTGAATATTTAGATTAAAAATGCATTATATTTTTTTCCTCTTCTTTTTTTTTTCTTCTCCTCTTTCTTCTTCCCTGTTGCTCACGTCTTTTGTTTATAACTGTTTTTCAGGAAATATCCAGTATGAAACATCACTACAGTTCTTGTCTTACAATAAGGTAGCTCTGGTGGGATTGGTGTTAGCTTCAGAGAAAGAAAAACGTGGCTCCCTGATTTCCATGGGTGAGGTAGGCTTCCTCTATGCCTATGGTTGTTTGTCAGAGCCCTGTGTTTGAACCTCTCCTACAATAAAATCTCTGTCTTGGTGAAGATAAGATCACAGTAAAGGCTTGTCATACTTGTTGTCCAATTATGTCAGTCTATAAAAACAGCTCAAAGTGAATAAAAATAGCTTTGACAGTGTGAATTAGAGTGTTCTGTTGTGTGACTAATTTCAGTGCCTTGGTGTGATAACTTAGTTGCTGTAACAATTGAGACTATACAACACCTTGGTAACAGAGATGAAACTCGGAGTTAGGCCCATCTTAACTCTGTCTTAGCACGTTTTTGAAATGGACTTTGCCAAGTGTCTTTTCCACTCTGCAGTCTAAGCTAGGGGGAGATATAACATTTTTCCTGCTCTATTATCATGTTCACTTTACATTTTTAATTTATATATTTCAATCCATGTCATCCTGCTCCCGCTGCCTTTCGTAGTGGCAGCATAGAGCCTCTTTTCCAGAGGACAGGGCAAACTGCTGAATGCTTTGCTTGGCTTAAAGGACACTGCTGACAACCCCAGCTCCTGTAAGTCTGCAGGTCATGTTGCTGAGGTCAAGCAGCCTCTCAGAAGCCAGTCAAATGGGACCTCTGAAGAGGCTCTCTTCCAGCCAAAGAAACACAAGCACTCACACAGGACCTTTAGGCCAGTAAAGCCTAAATTGTGGGTTATGCACACAATGCAAGATGAACAGCTGGTGGGAAACATTATTGCACGGAGAGGTAGGTCTCAGCACAGGCAAGATCTTCCAACTTACCCACTTATACTGCGTGATGTTGAATGACTTCATGATTAATGGCACAGGAAGGGAAGGGTGGTGTATAGGGTGACCCTTTTTGTTGTACAGAAAAATAACCACTGCCACAGAACCAGACCAAAGTTCTCCTTGTTTGGACTTCTTCCCCTCATGCTCTGCAGTATGGCTAGATGTGAGCACAAACACAGCTGAAGACTCAGCTTGGCTACTTAATCATGGGTTTGCAGCATGTCAGCTTCCAAGGGTATATTCCATTTTCAATTGCCTCTGCATTACTCCTTTGTACTCTGTAATTTGTCACACTGCAGGAGACTGTTTTGCAGTGTCTGTGCTCCATTCTGTTGCATGTCACCTCATCTGAAGTTAAACTCCAAAATAAAATAAATGTTATCCTATCTGTTGAGCATTAAGTATTGAATAGGGGGTTTAGCTGAAGTTAGATGCTACAATTCATTCTGACATAGCAAAGGATAAAAGGGATAAAAAAAAGCCCTTGCATAGCTAAGCTTTTTATCTAAGAAGCCTTATGATATATAATTTTATCTTGTTAATATATTAATCTAAGAGTCAGGTGGCCAAGATTTCACAGTCCAGAAATAAAACCATCGTGTGCAAGGATTCAAATGCCATCTATGTCCATGCCACAAGCCATTATGGTACAGTGACATTTAATTTTCACGTGCATACAGAAATACATTTCTATGGATATTATCTTGAAAAACTGGTGAGCTGACAGGAAAGGATACTGAAGGAAGAAAATATCTCCTTTGACTCATGCAGGAAAAATGCAGTGCCTGAATGGTGTTTCTCAAAACAAATTGCTGTTCTAATTTTCTATCCTGCCCAGCTTGACTTAGCAGAATTGTCTGCATGTTGCATATGTTCCAGGGGCAAGTGAAAAGCCTGGGACAGGCCTGGGATCAAGCTCTGAGACTTCAGGCTATTATTTTATTCCCTAGTTTTTCAGTTGTAAAAGGAGATTAACGGCACTTCCATTGTAACAAAGGTACAATAAGGAATTTCTGTGATATTCTGAAGCACTTAGATTACAAAGAATGGGGAAAGAACCTCAGCAAATTATTTCCAATCCTACATCGTTAGTTTTTCATTTTTCAGACCTGCTCCTTTTGGATCACAGAGAGCACATGCCTCTGAGCTGAGCTGTTTCTTAATGTGGTCTGGGATCATCAGAAATCTCCAGGAAAATAGCTTGACTGGTAGTTTCCCAAAGGGTTTCTCCCTGCATGTCCTACCCTAGAAATACAGGACACCCACATATTATGTGTAAGCCTTGCTGTTAGAAGAGAGGAGAGATTAAATGTTCTGTGTGATGCTCTACAACCCCTCTGGCTGTATTCAGAGATTCATGATGCTTTGCTACATTTGCTTCAGACCTCTGGCCACTGACCTGGTTGCCACAGTCTGAGAGAGAACCTTCTTAGGGTTTTATGTATGGTGAGTAGACTCATGAGCCATACAGCCCTTGGCCCCACTCAAAAACATTTATGCTCAAATCTTTCAGGTGCTTTACTTGCATTATTATTCATTACTGTAAGATAATTTCTTAAATGAAGAGATCAAAATCCTGAAGTCTCACTAACAGAGACATTGAGGCATCTCTCTTCTTCAAGGTTCCCAACCTTGGGGTCATTTCAGTGGCAGTAGGCTGGGCATAGAAGTGAGGGAACAAAGCTCTGAGTGGTTTTTTAATGTCTTGATTAAAAATGAACGTATTTTATGAGCATTCTCTTCTAATGTGTAATTTCACTTGGCTATGAAATCCCAAGTTCTTGGCAATGTGATCCCACTGGAGTATCATTCAGCAAACAACACAAAAGCACAGGCTTTTACTGGACTTTCTAGGACTGCACAACTTATACTTTGTAGGACTCCTCACTAATATTTTAGGGGATGATAATTAAAAAAAAATGAAACAATCCAAGTTATTCCTAAATAAGAGCTTGAAAAGTACTCTGTCTGGCTTTTATGATGTAGATAACCAGGATCAGTCTTCTGTGCAGCTGCTGATAGGAGAAATCTCGTGATTAAAAGAATGACAGCACAGAACTTCTTCGACTAGCAGGGACCATCCCTGTGTACAGTTTCTGTATTCTCTCAGCTGGATACACTGACTGTATGTTTAGTCTCCCCTCAATCTGACAGGCCACATTCTCCCAAAGGCACAAGGTTCTGAGCTACATGGCTCAAGAGACAAGGTGCTGAGCACGAGCAGCAGCTCTCTAGACTCACTCCTTGTTATGCAGGCACAGCATCAGTTGCCAAGTCAGCTCTGAGCGCATCTACTCCCTGCAAAAAGATTGAAGTTCTGGCTCAGATGACTGCTAAAGTTAAATGGAGCATGGCTGATAGCCCTGAGACCTCAGAAGAGCATGATCTGTTTTATCCCCATCACAATTTTCATTATGAAACAACATTTCAGGGAACAAAATTATTTTGAAGTGGTAGTTCAATTTGATCAGCTTCACCTAGCTTAGCAAGCTGGAGATGGGGGCATCTTAACATTAAACACACTAAATTTTTGTTTACAGTTTGGCATGAAGCAAAAATAATGGTAACAGTTCCTCATTGGGAATCCAAATCCAGCATTTAAACTTGTGTGCATCTCAACCATCTCTGTCTCTGAGTTCTGATTTATTTTCCTTCCCCGAGTCCTTTCCTGACATTTTTAAGCATTAAATGTTAATGTAATTAAGCTCTAATGTGACTGCAGCCTCTAAGAAACATAGCATGCATTTTTGTCATGCTCAGAAAGTCTCACAGTAGTGTGGGAGTTTGTTCTTTTCCTTCAGTTTCCTCAACTTTTAGAACCTCTGTTTCCAAAAGTGATGCCAGGAACCAATACATGTGGCCTCAGCATATGATGGGAGTGTGGCAATGGAATAAACTCTAAAATAAACATTTTAAACCTGAAAACCAGACCAGAGTGTTATATCATATTATTATATCGTATCATATCTCATATAATATAATATCATATGCACTGAGCCCTGGGCTATCCTAGTAATGCAAATAGTTACAATAAATACAATAAAATAATCAAAATTATTTCTTTTAGATGCTAACAAATATAATGACCATGAGCTAGCAAGGACTGTTTCCTGCAGTACTGGGCAGAACTATTATGCGACTTAAGTGTTTGATATCTTTCTTCTGGGGGATGGGAATTCCCATTTGCTGTGGCAGATGGAGATCCCTATATGTTGCTTCTCTTCTGGGCCATGCTCTCCAATGAAGAAAGCATTTCTTTCCCAAACCACAGGTCCCTTTCTGTCCCAGTGCAGTACAGCACACATCATAGTATTTGTGTTTGGTCCTTAAGAGAAGTAAGTTACGGGAAATCATTCCCGTTGTCAATTATGGTAACTTTTACAAAGTAGTTGGCTGAAGCTAAACCTTCCTATAATTGCTAGGGCTTCTAAGCACAAATATTACCTTGACATAGTAATCAGAACAACAAAAAGCCCTCCAACTTTTTAGTAAGGAAATGTTCTATTGTTTCAATTTGCTGTGATCAAAGCCTGCTCTTTGCATTAGAAAATCAAATTCCATTTACAAGATGAATAATTCCCTTGAGTTCTCTTTGCTTCCATTGTTCTGAAGCAGTCAAACTTCTCCCTGTTTGGCTAAGGAAGCCCTGTAGGTTTTTTTCTCTCTTAAAATTAACCCCATATAACATGCAGAGTGACAACAGAATAAGAGCTCTGTGACGTTGCTGGTTGCAAGCTGCCTTGTTTCTCTTTTTGCAGAGAAGGTGCCTCTCCTCCCAGAGAAGTGACTCCCTTGACTAGGGAGTCTCTCTTCTGGGCCATTTCAATAGAGCTTTGGTTCAGAACTTGTGGATTTTATTCTTACAGTATTAACAAACCACTATATCCATTCCTGCAGGATCAGAAACAAATCTTAATTATTTGAGAGCAGATGGATGAGGATTTTCTGCTTGTTTATTTTTAACCCCAAACCATACAGCTGTAAGCTACTTTACAGTTTAAAATGGGATGGTTATCCCCACGGATCTGCAAAGAACAGATATGAAACTATCAATGCCATACAACCCCTCCTCTATTCCCTATTCTCTCTCTCAATATATGTGCTCTCTGCAGCTTACCAAATCCTCCCCCAGCTCCTATTTATCACAGCAGCAAGTTCAAGACCATCATTTTCTAAAAAGCTGCAGAGTAATTAATGTTGAAAGAGAGATCGTCAAGTCTGACCTGCTGGTCAAAGTGACTTGGGATCACATAGAGCTGTGTTTCAAATATCTCCAAGGATGGTGATTCCTCAGGTTCTCTGGACCCCTGCCCTTAGGCTGCACCACTGTCAGGGGCCTATTTGCAGGGAAAAGATCACTCAAAATTTTCTGCTGAAATTTAATACATTTCAAGAGTTTACTGCTATTAAAATTAGTCCCTTTTATTCTACTCTTAATAGCCAGGCCATGGTTAGCAGTAATGGATTTTCTCCTCTTGCATCCAGGCATAAGGTACTCTCCTCCATCTCAGCAATCTGAGGACTGAATTTGAATTTTAACACAGCTTTAATGTTTCAGAGGCATAGGCAGGAGTCTCTTTTTTGTCAGGGAGAGCAAAAATTCTGCAGCAGTGTGCTGGCACAGCCTTATGAGCAGAGCTGTGAAGAGGAGATAAAAGTGGGAGCTTGCTGGGGTGCCCAGAGAAACCATGCCGTGTGCCATCCCATGCTTCCTCATCCAGCTCAGGCTTTGCTGCTACTCCTCTTCCACTGCTAGCTCCAGGCCATAAACAGCTCTAAGGATCAGGGGTGGATGCTAAGAGAAAGGTGAGTTGGTGGCACAGAAGGTTGGAAGCAAAGCAAATGGTTTCCCCCGGATAATTTGGTCTTCGATATTAAATGGACTTGAGTATTAGTCTCTTGTGGTGACATTGCATGAGTGTAGGAGCTGTAAAATGAAGTCACGGGCAATTGGGAAGACATTAGGGAGAGTGTTGGATGTCTTATCTGTGAGTGGCCTTTGTGCTTTGTCCAGAGATTGAAATACATGAGCATTAAATATCTGACCATACAGAGTGACACACTATAAAGAGTGAAGCCCCTTACAGCTGGTTCCTTTAACAACATACATCAGTCAAATATTACAGGCTTTTCAGGCCGTTTTGAAAAAAAAAATAAATCCTTAGAAGTTTGGGGGTTGTTTCTGTTTGCTTTTAACAATGAGTTTAGAGCAATTGTTTGACATCACAAATGTCCAAAACTTCTGGCAAGAGTATGCTAATCAAGGAATTTTTGTTGGGAAATTCCAATTTTCTAATCTTTTTTAAAAGCTTAATTTAACGTTTAGAACCAGGATTATAGTTGGGTTTCTATTTCATGTTCCAGCTCTGGAATTTGAAATTACTTGATGCAATATTTTTGAGCATTTTGATTTAAATATGTGAGTTAGAGGAAGCACTGTGAAATTCCTGAATCACGTGAAAGAGACCTGTCTTGGCCTTTATATAACCAGATGTTTTTTATAGTTTTCTGTTTGGATGTTTTTTTGTTTGGTTTGTTTTGTGAATTTTTGGGTGGNTCCCCATTTGGTTTATGTTAACACTAATTCTTGTCTTGCCTTTTTGTTTTCATGCACCACGCCTGGCCTGATCTCCTGGGAATCTCTAGCCCTTCCTGAAATCCAAGGGGAAGAATGTCTCTGCCACTGCTGAGGGACTTGCAAACATTGCAGAGAATTTGTCTCTGGTATCCACTTTGACTTATGATACTGCAGTGAGTTGGTGGAATGTTTTTGTTGGGCAATGCACCTGACATTGTCCCTGCCACAGCTTCCGCCCAGCAAAATCAAATTAAATTCAGAGCTTAATGAAGGATGAAACACAGTGCCTTCCTAATTCGAAGGATTTCTTCTCTAACAATGTTTCTTTCATGACTTGTTCTTTTGATACAGAGTTATCATTGTGCCTTAAACAATGACTAGCTTGAATCCAAAGGGAACCTGCAAGTTTGTGTCGCCTTATCTAAAAGTATTGAGGGCGAGAGAATACAGACAGAGGAAAACTCCTTCCCCATTTCTTTTCAGCCTATCGCAAAGGTGGCGAGAAGCCTTGAGTGTTTTTCTCCGGAAGAATCAGCTCTTTCAGAACCTGATGGTGTCAAGATCGATTGATGTGAATGCAGTTTAGTGTCCTTGCCAACTCTCAGCGTGCGTGGCAGCTCCTGTGAAGGCCATGTGCTGATACCCTTTTTCACAGCAGGCAATCCCCCACTCTCCAGCTAGTCATAATCACACTGGAGAGGTTGGACTCAACAAGGGCAGTGCAGATGGCAGATCCTCGTGCACAGTGTGCAAACGGCAGGCTCAGCTCCAAAGACCTCACAGCGCTTCACCAGCAGCCATTAGAAACCTGACAACTCTGATTGGTATGATGGACAATTACTGTATTGGAGTTCCCTAAAATACATGGAGACCACTGTTGGTTCTTTTAAGCTGCCTTTCCAAAACCCTACTGTCCTATGCTAGTAGGAATAACAATGGCAAGCAGTGAAATGCAATGTAAAAAGTTGCAGAAAAATAAATAGCAAGAATGATGACTTGGTTTGGTGACAATCAGTGTCCCCACCCCTGTGCAGCATAGAGGTAACAGCGCATGTAATATCAACTGCTTGCTTGTAGGGTAAGCCACACCTGGCTAACCTAGTGGTCTAAGAGGTAAACTGTGTGTGGGCAGCCTCATGCCAAGGCAATGCTGGATGTCAGGCAGACCAAGGGAATCAGCATATCCAAAGTAGGTATCTGACACAATGGAGCTCAAGACACTAGCCCATGGAACACCACCACGCAGTCAGCCCTAAGTGTCAGTCCTAAATATGAAGTGAGTTCTCATCCAGTTTGGGATGGCAATATGGTAAATAAACTGAAGGAGCAGCAGTTGTCTACCCAAAGGTATTTGATTGCCACAGTTTGCATGTGTGCATGCAGAGTCAGAAACAGAGTCAGCAACAGGCACTTTTGGGATGGGCCTTAGTCAGCTTAAATGAGTCATTCATCCAACCATTTCTCCAAGTTTGACCCCACTGAGTGTCCTGTCTTCCTTCTGTCCTGTCCTAGGAGTCATGCTGATGGGTAACCAGCATTCCCTGATGTCACTTGATAGGTATCAGGATAGGGATGCCCAGCACCTTGCAGTGTCAGGTGACAAGAACATCCCCTGAGTAATGGGAGGAGCAGTCCACGTCCCATAATTGTAAGTGTACAGGTTAAAGGAGACCTGCTCCATGACTAACACAGGAAGAATGTGGCTTGTTTACTGGCTGGCAAGAATGTGTGTGTGTGACATGGCTGTATGTGGTATGAAATCAGAATTAATCAACTGCATGCTTTGGGACACTTGGTAGAAGCATTAAAACCTGATTTCAGGATACCTAGTGAGATGACTTTTAAAGCAGGAAGTACTGGAGCCATTCCTGAACTGCAGCAAAGTCTGAGAATCCATCACAGAACAAACAGACATCCCACAATACCGAGACCAGTGTTTACATGGAAATGACTGCCAACCAGTATGTGCTGTGTTGTTTTTGTGGTGAGTCATGGTGGTGAGAACACACCAGGTGAGCAGGAATGAACAGCCTGCAGAGTGTGGGGAACTCATGCTCTGACACAAGGCAAAAGTTTGTGTAGCATGGCAACAACTATTTTTCCTCATGTTTCTTTAAAATTTGGAAGTCTCTCCAAAATACATGTTATTTGGCTAGAACAAGGTTTGGAGCCGTGGATGGGACTTCAGCCAAAACTCCACACACAGTAAAAAGGATACCCTAACATCTTCCATACTTTAAGCCCTTATTTAGGCAGCAAACTCCTCGCCCCAGGCTATGCAAGCTTTACTCATGTCCAACAGAACTTCAAAGTTCCTATTTATTTGTTTCTAATTATTTGAGTACATATTACTTGGCATAAGCAAGGACTAGGTTCTAGCCTTAAAGGAGTAAGCACTTCAGGGCTGTGGGGCTTGCTTTGAGAGAACTCCTTGGTTTTTGCAACGTGTATAACATCTGGCAGCAATTCACCAATTCTTTGGCACAGTGGCTCTAAGCACTATGTTCTTGACTGCAGCTGTGTCAATGCATAGCTATCTTCCTAATCATGGTGTTGGGATTCATGAGATAAGCTAGAAACAGACTTTGGTCTCTACTTAATGGGCCAGCCTGCTGACTCTTATTAATGTTTTTGGGCCTTTCCTGCTCCATCTGTGGCTCAGGTATTCTCAGCTTGAATGGGTGATGTTGAATTCTCCTCCCTAGGTCTCTACTAAAATTCATCTTGTCAGTTTTGGAATGTCCCTCTGACCTGTGTAGACTGTTTGGAATTTTGATCCTACTCACCCAAGTCCTTGCAGGCTTTCTGACTCCACCCACAAGCTTTGTAAGTATATGCTCTTCCACACCCTCTGTCATTAGTCAGCTATTTCTGTCCTATCCTTCAAGTCAGTCATCCCATCAAAGAAAAAAGTGAGTTTGGTACAGCCATGCTGGTGGGGTTTTTTGAACAGCTAATTACCTTCTAAGAACTTAAAATCCTTATTTTTCTCTTAATCCTTATATCTCTTTCCAGAGATAAAAGCTAGGTTTAATGGGTCCTTCAGTTTAGTTTTAATTAGCTCAGTGCTGTTCAATTCCAGGTGCTCAGGGACTTGCTTGTCCTCTACTGGTCCAGCATTGCTCAGATGCTCTGCTGCCCATTCCCTAGATGCTGCTGACCTGAGCTCACCTGTCTCCTCCAAGCAGCCATCCTACAGGACCTGTTCCTAGAGGAAGACCTCTGTACTGTCCTGCTGTTCTTCCTCCTCCATGCTTTCATTTCAATAAGCCTGGCTCTCAGATGGAGAATCACATGAGTCAATTACACCAACAGTGCAGGTCCTCCTGCTCACCTAAATCAGCAGAGCAGCCTTTTGAATCATTCTGGGCATTTTCCTTTGTCTTCATGGGAATTGGATCAAACCTCCACTGAAGGTGTTGTAACAACTAGGCAACTTGTGCTGCTTGTCAGGGAGGTTCCTCACAGAAGTTCAAAGTCTGGTGGGAGTGGTTGAAGCTGTTAAACCATTTTAATTGTTGGTGCAGGACTTGAAATGTGAGAGACAGATTTTCTCAGGAGAGCATTGCAGAGATGCTAATTTACGCAATGTGCTATGTTTTGTGTGAGAAGTCTTCATCAAAACATTTTCTGTTTCATAAACCAATGACCTGATCCTCAAGAGAGCTCTGGTTTTACACTGGGGCTCTATCCTCTGCAGATCTCCTCTGAGAATTTGGGACTAAGGGAAAGTTTGACTCTACTTCGTGGTTTATTTTCTTCTTAGCAAACAGAATTTTATACATGAAGGGGAAAAGACAGGAAACAAACATGGCACAAGTAAACCACACAGAGACCTGACTGACCCCTCCTTATATCTGAGAAAATTAAGAGGACTAAGAGTCCAGGTTTTGCCTATCTGAATAATTTTAGGGTCTGAAACACAACTGTTCAAGCAGCAGAGACTAACCTCTTATGTTTTTATAACAAAAAAACTCCCCACCAAGCCCAAAAAACAACCCCCCCCCCCCAAACAGCAGAAGATATAAGTAACATAAGTAACATATGTCTGGGCAGAATTGCAGTGGCTGCCACAGTAACTGCAGAATCACTGCATTAAAAAGCTGTATGCATGAGTTAACTAGTGGTCAGTCAACTCTTTGAACAGTAAAAGGCAAACATAAAATGGATTTTTACATACTTCTCTAAAATTTGTTAACAAGAAAATTAATTATGGTAACCTAGTAACTACAAGCAAAAGATAAAATTACAAATCATGCAAAATAGTAATTTATTCGCCTGGGAGGCTGGTGCTCCAACTGCTGATGACCATAGTGCTGTGTGAAGTGCTGAAAGCTATACTCAACAACCCTTTCCAGCATATTGGTTTATTTTTCCTCTTCTGCTTGGCTCTCAAGGTGCCTAAAATCTCATTGCCTGTATCTTTTCCACAAAAATCCACTTTATGCTTGCCTTTGGGTGGAACCCCAGTAAGCTTGCCCTGGGTGAGAGCTTAGGCACCTGGCTCACGAGTCACCAATTCTGACTCTCTGTGCCAGATTCACACAGCAGTGATTTTTGGGCATTTTTACTGGAGGCTTGATGGACTAGGCCTCAAAGAAAACATTAGCTGGGTCACAACTCCACCACATCCTGTGTTTCTCATCTGGAAGTTCAGGAGGTGCTACCACTGGAGGCCTGGATTAGGCAAGCTTCTGTAAGCGTGGCCTCAATGAATCTACATGGGGTCAAGGAAGGACTAGATTTTTTTAGTTCTTTTCTATCCTTGTGGGGTATCTGAGTCACCTCAGATGTGGGGCATGAGAATCAAATCCCTCCTTCGGTCTGTGGAAACCAGAGAATGCATCCCACACTCTGCTGGAGAATGTCTTCTCTAGCTTGGGTTCTTGTTTCCCTCTAGGATGAGCAGTCCTACTGTGCACTGGTGAGCCACTGATTGAGGTCTCCTCTGGAAGGGAGAGGTCTGGGTTTTAGACTAAATCCCAAGCCAAGTGAAGCCCTAATCAAGGTATGACGATGACTCACTTCTGCTCACTCTTCTGACTGTATTTCTCAGTAGGATGTGACACCCGTAACCTGGCAACACAGCACCAGTGACATCACTTTTTTTTTGCAACAAGTTTGGCAGCTATATAGAATGTCTTACAGGAAAAAGAGCTCACATCATAGACATTGGATTCCCAAGTAAAAACTCATGTGACTGTGTGCTCTGCTACTCTGCCCCTCATCCCTTCCCCAGGGATTTTACTAGAGAGTGGGCTAATTTCAAGCAAATTTGATAGAAGTTAAATGTCTCAAAAATACAAAGTTTCTAAAAGAGCCACAAATATTGATGACCATGTAGAACAGAGATATCCAGATTTGTGACCCCACTGAGAGACTAACGGAGACTCAGTTTTATTAATAAAGACCAGAAAATTGAAAAAGGAAAGAGCCGCCAATAATCAGACTTTGTAAGTCCCACTGCTCATGAAATTGCTAACTCCTACTTGTTATTACTTGTCTTCATAAAAACACTGCCTGTCTTCTCCCTCGGGCATCTGTTACAAGTGTTACTGAAGATGTCCTTGCAGAAAGAAAACAATTATTTTAATAGCTCCCTTAAATAAGAATATAGGCACCGCAGTTAATCTCTTCGAGCCCTTGCCCGTTAAGAGCCCAGTGCAGCAGATCTGGAAACACAGGCTCTAAAAGCATGATTGCCAAGCCCCTCAAGGCTGTGTGAGGGCTGGAAAAGGCACTGCTATCACATGGTGGGCTGGTAGGAACTGTGATTACTGTCTGAAGACTGAAGACAAACTCTGTGTTTTTCTGTTGAGTAACATCTTCTAGCTCCTTCTATCCCTCATCATAAAACCCAGTTCATTTGTTTAGAGCCTCTGCAGTGTAGATGAGGGATGTAAGAAGCGTAAAAATAGATGAATAGATTCTTTTAAGACCATCTTAACATGCTAAGAAGTTATTCTTTACAATCTATTGGCCTGTAGGCTGATTTTTTTGCACCAGTTATGCCAAAAGACATTGTTCACCAGTACCTGCTCCCACTCCATCGGGTTCAAGCACTACCATATCATCCTTAAACATTGCATTTATAGGCCTGAAGTACTGCTGAACCTCCTTCAGATGGAAAAGGCTTGGTTTTGTTCTTTCCTCTTTGAAGAATTCCTGCAGGGAAGAGGCATTTGAGACCTCCAGAGCTGACAAGCAGGTGTCACAACTCTTCCCCTGCATTTTTCATGTGGCCAGCTGCTTGCCCTGGTGCCACTCAGCTGCCCAGAAACCTCTTTCACCAGTTTAGGGGGACAGGATGTAAGATGTTCAGTTGAGGAGGGCTACAGACAGCGGCAAAGCAAGTCAAAGATCAACAAATGGCCGCTGGGCAATGACAAAACCATTGTTCTCTAGCTCCCTGCTTTGTAACACTGTCCAGTGAAACATAAAAAGACTCGGCATGAAGTGTGATGGCTGCTCCCAAGCGCCTTTTGAGGGTGTCCCCCCACACCTCTGACTGCTGGAGCCTGCCTGGCCCTGTGAGGTCCTGCCCAGATTCACACCCTCAGAGCAGTGAAACTCAATTTTGCTGTCACTGAGAGGTTTCTAAGCCAGCCCTGGCCAGCAGCCAGCTGCTCAGTAGGCACCAAGCTGCGGATCCTGAGGAATAAGCCACCCACGGTGTCTCAGAGCCCTAAAAACCTGTTGGGGCTGATGGAAATTCAGGAATCATGGCCCCTTGCCAGGACAGGTGCCAAGCAGACCAGGGAGGCTACCTGCCAGCCAGTGATCACCAGGAGACCATGATCAATCCATCTCTTCTTGAATGAATTTACATACACGGAGCTCAGGATTGGAGAAAAGATAAAATCTAGTATCTACCTGGGTTTCACAAGATTTATTTTCTGTTGCCTACACTGGCTGCCAATAATTTTGCTGTTGTTTTTTCAATAATTTACTGACTGAACCTCCTTTGTATATTTCTCAAATTAATGGATTGCCTAACACTGACGTCAGGCCAGTTGACAGTTTTTTTGTTGTTGTTTGTTTTCTGTTTAACTTTTAAAGATATAAACCAACATTGTACCTTTTCACATCTTTTGGTGCTTTCCTGAAATGTGCCAAAGGTTGGCTCAGATCTCAGCAAACTTCCTGTAACTGTCAACAACAACAAAAAATTGTTGACAGTTACAGGTATGGGGCTAATGGAATGATAATCCCCTCATTCTCCCCTCCCAGTCCACATTTCACATTAGCATAGGGTCATACTCAGGATTAGGGGATGGGATAGTTGTTGCATCCCTCTGGGCTCTGCTTCCTCAGTGGCGTCCAGTCACACAGGTTATTTTTGTGCTGCAGATTCAAGAAATGTTGAGTAGTTGCTGTCAATGGAAAGTACGGGATAAAAGGGACATCTGTTTTCTTTCTGAAGATGCTCCTGCCTTTTTTTCTGAAACACAGAAAACCTAGTGCTGCCCACAACAAAGATGATGCCTCAGATGGATTGTGGGGCTTTTCAGCTTCAAAACTTAGCTAATGAGCCTGGATCAAAGCAAAACAACCTGCTGTAGAAAGCAAAAAAATGTGTTCTCCATTGAGATAACAGCTTGTGGAGCTATTACTGTAATAATACTGCCTCACAAAGAATACTCATTTCAGTGGTTAATTGTTTCCAGCTCTGGGCTGGTATCATCCCAGCAGGAATAGGCCCAGCACGACTTCTGCTGCATTGGCCGCTGCTATTGCAGCACGCAGAGCACTCTCCAGCAGACGTGGAAGCATTTAATCACCTAAGCGAGCACTTTCTCCGCTCCAGCAGCCAGCAGAGAGCCAATGCCCTAATGCAGCCAGCGCCCTAATGCAGCCAGTGCCATTCCCGTAATGATAATTTGCAAACTCCGCTGCTCGGGCGAACAGGAGGAAATGTGTGATGCACAGCAGAGTATCCAGAGCCAGTGCTATAAAGCACCCATGCCCCTGTGCAGTCTGAAAGCCTGGTAAAGCCTGGTGCAGCCTGAACTCCCTTAAGCAAATCACATTCTCCTTTGCCAAGAAGCTGAATAAATTTAACTTTTTATTTCAGGTGGATCCAAATAATTTTCACTATCTTACCATGAAAAATATGTGTACAAGCTGCTATTGCTAGCAGTTTCATTTCCATTAGAGAGCCAACCAAGAGTTTTGATGTTGAAAATATGTTACGGTACACATATACCATATTCTATGCAGCTAAAAGAAATATAGAGAAAGAGATTGTCAGCACAAGGCAGCATCAGGGCGCATAGCTGGCACCTGCAATCATATGTTTGCTCTTTCTTTCAGTTCCCCCTTCCTTTCAATTACACCCACCGATTATATTTCGATTCATTGACATTGCAGTCACTCCTGTGTGGGCACAGTCAAGCTAGTTTCAAATGAGCTAACTTGGCTACAGATAGCATTGCAGACAGCACAGCATGGGGCTGGATGCAGTAGAAACTGGGTAAATATTTCAGTGGCTTCACCAAAATGGACTGTAGTGGGCTGCTGTGGCTCTCAGGGCACGAATAAACTATGTTAAAGCCAGCTGAAGCACACGGGCAATACACAGCCACAATTTCAGTGCAGAATGAGGTTACTCTCAGGGAAGGGCTAGGAATGCTGCAGACCACCACTCCGGCTGAGGCAGACCTAGTATACAGACCTAACGCGTCCAAAAGCATCATTCTGTGGGGAGCTTCAGTTTGTTCAGCACTCTCACAATTGCTTGAGACGTTAAAAAAGAAAAAAAAAATGGAAAGGAAAAAATGCAGACTTTACCCCAGTGTATAAAAGCATAGTGCCTGCAGGAGCACAAAACCAGTGGAGATGGCTGATGAGGCTTTCATGAGGGCTGAAAACACATCAATGCGCCATCAGCTGCAGAGAGACGAGCCCAGGGAACTTCTGGGACAGTAAGGCTGCAGGGAGAGTCTAAACACCTGAGACCTCAGTGTCCTTTCACCTGGGGACGGAAAAAGCCTGCCCTCAGCGGCCAGGCGACCGTTCTGGGGCGTTCTTAGTCCCCCTTAGCCCAGACAGGAAGGAGGAGGTCAACCCTCCTCCTCGCCCCCCACCGGCAC
>VYXF01002428.1:779002-828897 GCA_013397295.1 Polioptila caerulea
CCCGCTCCCCCGGCTCCGGCAGCGGCCCGTGGCGGCGGTGAGATGGGGGGCAGCCTGGGCTGCCACCGCTCCATCCCCCGCGACCCGGCCGACCTGTGCCACAGCCGCAAGTTCAGCGCGGCGTGCAACTTCAGCAACATCCTCGTCAACCAGGAGCGGCTCAACATCAACACGGCCACGGAGGAGGAGCTGATGACCCTGCCCGGGATCACCCGAATGGTGGCCCAGAACATCGTGGAGTACCGCGAGTACATCGGCGGCTTCAAGAAAGTGGAGGACCTGGCGCTGGTGAGCGGCGTGGGGGCGGCCAAGCTGGAGCAGGTGAAGTTCGAGATCTGCGTGAGCAGCAAGGGCAGCTCGGCGCAGCACTCGCCCAGCTCCCTGCGCAAGGACCCTGCCTCTGAGCACCACCTGTCCGCCGCCAAGATCAACATCAATACCGCCACCCCGGCACAGCTCATGAGCATCCGTGGCATCACTGAGAAGATTGCGAACAGCATTGTGGACTACCGTAAAGAGCATGGGCCCTTCAAAAGTATCGAGGACCTGGTGAAGATGGACTGCATCAATTCCTCCTTTCTGGACAAAATCAGGCACCAGATTTTTGCAGAGCGCTCCAGGCCCCCTTCAACAAACACCAACGGTGGCCTCAATTTCATGGCCAAGCCTCACCCTAGCCCCACCTCTCTAAGCCTCCAGAGTGAGGACTTGGACTTTCCTCCCGGGGGTCCAACCCAGATCATATCCACTCGCCCCTCTGTGGAGATGTTTGGGGGTGTGAGAGATGGTAGACCCGTCTTAAGAGTGGCTACATGGAACCTGCAAAGCTGCTCCATCGAGAAGGCCAACAACCCAGGCGTGCGGGAGGTCGTGTGCATGACACTGCTGGAGAACAGGTAAGAGGCAGCACCTGACCTGCAGGCCCAGCTCTGTGCAGGATTGTAGGCTCATGCCTTTGAGGTTTGGGCGCTGTAGAGTTTTGCTGTGATCCTAGTGGGACTCACTCCTTCCCAGGATTACCAAATGTTTCCCATTTCTTGCATGAAACGCTGTTTGAGTCATAACGCTGGGACTGTAGTGTCTGTGCCTCAATAAAGCTGCTATAACCCTCGACAGGCAGTGGAGCTCCTGAGGAGGGGTGTGTGTGTACACACAGCTGTGCAGGGGGGACTGGGCTGTTACAGTTGGTCACCTTAGGCCTGTTAATGGTTGGTCAAGGATTGTTTCTCCATTAAAAGCCTTTTGAACATGTCATGGAGAGCTGCCTTTCCTGCCAAAAGCTGGGGGGCTGTAGCGGAGGAAGAGCTGTGTAACAGATGTGGAATGCCACAGCTCGTCCTGCAAGGGTGACACAGCTTGTTAATGAGTGGTCATGGGGCGTCTTCTGAGCTGGAGGCACTGCTCATCCTTGGGGATGTGAGACCTGGAGCACCTGCCTGGGGAGGCTGTACTGTCCTTGTGCCAGGCCTTGTGCCCTGACTGCATTGAGCAAGGTCACTTGGTGGTGTGGCCAACAGGATGGTACTTCGGATGTTAATGAAAAGCTGAGAGTTTGGGTTTTGTTTTTGTCTGTAATAGGGCAAGAGTGCTGGGGATATCTGTCTTACTAAACTTTCTGCTGGACACAGAAATGTAGATTGCAGTAAGAGTTTTGAAATAACTCTAGCCCTTTCCTTTTGATGTGTCAAATCTGTCCCAGCTGATCTGGCATTTTGTTACAACAGAGGTAAAGTAACTTTACTCTCTGGCTGCCATTCAGACTTCCAGCAGGAAATGAATAGGGGCAGGGGACTCTTGGGCTTCTGTGAAAGGCAGGTTGTGGGGAGGGGAAGTGCTGAAGAACTGTTATCTCTGTCCTTTTCCAGTAATATGTAGGATAACAGCTCTTGTCAGTGTGGTTGCAGAGGTCAGGATGGTGACAGTGATATGAAATTCTCTGCTGCAGTACAGTATTTATGGCCAAGGATACCTCTGCTCTGCGCTGCTTGGGAGTCTGATGCTCCCACATAGGAAACATCTGTCATCTCCCAGCCACCACTGTTTCATACCCAAAATAAAGATGATAGACCAGCAGGGTTATTGAGATGTTATGCTAATGGCTTCAGCCTAACATCTGTCAGTATTCTGCTTCACTAATTCAGGTATCCTGTGCTTTCCCCCTTTGTCTCCACTCTCTCTCCTTTTTTCTGGTAAGATGCTGGTTGGCTGGAGTGGAGCTGCTGGGGAAAGAAACTCAGATTACTGCTAGTCTTAGAATAACTCTAATAATCCAATGCTCAAAGAAGAGTGACTTTGGTGATTTATTTATATTTTTTGTATACATATAGAAGGGATTTTTAAGTACCTTATCCAGTAAAATGTTAACTGTCACTTCTGCAACTTCAGCATTTTGGGGGAAAAACCAGGGAGATGTAGTGGCTTATAAAATAAAGCAGCCTTAGCCCAAACTGGCCACTGTTTATGCAGTGTGTGGCCCGAGAGGTTTGTTTTATTTTTGCCTTTGGATTGCATGGAGCTTAGTTTCTGTCCAGCTTAGCCAACAGGCACTTAGTTCTGCTGGGTGCTGTGAAATGCCTCCTGGATACTTTGAAGTTTCAAAGCAGCCTGATAGAAGTACTTGTTTTTGTTCTGTTTTATTGCACATATCTGTGCCATCAATCACACAGGGTGAGTACGATGCAATTGTTTTCTGTACTTGATCCAATTTGTGATAATGTGAGAAGCTGGAAAGAAATGAGAGCAATGTGCATCCACAGACAACCCTTCAAAACCTTCCTGGGAAAATAAACGTGGGAACAGAAAAAGCAATACTACTCAGGAAAAAGATATACATTGGGAAAAGCCATACTCAGCAACTCAGGGAGGAATTTCCTCTTGCTTGTGCGAGTGGGTCAATGGAGCTTTGCAGTTGTAAAACAGCCTCAGCTGAGGCCAGAAACTGCCTTCATTCTGCTTTTGAGCTCCGTGGTCTTCCTCCCAGATCAGGTCATGTACCCTGGGAATAGACAGAATGCCTTGCAAACTAATCTTTGCCCTGGTAAATCAGCTTCAGTAGACAGCTGGAGAAATTCACCTCTTGCTTCTCCAGCCCCTGCATGGGGCTCACCAGCACCTCAGCCTCACAAAATCCATGGGTGTGTTTTCAGGGCGCTCTGTGGATGTCCCACATGTGTTGCTCAAGTCTCCAGCTATGACCCAAGCTGGAGATGGATCTGAAGGCTCTTTGGTCTGACAGTAGGTGCTCTTGTGAGCTGTGCTGATGGGCACCTGCCTGCTGCTGCCCTTATGTGTATGGGTAAGTGTGCTCCTTCATGCTGGTCTTGGGTAGTTCAGGATGCTCTCAGGAGCTGGAGTATTGTCTTGTTACAGTACTTACAGCTGGAGGAGCTGCCTCACCTGGCTTCTTAAGTCCAGAAATAAATCACAGCAAGTCAAGAAGATTAGTAAAACGGTGTAAAGAGAAGCCAAGAATCTTAATTTTATGTATTGGGGACTTTTATGCCAGTTAAAAGGCATGCCTTGGGCCTTGCCTTGGGGCTTGCTTTGGGGTTTGCTTTTTTAAAAATTTTTTGTTTGGTTAGCTGTTTTGTTTTTTTTTTTTTTTTAATTTTTTAATGACCCGGTCACAGCTTTAAAGTAGCTTTAAAACCCCTTGGGTTTGTTTTTTCAGGTGTTAACAACAGGGAAAAGTACTGCTTCTTTTCAGGTGAGGCTAGAAGGCTAAGCTGCTCCTGTCTTCCAGCCCTTTGCATTGAGGGAACAGTTGTGCAGGAAGGAAAGAGGGCCAGACTTTCATTCAAATCAAACAAAAAGCAAGAAAATGTCATATTGTAACTTGCTGAACAGAGGAGAGAAAAAAAAAACCAACAACTAATTCAAAGTCTTCACACTTGTTCCCAGAAGTGCTAAATTTCTGAAGAGCAGTGAAGGGAATGTACACTAAATCAGTAAGCATGACTACTACTGCTAAGCTATTTTGAAATTCATTGCTGTAGTGCAAAAATAATGAAATACAGCAAGGTCCTCACCCTCTTTTCTCATATTACAAGGATCTATGTTTATCACAGTGTTTGAAGTGAAGGAGTGAGGTGTTTTCATTCAGAGGACTAGAGGGTAATTTTAGAAGAGCTTAACATGATGAACGAGGAGGTGAGCATGACACATAATTGGATTGAAGTATCAAGTCTAGGGTTAATTTGCCCAAACCTGCAGTGTTTCTTGCAGGTGTTGTTCAGAAAATCTGGGATTTATTGACAGAAAGGCAGAGCTGGCCTGTCTCTGGGGATGCAGGTCATCCCCTCTATCTGATCTCCATGTCCTTCCCATTCTCAGGGGGAATGAACTGCTTCTTCTCACCAAAAAGAAAAGAAAGAAAAACGTAGGGTAAGAGCAGCATGATCAAAAGGGCAAGTTCAGGTCAAAGGCAACCTTTGTTTTTGTGGAGAGTAAGTAGCCCCATGTTTCCAACTCCAGAGCGTGTTTCCTTCGGACAAAGATGGTAGAAGTACCTCAGAACTGTCCCATACCCCAGGCCCATAGGGAAAGGTACTTTTGCCACTCCTTATCCATACCTGCCTCAGGCTTGTCCCTCCTGGCCATGAACTGAGCTCGTGGCTCCTGTGACACCCTGTGACTACTTTCTCTGGCTGTCAGGTGCCAGGGTGCCAGCTGGGTGATCCCATGAGGAAGTGTGGGTCAGGCATGTGCACCACCGACCAACAGACCATGAAGGGGCAAACTCCAGTTTGACTGGGTGCTTCAAAGGCTGCAATGAGGGCAGTGACCAGCAGTGCACCTTCCCCGGCATGGTTTTCAGTAGAGGTTTTCCGATCGGTTTTCATGATGCTTTATAACACTGAGCAGCATCTTTGTGAAGACCTGATAGCTATTTTTTTCTTGTAAACACACTTTGCAGCTGACTGAATGAAAATTGATAGAGGGTTTGAAGGCCAGAACTTGTACTCTATCTAAAGAAGGGGGACTGTGTGTCAAGATTATGGTGGGTCCAAAGGTCCACAGAGCCCAGCTCCATTTCCTTTCAAGATGTCAAGCAGTTCAAGCTGTTGTTTCTTTGTGCTACTTTCTTTGGTCAGCTTCTTGTTGCCATTACACCTTCTACATGCAAAAAGTGTAAGTAATAAAGCCTTAACCTTTGTGGCAAAAACTGTAGAACCACACAAGAGCCCAGGTTGAAAGTGACCTCAGAATATCATCTGACCCAGCCTTTCCTGGGAAGGGGAGCCTGGATAAAATTATCTATCACTGTGTCCAATCACACAGGCTAGAGGTTTGAAAACCTCTAGCTGTGTGGTTCTTCTGCACCCCTAGGAGATTGTTCCAGTGATTGAGTCTTTTCACTATACTTGCATGCCTGTAGAGTAATAAATACCAGTATAAGGTTTGTACTTAGCACTGGTGTTGGTTGTTTTTTTTTTTTTTCTTGGCATGGACAGCAAGCCTGAAGAACATATTAGATCTTCCTTCTTCCCAAGGTTTCTAGCTGCTTAGCTGTTTTCAGTTTGGTTAGACAGAAGCATAGAGGTCTCTCAAAGGCAAGAAATTAATCTCAATTTCTGTGTCTGAGACATAAATCAGTGTTCCAGCTGGGAGAACAGTAGGTAAACCTCAGCCCAAAATTGCTTCCTGGGAGGCAGTGGGTGGACAGGCAAGTCCTGGGTAACCCTTGCTGTGCCACCATACTTGAAAGTTCCTCTTCTTAGCCTTACCTACCCCAGGAGACCTTAAGCACATCCTCTTGTCATCTAATCAAAAGAGAAGTTTCTGAGCCAGCCTCTGAAGTAGTCTCTTCCTATTAAGACATGAGGTAAACTTGGTCTTGCTCAGGCCCCTGCACCAGGTGCTGGAGGCAGGAGAACCACTTTTCCCATTGTTTCCTTACACTAAATAACAGGATGGGGCTTTTACTTTCCACTCCAGTCTTCTGGTCTGGGCTGAGAGGTGGGGTTTTACAAGCAGCAGTTCTTTGCTACTGGTGCTTGTTAATTTGCTTGTGAAGGGGTATGGTGTGGTACCTTGCCTCCAGGATTGTTTTGTGTTTCCTATCAAAATGATGGAAAAAGATTGCACCTCCACAGAACAGACATCGTAGTAATTTGTCATGGCAGTAGTGATGGTTGTACTTGCGTGCTTCAGAGGCTCATCACCAGCTTGTATTTGTTGTTTCTACGCTGTTGCTGAAGCGCTCAGTGGTTGGTCAAAGCCCTGAGGTGCATCTGTTTTATATCTCTTTCTTTGTAAAGCTACTTGGTTTTCCCTCCATTGGGTTAGGCTGGAGCCTTGCCAAGAATAATTCTCCTACAAGAAAAGATCAGGAAAGAGGGCCTGGCTTGAGTAACCTGACCATGCTAATAAGTCTTAAATGGCAAAAGAACAAATACACCCTCTTCTCCTTATGTAATAGAGAGGAAATCCTGCCTCCTGCAACTTCAGAGTAAACTTGAGAAAAAAGGAATTGTTAGATGATATCATTTATGTGTTATCACAAAGGGATTTTAATGAGCAGTAGAAAAAATTATGCATATAAAGCCACCATTATTTGCACTTTCTGATACCTCAGAGGACAAAAAATGGGATGATGGAAGAGCTGTTGTTTTGGGGTTGGCTTTTTGTTGGATCATTTTGGCCTCCACCTGCATGAGACCAACAATAATTTACTTATTGGAGGCTAGTGGGAACCTTGAACTGCCTTCTGCATACCATCGGGCATAGGAAACCAGCAGGTCAGACCCTGAGTTATGAAGTTTTCCAGGGAAATGAAACTCGACTGATTTACTCCAGTTCAGGATTTGGCCTGTTCCTTTGCCTGTGTAGAATCACATGAAGGCTGCCAAGCTTAATGCTAAAGAGCATTGCCCTCTCCCTGGGGGTTAGGGCTCCTCTGAGGTACTGCTCCCATCCTGGATAGGGGTTCCAGCCCCTTTCAGGACTGCTGCTGGGGGAACAGGTGATGTCAATTTCAAATTAATCAAATAATATGTTAATTAAATTCCATTTCCAAACTTCTGCTTCATATGGATGCACTGAGCCCCTCTACAAGGGCATCACCTGCTCCTCCTGCAGGAGGTGGGCTGCTTGCTTGACAAACTTTGCTACTCCTGAGACTTCACAGGGGAGTTCAGAAGCAGTGGGTGGACTTGCAGCAAGACCATGAAGGGTGTATTCCATCCCTGTGTCCAGACACTTGGAGAAGGCATCTGGAGCCACGTGCTCTGCAGGAGATCTCAGAGGTGAATGCACTGAGCTGTTTGATCCTGCTTGGTCTCTGTTGCCACAGCCCCCACAGCTTTCCTTCCTTGGACATGACATAGGAATGTAGGACAGGCCCTTGAAATTACCCCTGAGTACCCTTTCCAGGGATTTTCTGTTTTAAATGGAGATCTGGGCATTGTTTTAGCTTTGCATAACTGCAGTTTCAGCGTATTTCCTGAACATTCAAGAGCTGTATCCAGCCAGTCATTTTTATCTGCTTTAAAGTTGAGAATGTGGCTGGAAAAATAGTATAGTTAAAGGCTGGTTTATCCATATAAAATAAACATTATTTTTCTCCTTTTAAAGTTATAACCATGTCCTGCCACTGCTACTTGTGCCAAAAAGCTTGACTAAAATGAAACAGATTAGTGGGGAAAGAGTTGGTTCATGTATTATTATTTTCTCCCAACATGTCTAATTGATACATATGGCATTGCTTAATGGCCACATAGTTTCAATACATGCCTGCTTGACTATTTTGCACGGGTTTTTTTTTTTTTTGTGTGTCACTGGATTCATGTTGCACATTGCAGGTATTTTAGTAAAGTGGAGCTTCCAGCTTATTTCTGCAGGTCCTGCAAAGTTTGCTTTATTCTGTGTGGCGAAGATTAAATGGGTTGGCTGATTTATGGCAATAAATTGGTGGATTAAGTGATGTTGTACTGCCTGTTTCTGAATCACAAGCAGAGGCTGCAAGACTATAACCTCATCCTGCTTGACTTCTCAGAAAGCTTGTCCCACATGACTGTGGGAGACAGACTAGGTACCTACACACAGGACTTGATCCTCTAAACAGAAATATTTAATGCTCTGTGGCTTGTGTGTGGTTTGGGAACTTGCAGTACAGCTGCAGGAAGGGTGGTTTTCTAACTTTGTCTTTGAAAAGAACAATATGACCATTTCCATTTCTTACTGGCAAAGAAGAGCCAAGGGACTGCTAAGTTCCTGCCAAGGTGCAAGCAGAAACTTGGTCAGCCTCTGTTAACTAGAGGAAAACACTGTATCTGCAACCAAGTGCTGATCTAACTCACTGTGGACATGGGTCTCCAGCAGTGTTAAACAAGGACATTCAGGACACAGTTGGGTTTTTTCAAATTTAGCTGCATCCTTCTTGATGGAGTTAAACTTCAATGTGTTTCCTACACCTTCATTGTTAGGAGGACCCTGCTCCTTTAGTCTCTAATTTGTGTTTCTCTGGGAGTCTCATCCAAATCATAATTTCAAGATTTGGCTGGATGAGCAGAGAAGAGGTGATAGGTCATGGATTACATGTGCACATAACTTTATTTTTAAGTCCCATTGTTCTTCATTGTAATGCAAGTGTAAGCTGACAGATGGAAGCACAGTGTCCTTACTGAAATAATTACAATATGCTGCAGTAATTTCTGAACACTATTATATGGTGTGGTGATGGAGACAAGAACCGTGGCACGTTAATAATAACAGTGCTTAAAAATAGGAATGCAGTAGCTTCTTCAATTCTAGATTTTTTTTTTCATTATTATTTTGCAGAGGTACTGTGCTTTGTTTTAGTAATAGCTGGCAATTCCCACTGATTTATCAGAGAGTAAAAGTGCATGATGGCTTTGCTGAGGGGAGGGGTAGACCTATCAGAGACCTCCTTTCTTATGTTGGTCCTCTCCCTCATCTCAGGCCTGGGTGCTCCACAATGGATTCCAAAATGCCTTGTAAGGTGCTGAGAGCAGGGTGGGCATCATATCAGTGGCAGATAAATATGAAGGGAATATGTAGCTGGGGTAAAAAGGGTTATTTTCTGTCAATAAACTTTCATCTCACCCCTGGCATATACAGGATATCCATGTCCTGATCAGACCATGTGGAATTTTCAAATGGCATGAGTGTTTTAAACTGCTCGGTCACTGTCAGGGAGGCTCAGTGCTGCTGACCTCCTTTCCATCCATGCTGCTGGGGGTTTGTGCAGGAAGGAGCCTGGTGTCAGCGCCAAGCTGTTATTTTCAGTGCCTGTGGTAAAATTATTAGAGGCCAGCAAGTAAATTTACCCTGCATGTGTCCCATGTGTGTGCACGTTCCAGAACTTCAACTGTGTATAAAAATATAATTTAAAAAAAAAATTATTCCTATGGAAAAATACATGTGGGATTATATTGTCATGTGTGCTAGGAATGGCTGAGAACTGGGTATGCACTGTGAGTGAAGTGGAATTAATGCAGCCTGCTTGTGCAGAATGGATTGGAATCCCTCTGACTGAGGCTGTCTGGAAGGCAGCCTCATGGCTATGCAGGCTGTCTGTCTGTCCTGTCCCTGTGTCTGTCTTGGAAGACAGCACAGCAATGCCCTTCTGCTCTTTGTGGTGAACATCCAAACAGGCAAGGCTATATGTGGGAGCAGTTCTCACCGTGGGCTTACGGACACAGATAAAGAGGAGGAACCAGAAAATTTCCTTTTCCTTCTGCGTGGCTATTTTTCTCCCTGTGTTTATAGGTGTTTCAGGTAACGTGCTCCAACTCCTGTGCAAATTTAGCCACAATAGCTGTCCAAGCCATTCACAGCTGAACGGGTTTTTAATGGGTTACTGAACAGCTAATTGATCAGCTCGGCTTTGGCTGCATGAGGCCGTGGCAGCCTCCCTGCCCTAAATCCCTTGTGCGTGCTGCGCGGTGCACAGTCCTGCAGAACCGCCGTTCCCTCTGCCTCGCAAGGCAGGCGGAATGAAGAGGCTGTTGCTTTTGCCTTCAGACTTATCCTTCGACTCCTTGGTATTTATAGCTCCGTTGTTCCCCTCCGCTTCCGTGTCGCTCTGTTGGTCACAGCCCTGTGGGTGCGGAGGCGCAGGCGCTCAGCCGCCGAGGGCTTGCTCCGGGCTCACTTGAAGTAATTGCCGGTCAGTGCCCACCCTCTCTTGATTCAGGCTTGGCTGGAGTAAAGGTTAGCCACCTTTCTGCCTAACTGGAAGCAGCGTGCTGTTGGATACACACTGGATGTTAACTTAGAAACCTAATGTTTGGTTTCTTTATTTATTCTATTTTAACAAATTAGACCAAGTGTGGTTCCAATTCAATGCCACTGAATTGCAGGGTGTTGTGTCAAAAGCAGGTTTTAATTTGGTGTTGAAAAATGAACTGTCAGGCAAATTTTCCTTTCATACATGCAAGGCAAGTTCTTCGGGTTTGCTGTCAAACCTCCTGCCTGTAGAATGTTAAATGACTACCTCACTCCTCTTTTTTTCTCCTTCTAAGCAGGCAGAAATATGGAATAGTGTGAACCCCTGTCAGGAAGGATAGTCTTAGCTGGCGACAACCCATATGACTTGTTTTAAAATAGTCTGCTTTTCTAATAGGGCAGGAAATGTCCAGTGGTAATCCCATGTTAAACTAACATAGGCAGATACTGCTCTTCCCCTGGATGCAATGATGGGGTCCCTTTCTGTAGGGATTGCCTTAGGGAAATCTTTGAGTTGTTCCCCTCTTGTGATGTGTGGGGCTGATGGTGTTGAGGCACATACCAGCACCACAGTAAATAGGAGAGGAAGTACTCTGTGTCTGCAAGAGATTCTGCCCCCATGCACAAAACACCAGAGCTGCTGGTTAAATAAATGTTATTGTCAAGAAAATGCTGTAGTGGTACTTGACTACCCTTTGCAACCTTTATTCTGACCGGCCCAAGTTCTCCTATGATTCTGGCAGCAATTAAAGTGCAATTTTTAGCTATCTATCTGTCTATATCTTCCTGCTAGTCCTTTGCAGAGCCCTTCCCATTATCTCTAGACGTGTTTACAGTGCCTTTTCATCATCAGTGGAGACTACCAGCGCTGCCCACTGCCCTCTGTGCTGGCTGCTCTCGAAAAGACGGCATTGAGTAATAAGCAGGGTGTGGCCTGGGTGAGGGCAAAGGGGTTGGTACTGCTGGCAGATAGCAGAGAGGTACGTCCAACACATCCCAGAAGAATCTCTTGGTGAAGATTACCCATTGGTTACCAGGAAACCCCCACAATGTCTTGTTTTAATTGCTTCTGAGTTTCTCCTACAAAGCAGCGCTACACAAAAGGAAGCCGTGGCTTAAAGGACGAGATACAGTTTCAGTCATCAGCTCGTGGATGTAGATACAGATAGCTACTTGAACAATGTCGGCTCGAGGCTGTTGTCAGTACAAGTTCTGAAAGCATTGCTGCTGGATGGAAGCTGTGCAAAACCACCTCCAAGCATGTGGTGTTTCCCATTTCTGTTTTAAACTGAGAGCACTTGGACTTGGCCGAGGTTTGACTTACTTCTCTATCAATTTTTTCCTTTTTTTTTTTTTTTCCTGTGTGTGCAGCAGATTTCTTGAGGAGCTGTATGCAAGGATGATGGGTATTGCCCAGCTGAGCTCTGAAATTTGGCAAAAAGAAACTGGAAGTAAGAAACTGGGCAGATATCTGTATATTGGTTGTCCATAGGAAAGGAAATTGCCTTATAGACTTGCTTCTATCTTTGACCTTATTTTTGAAGCTTGTTCTTGCAACCTGAACATGCTCCCCCTTCCATGTCCTCTTTCCACCCCTGCTGAATCTAAAGCCTTTTCACTGGTTTCACTTGGCTTTTTGTCTTGCCGTACCTCAAGCACTTCCAGTTATCTCAAATGCTGCTTGAACAAGCCTTTGCTTTCACACCATGAGGGTTGAATGATATCATCTCTCAACTACAAGGCTGAGGACTTCAGTTTCCTTGGATCATCTGTGATACTTCCCCCAAATCATTCTATTGCCATCTTCTTTTTCCAATATGTGCTGCAGCATTTCTTTCTCTGCTGAGGCCTCTTGCCAGGAAGTTTGAAAATCAGTGCCTTTTAAGCTATATCAAGTTTCAGGCAAAAGCTGCCTGAAAACTATAGCCTCGCCTTTTATGTCAGGGGGTGTTAGGAATTCTTGCAATTAGAGGAGGCTCTTGTACCGTTGCTTTAAAGGAAAAAAGTATTTATGTTTTCTTTCTGTTCCTCAGAGGTACTAAAAGCTCTGCAGAAAAATAACTTATTAGCTTTCTGATGTGTTGGACGTTGTATTATTTTTAGCTTCCTAGAGCAGTTGTTTTAAAGGAGTTTGTATGTACCTTAGGCACTTGGCAGTGTGAGGGCTCCGTATTTTTTTTCCTATCTGATTATGTTGTGCGGGTGCAGGCTGCACTGACAGTTTATGGTTCCTCTTCCATATGCATCTTATCTTTCTGAAGATAGTGTCTGAAGATGTCAGCTCTGTGAGGAGAGACTGACGAATTTATATCAGAAGAATCTTTCTGTCTAGCAGCTCTTCAGCACAGCACGCTTTTCAGAATATCTCTTAAAAATAGAAAGTACTGGAGGAATATCAGCTTTGTCATGGCGGTCTCGTTTGTCATCAGTGCCAACTTGATTTGGCTAATCCCTGGTATTAGTAGGAGAAAGCCTGAGTTGCCTATGCAAGGTTCCCTGTGCCCCAGTTTTCAGTGTGCTCAGTGATATGTTTTGGCTTATTGTTTTGGAGTCTACAGCCAGATCAGCATGAAGTGTGTGTACTCCCTTAACTCGTACCTAAGTGTGTTTTTCAGTAGGAATGTAACTATGAAGGTTTAAAAACTTCAGTTCTTCTGGAGATGAGATTTCTTTGTGTATTTATCTGCTGCAGGCCAATTTCATGTTATCAAGGAGCAAGGGTCATAGAACAGCATGAATCCACCATCCAAAAAAAGCACAGAGATTGTTGCTTCCGTTTTTATTACTCCCTATGCTTGGCTCAAGTTTCATATCCCAGGTCTACTCCTCAGAACCGGGATGTTCTTGGAAACGCTGTCAGTCTAGAAGATTTTTCCCACTGAATTGATGGTTATATCTTGGACAGTTTGATTATAATTTGTTTTTCATCCTCTTAAATGCTTCATCTATGCAAACACTTCTGCATGTTTCCCTGTCACCCTCTTTTTATGTCTTGTTTTCCATACTGGAATTTTGCCTAATGGGTGCAATGAATGGCAAGATATATTTTAGTACTTTTTTATTGCCCATAGGTAGTAAATGACTGGTTTGTTTGTTTTTACAGCACAACTTTAGGAGGCAGTCAGTCATGCTAACAAAGTCTGTGTGAGGCACACCTCTTCAAATAATCTGGAATGCTTTGCATGGAGTAATGATTACTTCCTCCTCAAAATAATCAAGAAACAGGAGTGGGATTGTGAAAGGTTTATAATTTCTCCTCCATGGACTTTGTAGACTTGCAAGTTGTAAACATAATTGAGAAGAATCACTGGTGCCCTCTTTATGTTGTTTTATGTCCACTGTTGAATCCAAAAAATTTGTCACCAGGACTCAGCATTCAGTGTTCTTGCTCCTTCTCCCTGGGGATGTCTGTGCTGTCAGCTTCACCATTTCTCCCCTGGATTTGTGGTGCTATCACCTGTTCAAGCTTGAGAAGCTCAGTGGCAAACTGGAAGCATGCGTGGCATGGCAGTGGGTGGCCAGGGCATCAGGGGGAACCTATGGGGAGCATCTTCATGAGCATCCACATAATCCTATTTCATGCCCTGCATGTAGTTTGTTAAGAGCTTGTTTGATTTGGAGCTTGTTAAGAGTATGCCTTGGAGCTTGTTACAAAACATGCAAATCATATCAAAGGCTGCACGAGACATAATTTTGCACAAGGATGTGCATCCCTTCAAGCACGATTTCTTCCTGTCATCCCTTTCCAAGACACATTTGAACTTCAGCTCCAATGTTTGGAGAGCTCAGGGTCTGCATAAAGCAGACTTTCTTATTCCCACAGAAGTCTGGTGTTTCTAAGACTGTTTTGTGCTGAAGCCCCTGACCTAAATAAGGTTAAGGATCTGGGCTACACAATTAGCACCCAATGCCAAGAAAGGAAAAGCTAAGCTTGAGCTACCATTCCCTGCTTGGCCAGGGCTGGTCTGCATAGGGGGCTCTGTAGTGCTCTTGCATCCTGTAAAGGCCATTCTTATGTCCAGACATCTCTGAGCCTGGCACGCAGGGATACTCTGTGACTGAGAAGCTTTCAAAACTCCTTCCTGCATGTCATTGTGCAGCTAGAAGCTGGGATTGCTTCCAGCTCACTGAAGACACTCCGACATTGTTCCCTCCTAATCCCCTCCTTCCCACTGAGTATGGTTTTTCGGAAGGCTAGCATGTTCCCTTGTTGGCTTTCCATGTGGGAACACAAGCAGCGGTTCCTGGGAATAACGTAACCCTGAATTAGCGATGAGCCAAGGCGGAGGGCGGCTGCATGGTGTGATGGTGGGATGAATCTTTGGCTCTGTGGTGTGTTAGTGAGGATGCCTGGCTAGCTAGGCTGGCTTGTGGCTGTGCTCCATTTATTTGCTTGCTGGCGTGCCAACAAGAAGCACAAATGTTTAGCACTGGTGGGGCTGGGTTTCAGCAGGAAGAAATGCCGTCCCCCCATCCCCCTTCTTTCAGCCACTCGAAGGATGATCTGCACCTGGTTTGCTGTTTCTTTTTGTGTGCTGATAGCCTCGGGAAATAAAAGCAGGTTAATGGGACAGGGAGGAGGATGCTTTCTACTGAACTGGCTTTTTTTTTTTTTTTTTTTCCCCAAACCCAGTTACAAGTAGAGAAAGAGAGAACAAGGTAATGAATAAATAGATATATTCAGATGTCTTTACAAGGACATCTTTCAGTGAAGGGATTTGACCTTGGAGGTTTGGATTGTATCATTTTTAAGATTGTGGCCTTGAGGTCAACCCACCGGATACCTGAAGATGCTGTTCCAGAAGACTTTGCACAGCTCTCAAGGCATTCACAGGTCCAAAGAGAAAGAGGAGTAAAGGAAATTTATACCAGCTAAGTTATATCACCTTTTCCTGCCTTCTAGCAGGTCATGAACTCAGATGAAGTTAGAACTTCTTGTACATCTGGCTGCGGTACTGTTTGCTGTTCCTTCTGATGTTATTAGCTGTGTGTATTTGGAGTGCTAAAGGAGACATTTAAGGAGAGTGAAGCTGGGATTGAAGCTGGCTTTTTTCAGGGTTTCTCATAATTACAAGAACCTGGTAACATCTATCTAACATTTATCATTACCTAACTCTAGCTAACCATGAGCACCAGCTGGCATGACTGGGATCCCTAAATCAATAGTGTATATCCCTATAATCAATAGTGTCCTTTGTCAGACTCTAACTTTCAAGTTTTGCCTCTTAAGAATATTCAAAAATGGTGAAGATAATTTTTTTTAAAAAAACTAGAGTTACACTTAACAGTTTTGCCGATCTGCTGTGATCTGTAATCTCAGACTTTCTGCTTTCATCCCTCAGAGCCATGTCCTGTAGAAAAGGCTGTATTCCAGGGAGATAGGGAGATAGGACAGCTAAAGTGGGAGGTGGGTAGGATGCTTCACAGTCAGATCCCACAGTGATATGCATGAACTTGGATTGGATATTAAGAAAAATTTATTTGCTGAAAGCGTTGCCAAGTATTGGAATAGGCTGCCAAGGGAAGTGGTTGAGTTGCCAACCCTGGAGGTACTTAAAAGATGTGTAGATGTGGTGCTTAGGGACAGGGTTTAGTGGTGGACCTGGTTGTGTCAGGTTAACGGTAGGAGCTGGTGATCTTGCGGGTCTTTTCCTACCTAAATATATCAATGATTCTATGGGTTGCCGCTGTGATGTTTGGGCCACGTCCTGGTATGACGTAAAGGGCACAGCAGTCGGAGACACATTGCTCCTCCTCCTCCAGCTAACCCACATCCCTTTCACCTCACATCCTGTAGACACGATGGGTATTTCCCTTCTTGAAAGAGGGCTTTAAAGCATTATTGTATTTTGGGATGGGGGTAGGGCAGAGAGGAAGTCAAAAGCCCAGCATGCTGGCTCTGCTGACTTAGGAAATCAGATGGCCTCGTGAGAGATTTCTTCAGTGCAGAACTGGTTATGTGGTGCTTTGTGGCAATGTTGACTAATTCATGTTTTCCTGCTGGGGGGGGAGCAGAGTGATCCCCACAAAGTGTTGGCTCTGCCTCATAGTATAACCAAACTCCTTTTGCATGCTGTCTTTGTATCTGTACATGCACAAGTTACCCCTGCTCGCTTATCTGAACAGCTTGTCTCTCTGCTTCTGGTTGTGGTCAGCAAACTTCTGCTGATGGGAGGTTTTGTAGTTACCTGGGCTCTGGGATGAGCACCCTGCCATCCTTTTAAATGAAGGGAGGAGCATCAGTGCTGAAGATCTGTTCCAGCGCTAGCTCAGCCTCTTTTTCTGCCCATGCTGACTACTAAAATGTGTAAATTTTTTTTGCCTGGACTATTTGTGGTTTTCTCTGAAGAGGAGAAAGGCAATTAAAAATCCTCCTTTCTGCTTTCTTCTTCTACCTTGCTTTTCTGGGAAAGCTGTCCTTAGCATTTTTCTCTGTGCTAATGTCATGAGATATGTTACATATGTTGCTGCCTCCTGATGCTCCCCTAAAAGAGGAGGGCACGACTACAGCCTCTCTAGCCTTTCTTCCCTAAGGCTGCTTCTTTCCTCATCCTTCTGTGTCACTACATGGTCATTTGTAAATCTGGCAGTCCAACTGGGACCACCCAATCTAGTCATCATTGCTTTGCTGAGCATCCTGTGGACTTGCTAATAAGTTGGCTATGAACTATGGTGTCATCCAGAGACCCATCCTACCTCTTTGCTCCATCGGGGCTCACTTTTTTATTTCCTCATGCTCCCATCCCCAAGGATGGTGCTGCTTCATGGTGACCTTACTGAGATGCCAAAATTGCCACCTTGCACTCAGCTTTTTTGCTCAGTGAAGTGACTGAATGGTTCTGTACCTGCTTTCTTTTCATCATCTGTGACATGGCCAGTTTTTTCTTGAATATTGGGATTTCTATTGCTTAATCCAATGAGGCTGGTGAGCCTTTAAGGGACCACAGACAGTTCAGCTGTAGATTAAGATTGCAGAAGCCCCAGGTGCCTGATTGGCATTGTGCATGAGAGGAGCCAGCCTGATGGGGGACTGTGCCTTCCAAGCTGCTGTTCTATGGACTCCCCTTCATCAGGAAAATATGTGGAGGCTTTCCTTCTTGCTGGTCATCTGGACTGCAAACCAGTATCAGTCCCACTGAAGTGATTAATGTGTCTGGAAGCTTCAGTACCCTCAACGTGTGCTGCCCATCTGCAAAAAACTGGAATGCTTAGCCAAGGTGAAAGGTGAATGGAAAGGAGAATTGGTAAATGGCTTCTGCCTCCAAACCTCCTCTCCTTTCTGAGCCTTTAGTCATGGAGCAATAAACAGGAAAACGAGTGAAATCACCTTTTTGATGTTGTACAGGTATGCTACAGTTATGCCCTAATAAAAGTTCAGTAAACGCTATTAACCTTTCTTACACTGCTAGGACTTGCATAACATCAGGACCTTCTTTCCCTTACAGTAATACAGAGGCTGTGTGGTTTGTGTGCTATTTTTCTCTTTTCTCTATAAAGCAAAAAAGACATGCTGTTTTTGCTTAACCAAGGGAGATAAGAGAACTTCCTCTTTTTCAATCCTGTGGCAATGCAACCCCAACCATATACCATCTAGCTGAATTGAAGCACGTGGAGACATCTGCCTTTGGCAATTTTTATTAGTGAGAGTGAGAGTCAGTGTTTCTCCTCTTTCCGTGTGAATCCTAGTAACCTCTAAGATGTCTGGCTGGATCCCTGCCTGTGCAGGGTTATTTCAGTTCAGGGAATGCACACTGCTGCAGCTCGTGGCAGGCTGCATCGACTCACAGGCAAAGCGCCTTAAATCTTTGCCCTATACACACTGTGTAGCACAAATAAGAAGATGCTGAGAATCATGTGTTTAACAAAATCTCCTTTCCATGGCTCTTTGAAGAGCTTTAAAAAGATTTATTTTTTTTTTAAATCCCCAACAAGCTCACAGTCTTTTTAAATTAGAAAGATTTGGGATTTTGCTTTTAAGTTTACCTGTACCCTCTCTAAAGAAAAACCTTTGATGATAGAGCTGACACAGCAGAATCATGTTTATTGTCCACTATTATACATCTGGTAAAGCAGATATGACAAGTCCTCCTTTCTTTAGACCTTAAATCTTTCCTTTTTTTCTTAGTGGATGCTAGCAGGCTGGTTAAATAGAATTCCTCCATAGATGCAGTCCTCTGCAATTTATGTTATAGTCTTTTCTACAACTTTGTATAGTAACTGGTTACATACCTGCACACTGGCTGTGCACTGCAGCAATTGTGACAGTTTGCAGGCATCAGTGTTTATTAAGGGCTTTAAAATAAAATCAATGGCCCTTTCTATCCTCTCAGCCTTTGTGATATCTTAGGTGCTCTGCTTTTGGTTTGAATTTTTGTTTTTTTTGGCTTATTTTTTAAATAGCATATGGCCATTTAAGATTAAGCTGCAGCTGTTCAGTTGGGGATTTATTTGATGCTCTTTGAGAATGAGACAGCCTTGGACTTCTGTTGCTTAACAGGGCCTTGCTGAGAAGAAGACTCTGATACTGTCCTGTGCTTCTAAACTACCATTTCTCATCCACCAGGTTTTTCCTCTGCCTTCACCTTCATAATTAATCCTCTAAAAACCAGGGCTTGCAATTTGTAATCAAAATTATAGCTAGGAGCTATTTGACTAAATGGGGGAGGAGGAAGGGGGCCCACTACAAAAATCAAAGACATGATCCAAACAGTGAAGAGTAAATGCTGAAGTAATGAATAATGCATCAATGCTGTCCTTAAGTCGGAAGTAGGAGCCCTGTGCACTATATAATTAGCGCTTATATAATGTGTATACATTCCTGCACTGTAGAATGTCTAAATGAGGAACTAAAACATTAGGTGGTCTAAGTGCAGACTGTGTCTGGGAACTGTAGCCACTCTGGGTCTGTCCCACCTCCATCTCTGACAGGATGCTGGATGAGTGCTGTCACTTCTCCATGGCTTCAAGCACATTCTGATCATTGAAGAAGAAGCAGCACGTGTCCCTGAGATCTCCCGCTAGCTGCTTGCTACTCTTTCTCAGCACCCGGAGCTGATCCAGGTTAATCTGGGAGCTTCTTGTCTGCCAAGTAAATTGGCTTCACTTAAACAGCTGCTGAATGCAGCTTGCTGAGCAGGGGCGGTGACTGCTCAGACCATGTTGTCTGCAGTTGCAAGAGACAGATTATTCCCTGGCTATTTGGGGCATCACCACTTGCTGCCTCTGTCAAGCATGAAGTCCACAGGGAGTGGTGTATGAAGACATTAAATTATACAGGCAGGAGAGCTGCTGTGTGGTGGGACCATGGCAAGGGGAGAGGTTTTCCAGATGATCACCTCTTGCATTTGTCCAGTTCTGTTGCCCACTGAGGGAGACAGAGCTCTGCCATATGGCCACCCCAGGAGGGTGGATGTGGCCAGCATGGTGCTGGCTCTGGGAGCAGGGTGCCTGGGCAGTGTTGTTGTGTTTCAGCATGATGCTGCTCTGCCTGGCCTTGTTCAGCTGTGGCATATGATTCCTTATCAAATCTGGGCACTTGCAGACTGACACTAATTCTCATTTGTTGTGTGTGTTTTTTTGTTGTTTTTGGTTTTGTTTTTTTTAAGTTACACTAGCAAATGCAGGGGTTCCTTTTGCCGTAAAGTCATGACTCATGCTCTTGAAATTGCAGGAATTGCGCTAGAAGTGACATATTGCCCTGGCTTCATTGCTGTTCTACCCATTCTTCTGGAGTTTCAGGAGGGTCCACTTTGATGGCATTCCTCTTGAGCCTCCACAGCACATGGCTTTTCCTTAGGGCCAAGGAGGAACTGTGAGCTGTCATGCTTCTGTGCATAGACCTCTGCTGCAGGGGAGCATTTACTTGGCAGGCTGCTGTGCACAGTGTTTCTGCATTGACCAAAAGATCTGCTTTTGTAGCAGTGCCAATTATCACAGGCAATGTAAGCTCCTGTGTGTGTTCACATATAACACTCTTGATTTGAAATTTGCTATTCTACATATAAGTGTTCCACAATTTGAAACTATCAGTGATAACTTCCATGGCAGAAACATAAGATTTTTCCTCTTCTCTAGGAGAAATAGATCACTTTAATGAGGCTCCTTAACTGATGGAGCTTGTCCTGATCTCGAAGTTATAAGATGCTAGAACAAAGAGGCTGCTGTGGTAAGTTAATGTAAAGTAACTCAACTGTGCTATTTGTTAAGCATATTATAGAACAAGGGGAAAAACCTTCTGCTGTTCTTTCTTCAAGGAAACTTTTAACATGGCGCGTTAATAAACCCATGCCAGAAAATGCCACACAGTTTAGGACCTTGGCAGGAGCTCAAATAAAGGATTAGTTGCCCTCCACCTACCTCATTCCTGAGGTGTGACTGGTTTGACTGCGGTCTCCTGGTTGGTGAGACATCCCTTTTGTGTGTTTTTTGGCCCAGTATTTCACAATAGCGTGTCATTTGTTGTGGAGGGCAGCTTCAATCTTGACAGCAGGCTGCAGCCTAGAAAGCCTGTGAGCCACCAGATGAGATGCTTCTATGGACAGTGGTGGCATCCTGTTACGTGAGATGAGAGCAGCAGGGAAAGCGAAGCCCTTTGCCTTCCTTACCACGTGTCTCTGAGGATTCTGGCACAAGCTGCTGTTGGGGCAAGGGAAAGAAAACATTACTTGACCCCTGTATGTAGCCAAGATAAGCCTCTTCCTTTGTCAACAAAGACAGTTTGTGGCAGTAGATATTTGCCACACAGGATAATTATCCTTTATAATGAGTAATTAGTTATTATGCTCTGTAACAGTGTGTAATTTGAGGGAGTGGCCACTCTGGCAGATGGTAGCCCTTGGATCCAGAAGATCCTGAAGAAACTCAGCTATGTCAACAAAGCCCCGTGAAGCTCAGGTGGAAGCCCATGGCCCAGCACTGCAGGTAAAATAACTCCCTGCTTTAGTCCAAGCGGGCAGTTGGTTGCTTTGGGATCTTCAGAACAGACATTAAAAAAAGCTTCCTCACTCAGAAGCTGGTGCAGCACTGGAAGATGTTATCTCAAGGACATGGTATCTTAGTGTTTCAGAGGTTTTTCAAGATTACAGCTGACCTCATGATAGCCCTGTGTTGAGGACGCTGCTACTTCAAATGGTCTCTTTTGACCAATGTTCCTGTGTTTGTGGCTCTGCAGTACTGCTAGAGACAGGCACACAGGATTTGGTTGGTAGGGGATGCTTCTCTTTGCCATGCACTGTCTCAAGGAATTTTCTGAGATGCAGTAGAAAAAGTAAATGGTGGAAATAGGCCATAGTGTGCCTGGCTGCATGTTCATGTTGCTTATGCTTTCTTTTTGAGTGGTCTGGCCCTTCTGCTTGGTGTATCTCTGCCAGCAAACTGAGCAGAGGCTGGTTGGAGGACAGCTGTTGGCTGTGAGAGTGTCGACTCAGCCAGTTTTTCTGACTTTGAGAACTGAGGACGGATTACGTTTGCTCCCGGATTAGAGTTACAGCTATGTGATGCATCCACTGGAGGTTTAAATCAAAACCTTTCCGTGTTACTCTGATACTCAGAGCAAAGGCTATACGTGGCTGTGGCTTTTGGCTAACCAGAGGCTTAAGCTTCACATAACCCTCATCACACTTCAAAGTCATTATTGAAGTACAAAACAACTGGACTGATAGAAAGACCGTCTGGTCTGTTATTTGGGTTAAAGTTATATAAATGGCACTTCAAATACCCTGTGAGCTAAATTCCCTTTTCTAATGCAGTATCATGTGATGTTGTAGATGAAGCTTATAGGATACTTTTGTAATTAGATCTTGGAAAGAAGGTTTTTAACTTCTTACCCTTATTTGCCAGGTAGTTTTCTTATCTAATTTGTGCTTTTTGTGGGCTCTTGCAGATGCAACCTCAGTGTTGGCTGACTGTTGTTTTCTGACTACAATATTCTTTTCATTTCTGGCAACTTAAGAGTGTAGCATCTCTGTAAACAAAATCTTTATGGCTTAACATCAACACCACTTGTAAATAGTAGTGAAGACTGACAGAATGCTGAGATGTCTTCTGTTGCTTTTCTGACATTTAAAGGCTTGGGTGCATGCATGCAAGATGGAGGAATAACATCTTCAATGGTATGCAAAACTTGGGTTTTCTGCCTTTGCTACCTCTGGCCGGCTTCTTGTCACAGTTTTCCATTTTTTCACTTTTTGTTTTGGACTCTGAAATTGACCTCCATTTTAGGAGGATGAATGTTCATATTCATTCAGACTTGAGTTGTTCTGTTTTCCGTAACCTTTGAGTAGTTTAGCTGAGTGACAGTTTTGAGGAATTCTCATCTATTGTGACCTTTCCTTCACCATATGGGATAGATGCTGTGAAGAGAGCACCCCAGTTGTTGGCACTGGGTCCTGATGCCATTCCTCTATGTGGGGCAGCAGATGGCTGTGCTGACTGACGCTCCACTCTGTTGACATGCAGACTCGATAGCGTTAGGCTAAGCCTGTGCTGGAGACTTGTTGGAGTAGTAACACGAGTGTTATCTTGTCAAACCCACGCTCCTCCCCCCTCTAATGGTGATAAGGTCTCAGTCACCTTGATGAAGTCTTTGGATGCCTGCTCCTTGCCCTTGCAGAGCGCTGGTGTCAAGGTCTCGTCACCAGCTTCCTAAGCTCCACTCCAGGAATATGGATGGGCTGGCTTTTGGCCACAGAGTGGGAAGTTCTTAAAACGTATGGGCTGTTTGCCAATACAGTTTCTGCTTTGTTTCCCACCTGTTATAATGATGCACTTCGTTTTAGCCTTTTTATCTAAATGTCTTTGAATTTATAAGACAACTTAAGCTGCTTGTGAAAGAGCCACGGAGAAAAGTGCATTTGACCAAAGCACTGCTCTTGGTTCTGTAGTGCTCCTTCTCCCTCATCACAGTGCCTCTTCTCAGTAATTTTGTAGGGTCTTTCAGGGCATTTCTTGTGCACATTCTTCTGTTTTAATACCCAGTGTTTAGTGTCTTCCACCACTTAATTCCAGTTTGGCACAAAGTCTTCCACAAAAGATGCACATATGAAATGCACAATGGCTGTGGCGCTTTGCCAGCCTCTTCGAAGTAGGAGCCAGGTCTTGAGGGTTAGTCTCTTTCTTAAGAATGTGCTGTAAAAAGCTGCAGAGTTCTGTATCCAGGTTCAGCCAGGAAGTGTCAATACTCTTTGCACAACACCAGGCTAAATCTTAGTGGCACTCAGATGTCACCAACTGATTGTGTTGTACTACCATGAAGCTGCAACATTGCTCTTGAGCAAGTATTTTGCAAAACAAAATGACTTTCACTGTATTCCTTTGTAATGGTTTTAACTGCATAAACTCATTTCTCTGAGACAAGGCTGTGCATGTATGGCAAAGTAATACTGCCTTAAGTTTCTGAGGCTGAATAAGGGGCCATGACGAGCTTTCACATAAGAGCTTCATAGCATATGGTTCACATACCTAATGGAGAAAGGGAAGCAGGCTATTTCAAATTACATTTTATTTTGCAGGGAAACAGGTAGATTTTTAAAGTAGAGTCCCAATGAAGCACTTTGCCTCCCAAGGCCCTGTAATTTTGCTAGAAGCTTTGTAATTCATGGCAGAACAGTAGTGTGATGGTGTGCATGTTTCCCAAGCATATCCATTTATTTAACTAAAGACTACTCAGTTTTTCCACTGCTGCAGTAGGGCAGGATTGGATGGGAGAAGATGCTGTTTCTGAAACTAAGACTCTCTACCCCAGCAGGGAATGATTCAGAAAATCCAGAAAAAGAGCCAAATGCCAGAGACTGCGAACACTATAATATAAAGCCTCTATTTGGAAGCTCTAAGTCACCTTTGATTTTTATGACCTTCTAAATTTTTGTGTTCAGTGTTGGTCTCCTCCCTTGTTAGACAGATTTGAATAATTCAGTGCAAGTTAAATAAGCTGTTCATGTCCAGTTTTAATGGCTCAGATGAAATCAATGTTGCCACAGACACAACATTCTCTGTGAGTCTTTCTCTTCCTGTGGAATTAGAAGGAAACAGGCATCTCTTGAAAAATTAAAAAATAAAATCCTGTGACTGTGGACATTATACAGAGGATTTTGCCCATCTTTGAAACAACTGAGCGTAAGGTGAATTGGTTTGGATGAGGACAGTATTGCTTTTAGCTAAATATAATAAGAAATTAAATACTGAGGAGGAAAAGTGCATTTTATCATTATATGAATTAAACTAAAAGCTGACTCCCCCCCTTTTTTTAATGCAGGCGACTGATTTTGGTTTGCTGTCAGAAGTGAGTTGCAGCAACTGGTGTAAATCTTTTGCTTGTAAATATAACACATATACACACATGCCACTTGCAGTAGTACTCTCTTCTGTTGCCTGAATTATCATGTAGGGAAATGTTTGTCACTGGAGCAATCAGGTGGAGGTGGAAGTGGTGACAAAGAAGCCTGCTGGACTGTCACCCTGGGTTTTGAATGATTTGGGAAGTTCAGCCGCATTGCCACTGCCTGTAGCTGGTGCCTGTTAGTATTTATGTATGGACAAGATTGCTGTCATTAGTATAATTTAATATAGGTGTTTGATTTACTGTTTCTTTATTCATTAGGCTACTATTGTGTAGTCATTATGTTCCTGGCAGTCCTAGGCCTTTTGTGGTTTCATCTCATGCATTTGGGATTTTGGGACATATTTTCAGCTGCCTAGTCTATTTTAAACTCTCTTTTAAAATTAAAAAAAAAAAAACAAAAAACCCCAACAAATAATGAGTTGTTTAAGATTGATCCTTTTGAACCATTTGCCTAATTAACCTTTGCCTCTCAGGAATCAGCTTTGATTCTGTTCAATCAAGTAAAATGTATCCTAGCCCTTAATAACTAGCATTTCTTCTGAGGACCTTGGAAGCCTTCCCTGACTTTTACTTTTCTAACTGCTGCCACTCTGTTGGTGTTGCACCAGTTTGCAGAGACTGACTTGGAGGAGGACAGGAAAGAATAATAACAGGATATCAAGAGAAAAGGCCTTAGGATGGCCTCTAAATTAGTCAAGTGTTTCTGAAAAGTATGGTTAGCACAGTGCTTGAGTCTTCAGTACTCTGTACCTCAAGTGCAGATTTATGAACCTAATAATGAAAGAAAGGACTGTATTAACATGTGCCTTGCATGCACCCAAAAGATGATCCTTCTGTGACTTCCTCTAGTGTAAAAGTTTGAGAGAATCTTCAGAGAAGCTTTACAAAAGTAGAAATTATGTTCTGTCTCCTTCTTCCTTTCCTGAAAAAAGGAAAGAATTAGGCCCAAGATCTGATCCTCTGTGTGGAGAAAGAGTTAAATAGGACTCTTCCCTCTCACTCCTAATCTACTCTCAATGTTAGAACTCCCTAGAATTTGCACAAGTGTCTTGAAAAAGTATCACTGCCTCACAACTCAGGAGACACCTTTTCTGGGTAGGTAAGAGGGATGTTTCTTTAGCCTCCCAGAGGTTCTCTGAGTTTTGAGCAGCTCCCCTCTTAATTTTGCTGAGTGTGACCTCCTCTGCTTACTAATGTAGTGAAAGTCTATATCCACAGCAGCATGGATTTCATCCATTTGGAAACAGCTCGGGTGTTTCCAAGGAGGTGGTCAAGAAGGCTTCCAGGTCTCTTTATACGTGGGCATCCACATGTTTTCTGCAGTTGATTGTGGTTTGAGTCATTGTGAGCATGTTTTATTCCCTTCTGGAATTCTAGGAAGAAGTTTGCTGTTCTTGCAGCAATTTTGGTTTTTCTCTCGTGCATTGGGAATACGCAATGCTCAGAGTTCATGAATCATGATTATGTTCCTGCAATGATACAGCTGCACTGAAACCACAGCATCAGCTGAACATAAATCAGATCCTCAGTGCAAAGTTCATCGGTCCTGTAAAGTGATGGCTTTGTTGTAGGTTTAAGGCAGAGAACAGCAAGTAGAGAGCATCCCTGAACTCAGGGAACCACTGAAATAGGAAAGGAAAGAAATGAACATTTCAATTGCCTCCTGCCTTGTAATGATGCTATTCTCCCCCTTCAACCCACAGTAGTAAGTATCCATAATTCATGTTTTCCCTCTTCTAGTTCCATTACAGTTTCCTTTTTCCCCATGACAAATACTTCAATCACTCACATAATGTAATAGGATCCATGAGTGCAAACATCAGGGTGGGAGTGTTTGTGTGGCCTGCACTATATTGCCAATTTTCTTGATGGATTTCAGCTTCTCTGCTCCTGCCATTTACTCCTGGTTCCCTTTCCAGCTGCAGTGCCTTGATTTGCTTTTTGGTTTTAGACCATGCTGCAGGCAAATCAACAATGACTAGACACTGAAGAATGTCTGCTTTCATCCCAATGAGGAAACTGCAAAAAAAAGTAGCCCTAAATACATTCACCTATATATAGTTGTGTATATATGTATGAATGTTTCAAAAAATTTACATAACATGTGTCTGATCTGTTTTATATGTATCTATTCTATAGATAGATATAAATATATTTACTATATAGGAAAGGTAGCTCCCTGATTTTATCACAATTTCTTCTTACTGTGGATACATTTTTTCCTGAGAATCTTCCAACATATTTTGTTGTGTCATTATCTGGCAGTTAGTCCTAAAGCAATATAGCATGGTATTCCCATCCAAGCCCATCAACTTACTTCAGAAACTCTCTGGTGGCTTCCAGCAGCTGTTAAGACGTGGCAGTGGACACAGTTTTTCCTTCCATTTAAGGAGTGATTGAGAAGATGCGGATGCTTTGATTGGAAAAGGAGAAACTGTGGGTTTTTCCTCATTCAACTTCACAGGGGTAGATGAAGGATGTGTACAAGGCTTAAAGTCATTGAGCACGCTTTTTTTTTTCCTCCTTGCACTTTTGTTTTTATGGGGGTGTGAGTGAACAGGGTCTTGGGTGGGGAAAGAACTTTATAAATGGGATATGCCAGCAAAAAATAAGATGTCTTTTTACAGTGCATGCATTGATGAAAGTTGTTAAAGGTTGTTCCTTCACTGTAAAGGCACGACCTAGATGGATGACCTATTGCCCTGGTCAGTGTGGGCAACCCCAAAAAAGGGGTGGCACAGATCCCTTTGCAACCTCAGGATGCTCAGACTTGCTCCCCCATCATCTCACTGTGTTAAACATAGTCTGCCATGCTGTTCATGTGAGCCTACTGTTTTTTCACCTCCCCATTTGCAAGCTAATCATGGGGTGGGCAGAGTCAGGAAGAGAAGCCTTGGATCCCATTAGGCATTAGCAGCAAGGTCCAGCAGCAGGTCTATATTTAAAAGAAACAGCTGAACAGCAGAAAAACCCCACCCCCATCCCCTCTATACACACCACCCCCACATTTGTTTGAGCCACAAGATCTGTGTTTTTTCTGTGTTTGTCACTTTTGGGCTGTTACCTTTCCCTGCTCTCCATGTATTTCTCCAAGCATCTGGCTATGCTTAAAACAATCAGAAAACAGTTAATCACAGCTCTTAACCTCAGGCTGTTGGCAGCTGGGGCAGCGGGAGGGAGCACAGCAGCCTTCACAGGGAACACGTACATGCATGGGTAGCTTCCCTATCCTTACTGTTACTCACCTTGTCAGCTGGCAAGTGACAAAGGAAAATGGGGGCTGCTGTGTGAATGGCTGGGGAGCGTTCCCTTTCAGCAGCAGAAGTGGAGACTAAGGTGAGGGATGGGGAGAGCAGGCAGCTGATGGGGAGTGCTCCCTCACAGGTACCAGGTACCATTAACACAGCTCAGCTGCGGTTTTTTTCCTTTTTTTAGTCCAACTCTCACATTCCATGCCCATCTCTTAGAGCAGAATAGATTTATGAGCAAGGCTGGTTTGTATAGGTTTGCAAATACAATTTTGGTGTACAAATTTGGTGTCCCAAGTGATTTTGTCCTTTCTTTTTGTTAACTAACTCACACATGTCTGTCAGTAAGCACTTCAGTTACATGCATTCATGCGCCCCTCTTAGATGTGTGAGTGTTCCATAAAACTTCACTGTGGGCCATAATATGTTTGTGGGATCTTATCTCAAGAGCAAAGAATAAGAGTTTTTAGACTAAAAGGAAGGGAGAAAGGAATTATGTAATGTTGCCCAAAATGGTTTGGGATTGAGTGGCTTTTGCATGGGCTATTTTTAATAATGTCTGTAAGTCTAGCTGAAGCAAGATTTGGTACAGCTGTATGCTGAAGAAGGCAACAGAAAAGCAAGAGAAGTCAAATGGCATTTCTCAATGTTGTTAACTTTAGGCTAATGCACTGGCTGATAGAAAGCATGAGGCTTTTGGAAAAACTGGCCTCGAGCAAAGGTATGTAATTGAGCTTTTGTAGGGCACTGTCATGAGGCCAAGGCTTAAACACTTCACTTCACTTACTGCTTCAATTTTCCTCACTTTCTTGTCTTTCCCTTTTCCTCAAAATTACCAGGTTCTGCATGGACTGGAAGGCTCAGCTCCACGCTGTGTTCAGCTCAGCAGACATAGGTCACTGTGCTCACTGATGTGCTGCTCTGTGGACCCTCTTTCTTGAGAGTGGCAGCAGGGTGACCTGTGTCTGTAATGGCTGCAGTTCTAGTTCTGTGCAGGGGTAGTCCAGAAACTGACTGTAGTTCTAAAAACCCTTCAACCCCCTAAAGCACCCTTCAAGCTGGTTTTGGAGGAAGCAGGTTCTCTTCCTCAGGTGAAGACCTGAGGTGCATTCTGCATGGATGGATCTGTGATCTGCCTTGTGCAGCAGTCCCAGTCTATCCCATCTGCCTTGCTGCAGAGCCATAGATTCACTGGTTTGCAGGCAGATGACCCTCTAGTGGTTCTTAGGAAAGCCCCAACATTCCCCACTGCAAGAGAGATGGGATTTTGTGGGCAATGTGAATTCAAGCTGGGAAGTGAAGCTCAGTGTAAGTTAAACATGGTCATGATGGCTCAGGGTGAACAGGAATGCATCAGCCAGCAAGGGATCTGTCTGCAAGTTTGTAGCATTGCTAAAGACTGCCAAAAAGACTTAAATTTCTCCTGGGTATGTGGGATTAAAAAGAGAAACCCAACGCTACTGTTTTTGAGTAGGAAGACTGAGGAAAGGATTGCAATGATACCCTGAGGTGTAGAAATGTGCTGCAGCTCTAGGCATTTGCTCAGCACTGTGACTAATCTTCTGGAAACCAAAAGGAATTCCCTTAGAGGAGAATGCCATGCGTCATCCATGGCCAAAAACAGAGGGAGTTGCGTTTCCTTGACAGCACATCATGTTTGCTTGTTTTCAGTGCTGGAGGAGAGTCCTTCATCCTGATCACTGTATGTTTTCAAGTATTTTGAGTGTGCCTGGGGTGCCAGGATATTAATTTCAATAGCTTTGTTTAAATAGATCATGTAAGTAATTCAGTCAGTGAGTATTTTTAATAAAGTATTAGATTCAAGCAGAGCCAATTTCAGTATAGTTACTCATATTACAGCTCTCTTAACAAGTATATTTTAAAACTGGAAGGTTAGAGTAGGCTCTCCAGGAGAGGTTTCTTTGGGGAATATGATTTTTCTGCAACTTTATTCATGAGTTAGTGTTTAAACAACACGGATGAGGATGAAAGAAATAACATCAAGGATATACATAAACAGAGTACTTAAGTGTTTTATTGTAGACTGCAAGAGCTTGGGCTTCAGCATTGGATTTTGGTAACTCTATTTGCATTTCATTTGAAATTTTTTTTTATTGGAGACTTCCTCTCCCTCTCTCTCCCTGGTTACTGACTGTATTCCTGTCTACTTTGAAATCCTTGGTGAACAAAAAAGCTACAAACAGCAAATGAAGTTATGAGCTGCTCTCAGTGGTTGTAAGATTGCTGATATGGTGCCTAAATAAGCAGCCTGATTTCTTTTTGAAGCATCAAATGCCCAAAGCAGAAGCCTTGAAAGAAACTGCATTTCCAAGCTGACATTGCCTCAAGTAGCACATGCTAATTTTCTAGCTTGGAACTGCTGGAAGAAATAGCAGTAAATAAATGGTTATCAAGAGCAATTTTCCAGGTAGTGGGCTGTAATCCAATGGACAGAGACAGCATCTATGATGGTGCTTTAAGGAAAAAAGGATCTTGCAGCTGATTGTATAAAGGCTGATACTTCTGTTCGCAGATTCCTGTTGACCAAGAAAAAATACCTGAGGTATTTTCGGGTGTCACCTGAGGAGGAAAGAGTGAAGTACTGGGCAAACACTGATCTCTTAATTTGTAACAGCACAGGAAGTCTTTTTCTCTCCAGGAATCAAACCAATGTTGCTGCAAATCATGTAGCAACTTTGACTTGAGATTTGATTCTGAACCTGCATATGCACTATCTCTGCAAGATATAAATCATTTGTATGGTTTCTGCACCTCTGAACAAGGGTACAGCATCTCCATAACATAATGAAATAAAGTTAAAAGATTCCTGCTTGCTGTTCCATTACTTGCTTCTGTGTGACTGGATACTTTGTTTTAAATTAATACATACCAGCTGAAAAAGTTCTTGTGGGGCTTTAAAGGTGTAAATGAGAAGGAAGGTCGAATTTTACAGTGAGATGATGATTTGTAATGAAAGTGATACTTGCCTTTGGGGCAGTCTACATCTTTTTTCTGCAACTGTTGAGTGTCAAATCACAAATAATGTTCTAGAAATAAATCAGTCAATTGGTAGAAGCATCTGCAGCCTTGACTGATTTGTTTAAGTAATCAAAAAGTCTAGCTTCAAAAAGAAAGACAAAAGTAATTTGCATACCCCCAACCCATGTACACGCAGACTGGAAGCCACCTTTGCAGCAGCCCAGGTGGCTGAGAGTCCCCTGAATGCATCCACATGTGTGCTAGCCTTCCTCCCTCCCACCCGTCCAGTGTTTTTTTTCAGGTGCACTGCAAATAGAGGTGAGCCATCCAAAATGAAAGGTGACTCCTGAACTCGGAGACAGGTCTTGACTGCGGCTGCCTTGTGTTGTTGGACTTTGTTCTTCAAGGTGCATCAGCTGAGGCTCCTTCTGAGTTGAACATAACACTGCAGTATTTTCTAAATGGAGCTGCCTTCTTTGCTTGCTGCCCGGCCCATCTTTATTTTGCATGCTGGCTGAATTACAAGGAAAATTATATTTTAAAGTACCTTGTATTTGTTTTGTACTTTCCCTGCGTGCCTTCCAGTTCAGCTGAATGTGTGTGTGCAGCCTAGTGTGTTCACCAAACAGTAACACCAAATCACATGTCCCCTGCTACCACAGTGGTTGGGCTTTAATGGAATACCTTTTTCATTTTCCTGATTATCCCATTGTTTTTTGAACCATCTCTACTCTCTTTGTCTTAGCAGTAATAGTCTCTGCAGACTAGAAATGTATTGTCTGTGGCTATTTTATAATTCATTGGATATAGGCTTTTTATGATACCTTGAAGACACTGAAAGCTAGAAGTCCATTAAAGCAAAAGCACATTGGTGTTTAGGGATTAGGCTGTGAATACCTGCAGTGGAAAGCCATAGAAGAACAGGACTAGAACTATGTTTTGCCAGCTGCTGTTGCAGGATGGATGTACATAATTAGCATATAAGGTGCTGGTGGATGTTCAAGAATTATGCAATACTGCTCTGAGGTTTTGAAAGGGTAATAAAACTTTTCGTATTATATCCTTTGGTAGACCTCTGTGTTGACTATTAACACCTTCTTGAATATGTGCTTTTAACTATACTGGCTTTTTACTCTGTGTGGAGAGTGGTGAGAGTAATTTAAACAGTATTTGTATGCATAATTTGATTCTTCTATTGCCATGCCAATGTTTTTGTATCCCTGGGTAAACGAAATTATCCTCTGGAGTCCAAGGATAATATATTAAGTGACTGGGTTTAAGGCTGGGTAAGAGGAGTGAGCCTGTGGAGTTGCAATGCAGGTGTAGAATCCTGCTTGAGTGACTCTCACAACCTTGTTGAAGCACATGAAATTCAGTGTGCAGGATTTAGCCCCTAGAGGTAAACTTAAAAGAGATTCAGTAGGTGAAGAAATTTGAGATTGATTAGCAGAGGGCATTACAAGAATAATAATTGAGGATTATATTTCTACCCTAATTTTAAATGGTGATGCATGTTTCCCTCATCCCTCCCTCAAATTTCTTGACCTGGGTTTTGTAATTACTGCACCTCATAAATAATATTGTAAATCCATGGGAATGGCTGTTTTGGGACTGATAGATACCTGTTGACACTGAGGAACAAAGCTGACTACAACTGATAGAAATGTCTAGAATATTCTTCTGTGTTTGTCATTAGAAGATCCTTTGGTGTTAATTTGGGATATCACAAAAGTAATTATTGATGCGGTTTGTCTGTAAGGCAAATTTAGATACACTTGTAATTTGGAAACCAAAAAATCTGCTTGTGATGGTTAATTCAAGGCAAACAAAGTGACATTGTCACTTTTGCTTTATTTTGTTTCATCATGAGTATTTCTTGTGTTTCTTTTGTCAAAAGAGAAGTTGAAAAGAGAGCTTCAGTTTTCCTGTTTCTTGGGTTTCTGTAATGCTTACTGTGGAGTGATTAATTCTCTTTTTCTCTGTTTTTTCTTACAGTATCAAGCTTTTGGCTGTGCAGGAGCTGGCTGACAGAGAAGCACTGGAAAAGGTATTTAAAAATATATCTAATGCAACTATTGTCACACATTTAAGCTCTTAAAGCCCTCTGTGTTAGTTGTGCTTCCTAACTTCATGGAATACCATATTGCATAAAATAGGACATCTTCCTAGCTACATAGTGCACGAAGGCAAAGGGTCAATGTTTTGTCTAAGCTGACCATGTGCTTTGGTGTTTCCTGATTTTACAGCAAGCTTGGGGTAAGTAATGCTTAATAACAAGCAGTAGCTAATAAAATCCAGTGTTGCTCTTCATCCAAGGGTATTGCAAGCACAGCAGGCTCAGGTCAGATACACCAAAGAAATTCTTTATTGTAAGAGTGAGAAGGCACTTGAACGGTTCCTCAGGGCTGTGGATGCCTCATCCCTGGAAATGTTCAAGGCCAGGTTGGATGGGGCTCTGAGCTACCTGGTCTGGTGAAAGGTGTCCCTGCCTATGGTAAGGGGGTTGGAACCAGATGATCTTTTAAGGTCCCTTCCAGCCCCAGCTATTCGGTGATGGCCTTCTTCTGGGTGAAGAACCAAATTTCTTACTGCCTAATGTTTTTTCTGGCCCAGCATGTAGGACTAGACTCCCAGTGCCCATACTGGGACCGGTAGCTTTCCTTCTCTTTCTACACTAACTCCTTCACCTGCAAGAGCAAGGACCCAGCTGTGAGACAGCATGAGAGACTTTTTAGGATGTGAAGAAAACAACTGGATTCTCAGCCCTATTGCAAAAACTGCTGTCTTAGAGCAGGCATTGAGCTGGTCCTGACCCAAGCAGCCCCTCTGTACCTATGAGTAGTGTGGCAAGGCTCGAGGAGGAAGGAGCAACCCTTCTCCTGCCTTGACCACATCCTTGTCTGTGTGAAGGAGGAGGTCCTGCAGTGCTGCGCTCAGGCTGCATCTGCTGGGTACTCTGGAAATGAGTAAAACAAAATACAGCAGCAGTGGATCCTTCAGCCTTGTGCTTTGCCACTGACTGGAGATGCATTTCGCTGAGGTCTTCCATACACCCCAGTTAATTCACATGGGGCATCTCTTCACTGGTGTTGGTGAACTCTGATTTTGACATGAAGAGGTAGATTTTGGTAAAAGACAGTGACAGAGGACTGCGCAGGAGACATTGTAATTTTTCACATGTGAACAAGACACGGTTCTCAGCTACTCGCTGTGCAAAACTGGTTGAGATTAGCAAATTTTCATCGTTTGCAGCAGTCGGATTCTCTGACCCCTCACACCCTGTACACTTCCCACCTTTCCAATGGACCCGTACCTCCCTTTGGCCTGATGCCTCCAAAAACATGGGCTGGCAAGGTTAAGTGACCCCAGCCTGGTGGGAGTGGCATTTTGAGGCATTGTCTGGAGTGCTGCAGGAAATTCTTCAGAAAGGCTCAGCCTCAGAAAAATGATCTTTCTAAATTGAGCTCTCTGAATATTTGATATCTGCTTTCATACAATGCCAAGCTTAAAGATTTTAAAAGGTCACTTTAGCCCTATGGAAAATAACAGGCTTGAATTATGTAAGTTCAAAGAAATTTGCTGTCTTTATTTTTTAAGTACAGAAGGGGAAAGAAACCCACAGATTAGAACAAAATCCCTTGTCCAGCCTTCTTGCAGAGTCAGGTTTTGAGAACACTGAGTTTTGTATTCTTAAGTCATTATTTATCAGCATTATACGGCAAGAATGCAGAATATAATTAAATGATAATATTTTAATATTTATTCTAAGATGGGTTTTTTCTGATTTTCGAAGGGAAGTTTCCTTTAAAGTAGCTATAGACATAATAACTTAAAACTGTTTTGCCTGTAGGACACTTTCCAGTCTGTCATAGATGGTTTTGAACTTTGGAAGCTTTCTTGTTTCTAAAATTCGCTGCCCAGCATTGAAAGCAATCTTATATTTTTGACACTTGCACGGAATCCCAGAGTGAGTAGAAGCCCCTTGCTGAACAGCAGTGCCCCCTTGAGCGGAGTTAGGGGCTGCAGATTTGCTCCATGAAATCAAACCACATTGAAGTTCAGTGCATGTGCAACTAGTCTCTTGAGAACCAGGGCCTCAAGACAGTGTCATAAAATTATTCTGGCCATGGTTAACACATGCAAACTGTGAGGTGAGGCACATGAAGGCAGTGGACTGTTGGAGCAGGCCGGGAAAACTTGCTTGAACTGTTGGAGTCTTGCTTTCTGGAAAAGGATTTTGTGCTGTTCTCTCTTAGGTACTTAAGTAAGTAAGGTCTTTAAATGTTTCTCCCACCTTGGCTATTGAAAATTAACTAAACACAGTGAGAAGCTTTGTGTTATGGAAAGACTCCATTTGTTTAATTTCCTGAACCCCAATGTTTTGGCAAATTGGGCCAAACTGGCCCTTTAAGCTGAAGATCTACCGCACTTGGTGGCACTTATGCCTGGTGTTGCCAAAACAGGAGGGATGATTGGCAGGGTTTAATTACAGCCTGTCCTGGACTGGGACAAGCTTGACTGACCCTTGGATGCTGCTCATGAGCTGTTTTGTTTTTCTGGGGTGCTACAGGCTCCTGTAAGCACCACAGGCAGGGTGCTGCTTGTGGAGCTGAGCCCCAGCACCATGCTTACTGATGTTAGGAGAAATGGGAAAATAATAATTTATTTCAATGAACCAGGTCACTTACACACACACAAGAGCGTTTACCTGGAGAAAATTCAGGGTCAGAGGTGGATTTGTTTGTGTTTGTTTTGGCTGTAGCCCATCAGATCCATTCCAGCACGGTCTCCACGTGAGTGGTCTTGCAGGCAGCTTAAAACCAAGCCCGTGCTTACCTGTATTTTGTCCTACCTTGAGCCTTCAAATCGATGTGTTTGCTTCTCCCTGCCCCCTTGCTGAGCTTGCCCTGCTGCTTCGGGATTGCATTATTTACATGCCTTCCCTTCAGAAGTGCTGATGGCATTTGCCCAGGGCAGGGAAGAACACAGATGGCGAGATGCCAAGGGAGGGCTTCCAGTCGTGCCAGCCTTGTCCCCACAAGGGTTCAAGGCTGCTCAGGCTTTAGAAAGAAGTATCACAGGCATGCAGGCTTGTTGGTGCCCAGTCCTGTGTGGAACATCTCTTCCTCTTCCAGAGGCACAGCTCTGGGAGACACTCCCAGTGACACTCTTGCTCCAGGGTGTTTTTGAGTACTTTATTTTATCTAATTTTGGCAAGTCCTTAATTGCAGAAGAATTCTATTTGGCAAATGTTAAATGTATTTATTTGGGGAAGGGGAAAAAATAATTCTCCCAAGGAACATGCTGTTTTTATAGTTTAAAAATAAATCTGTGTAAGTAATTAGGTTGAACTGCCTAGCCAGGTGACATTTCACATTGGTTACTGTTTTAGCATTTAAATTTGTAGTCCTTTTCCGTAAGCAAGCATGTACACCAAAGCAATTGTTCTCATTGGTGCTTGATGCCAGTAAGTTGTGCAGGAAGACTCATCCATCTTACAAGAAAAATAAAAATATTAATTGCATTCTAAGCATTTCCTCCTGCATTTTTCAGGTGTTAAGAGGGGCTCTTGAGCTCATTTCTCCTCCAGAGGTGGGTTATAGAGGAAAGTTAAATAATTTGTACAATTCAATAATCCCCTGACAGCTTTTTAAAAGGTAAGCCTGCTTTGTGAACAAGCAACAGTAACCCATTATTTTCCTATTTGTGTATTAAAATGTAAATGCATCTGCTGTTACTCAAGATGACAAAGGACTGTCCACTTGACTCCAAAGACAGAGAACTTAGTTGGCTTCTCATCTAGGAAACACAAATCATATGATTCTGATCTGCAGTTTGTGAAATGTGGTATTCATCTGAAAGTGATGATTGTTCTGCCTGAAGTTGGACGAGATACACTTAGACTGCTATGAGACACACTAAGTGGGCTGAAGGACAATAGAAATTGGGGTGAGAATTTTGATTTTGTTTAGGGATGATATTCTTGAAGTTGATGATAACTTGCAGCTTGAAAATCAGTGTAAGTAACATAAGCTTCACTATTAAGGTCTGCCTATAACAATGATGGCAAATTTATTTGAGCTATGCCCAAGGAGTCTGTGAAAAGAAAGTGAAAAGAACAAAACAATTATCAGTAGGCTTACACTGTCTGTGTGAGGATTTTCACCTTCACTGGAGAAACTTTGGAGGTCACAAATCAAGAGAGATTGAAAGTCTTTCACCTGGTGCCTCTGAAACACAGAATGCATTCTCTGGATACAAGGACAGGCAGCCATACACCTTCTCAATACAGGGAGGGATCTCTTCTGTCTGCTGACCCAACCTTACTTGGTCATCCATTGGGAATTTCTGCTGGAGATAATAGAATGAGAAAACTCTGATTAGCCTTCTTCTCCAGGTAGATTCCCTAGATTTCCACCCCCCCCCCATCTAAAGAGCTATTTCTCTTTCTTTTTATTTACCTTGTAGCATTAAATGGAAAATTAGCTCTGTAAGCAAAGAATCTCTACAGTCTGTGCTCATTTTTTTACTTTTCCCACCTCTTTCAGCAGTACTAATGGCTGGAGTTGTCTTCCATGATGTGGATTCTGTTTTCTGCATTTTCTCACCTGTAGGAAAGACCAGATTTCTGTATCTGGGAAATATTTGCTAAATTCAGCCCCTTCCAATCACACAGAATTTTCACACTGTTCTTGAGGAATCAGTGAAGCGCAACTGGGGTGGTACTGAGGAGGTGGCATTATTTTACTAGAAGAAATTTAACATGCCTGCCATTGATCAGAAGTGGCTTTTGTGTGAGGGGAAATTCAGTGACTACTGTTGCACAATTTTATAGGGTAAGATGTAGGAGATGAGGCCAAAAGGAGGTACTTGGGTGCAATTTCAGCTGCTGTCAAAAGGAGGTTTGTAAAATGCTGAGCTGCCCTGTGTGTTCCCTGCTATAGCCAACTTCTTTTTACACAACTCATGGAGAACTTTAACGAAAAATTTGCTTTTGTTTTCTTGATCCAGTGTACTGTTTCCTCCAGATATTATCAGAACATAAAAAGTATGACGTCAATTGAGGTTCCAGAATTTCCAGTATGAAATGCATCTGCTGGAGGTTTTTATTTATCTTTTGTCTGCTTTTGAGTAGATTGAGCCAGATCAGTGTTTAATCATGATTAAGCCCATTGTAATCTCTGTTCTTTATAAAATCCCTCTCCAAGCAGAGCAGGTTGTTTATTTGTGAAAGGTTATCCCTAGGAGCTTTTTGGTGTTTGAAAGAGGTGCTGTTTTTCACTTGCAGGGGTAAGCATAGGCATATCGCATCTTGCTTGCATGGATATAAATATGATTACGTGTGCATTTGATATGATTTTTTTTTTTAAATGTAGCCCAGAAATGCAGTTAGTCTGGGACTGAGTCTTGGTGTGCATATTTTTAATTGCAATAATCCTTCTCTACAGTGTGAGCCCTATCTTGCAATCTTGCTTTGGGCTGTTGGTTAAAAAAGATCATAAGGCGATTTGCAATGAATGAATCAGTTGCTGTAAAGGAGTTACATTTTCTGCCTGTTCGTAGGCCTATTCTTCCCAGAAAGTAGTTGACCCCTTTGAAAATTAAGTACATTTGGATGTCCTCTAGAGTCAGATAAGGAAACAGCAGTCTTGCTTTCAGAGATAAGGAAAAGGAGATGTTGACTTGGCCACTGACTCAGTCAGGACATTTGATCAGTTGCTTCCAGCCCTGTCACTGCCTCATTTTTCTGCTCCCCATTTCTAGAGAGGATAGCTGGAGTCAAGTCTCTGAGCTATGGGATGGACTTCTGCAGAGTTCATCAGTTGATGTAGGTCCTCCTTCCCTGTTCCTTCAAAGCCACCATGGAGTCAGTGATTGATCACTAGCAGTAAAAGGAGATTATTCCAAATCATCCCACTGATTTTGCTTTAATTCTTTTTCTCACCTTATTCCCTATTACTTTACCCTTTTGCTTTCCCATACCCTCACTGTATTTCCCCCTCTCTTCCTTGTCTTTCTTGTTTACCTGAATGAATTTGCAGGAATGCAAAATATTAATTTTTTTCAGACTTCACCCCATGGGGTCATGAAATCTCACAGTGAAGGGAAGAATAGCTGTAATTGGAAAGGAATTATTTTTGGCTGAGTCGAACTGCAAATGATGTAGCATTTCTTACTAAATTAGTAGCTTTTTTGGAATTATATCTACTAAATTGCCTTAGGAACACTGCAGCTATACTTTGTTTGCTTGTGGCCTTTCATATTTTCCTCCTTTTTGTCCTCTAGGAGGGATCTAGATGGCTGGAAGCTTAAGGACATGTGTTGGTGGACCTTACAGTTCTGGCCAGGTCCGTGATGATTTCAGTGGCTCTCTGCAGAAGGACCTATGACTACTTTGTCTTTCTAGGCTCCTCACCTGCAAACCATCATCACATGGTCAGCAGCATTGGAAGCACAGGCTTTCATTTACTAGGATTTCTGGTGTCTTTGATCTTGGCTGGATTTTTTTCTCTGTAGCTGCATTGCCCATCTCTTTTCTGAAGATCAGTGGACTTCAATGCGCAAAACAGTAGAAGCCATGCTATACACACCACAGGGAGTTACAGAGAACCCAAATTCTCTAAGAACGTTGTCCCTTATTAGGTGCCCTCTTCTTCCCTAGAGCACAGCTCTGCCTCTCTGAGCAGTGGTGGCATGGAGATTGCTTATTCTAATAGCTTGGCATTTTTTGTAAATCATCTGATCTTATCCCTGAACATAAGCCAAACTCACCCAATTGTGAAGTCATTCTCTACACTTCCAGAGGAGGGAGAAACAGAAAATTTATGAGTGCTGGCAAGTGTTAAGATTTGGTTGTGGGTGGTAGAAGTAAGAAGGGACTTACTCAGTCCTTTTTCCTTGATTTCTTCTAGAAGATGGTAGAAGGCAAAGCGAGTTCAAAGAACAGGAAAAGTTTTGAATAGTCAGCATTTTTTTGTTTTGTTGCCTTTTTTTCCCGTTTTAATATGTTGACACATACTCAAGGGTCTTTCAATGTCATCACAAATAATTTTTGATAGTAATGCATATGCTTTCTATGGGAAGCCAGAATCCATGGCATTTGTTGGAGCAGAACTTTGGTCAGGGTCCTGTAGACTCTGTGGAGGGTGTGCTGGTAAGAACAGACAGAAAACCAGGTATTATTACTCATGGAAACCTATAAATAAAAAGAATGAGCTATTTCAGAGAGGAATCAGTGTCAAATTGGGTTTTTCAAATTAAGGGCTAGAGCTGTAAAAACAAAAAAGAAAGGAGTGTGAGACTTTCTATTTTTTTAAAGGTAAGATAACATGACCTAGTGCTAGCAGCCTGGAAGAGATCCTCCAGATAATAAGCATTTAAAAAAAAAAAAAAAAGAAATTTAAATAACTTTACAGAAGTTGGCACAGTGTTCTTTAGGGTGGTGTAATCAATGCCTGAAGGAAGAATAAATATTTGAGGCTGGCAATAGTTGTGAGTCATATTAGATGTTTCTTTCTTCCTTGTTTTTGTGTTCTTGCCATGGGAAAGAATGCTTGCTCTAAGCAGAGATGTAAATCAGTTGGAGAAAACAGTAATGCTAACACTAGGAAAGAAATGAAGTCACAAAACACCCAACTAACTTACTATTATCTCTAGCTATTAGTGAAGTTTTATCATAAGGATGGAGGGAGACCTAAGCTTACATGCTTAAGCAGCTTTCCATGATTAATAGCATTCAAATATTGTGATTTCCCTGTTCCCTTTCAGTTTTATTTGTTCTTCTTTTGCATTAGTGCATTTTCCCCCCTCCTCTTTTCCTCTGGCTGAAGATGGCATGCAGATGAGGAGACTCAGATGATGGCAAATCGATACAGCTCACCGGTCAATTTGTTTGAGATGCTTTTAATTGGTGGATAAGATACTGTTTCTTGGGATGTTTTGTGTCTCATGTTTCATGGGATGATTTTCTATTTGCTTTCTATATTAAGGGCTAGATTCTGATAAACTCATTGTCACCTTGTGCAGTCCTGGTAGTTCCTGGGTGAGTAAGGTTGTATTCACAGTGGTGTCCTTTTACACCACACCGCAGAAATTGATTCCTGTGTTTCATGGGAAAATAAGCGACCCAGGATTAAGCATAAAAACCCAAACCCCCACCCCCCTAGCAAAAAATGAAAAAAACCAATCTCCCAAACAAACAAAAAACCTTCAACAAAACCCCGGAACCAGGAAACATCCTAAACCCACACAAACAAAAACCAAACCAAAACCATAAAAAGGTATTCCCAGGAAGCCATTGACTACTAGTTGCCCAGTATCTGATATCCAGTCCAAATGAACATGTAATTTAGGCCTCCAGACAGCTGCTTCATGGATATTCACGATTTTTTGTGATTCTGTGATTTTAGCACAGCTGCTCCGTTGAGCTGTACTATTTGATGACAACATAGTGCAAGTACTTGTACTCAAACACTCAACTTTGGTAAAACCATCTTGATAAAAAAGATAATCTCACAGTCACCAGGGCTTCTTTTTATTCCTTTTAATATCATGTCAGTCCCCTTGGCATGTCATTATAGCTGTTAATGATTATAGTGCCTACTTATGAAGTATAAAACACTATCATGAAAAGACTTCAAGAATGAATTTGTGACCATCCTTGATGACCTCTTAAGCCTTAATTTATGAATTATGTTTAAAATAGAAAAGGTCTTTAGGAATATGAAAAGAAGTAGTCAGGAAACGTCTTCTGCCAAATGAGTCTATCCCACGAAGCACAAGGAAAAACTCTCAGCTTGTTAATGGAAACGTGAAAAATTAAGAACCCACAAATTTTCTACATGGAGGCCTGGTAGATATGGCTGTCCTCTTCCACAGGGAAAGAGCAGCATAGATTTCTACCAAGCATCTATGTAGATGCCTTCCCATTAAATGGCAAACTGGATGAAAGATAAGTGAGTATTCAATTTTGACGATAGGCAGCTGAACATCCCATAATTCCTCAATAATGCCCCCAGCACTAAATGTGTTAGTGGAGTTATTGTGTTACTTCTTTCAGTTGTTTTGCTGCTCTGTGCCAGAGGTTCTTCCTTTTGAAGATCTATAAAAAGACACTGTTTGTATAAATAATCACCTTTGTTTAGGATGAAGGTAGGAGAACAGGCCAGTGAATGATCTGCATTGTTGTCCTGGGAACAGAGTGTCTAAAGGCGAGTAAAGAACTGGGTTTATGGGCAACAATCTGTTTTTTTAATCATATATTCAAAGAGTATGACAGTAATTTCCTCTTAGATATTACAGAAAATTAAGCATTTGGGTGGCTGTGGTGAGCTGTAATTCATCTGGAAGGGCAGTGTAGAAACTCACTGCTAAGTTTTTCCAAAGTAAGTACTCAAAAGGGAAAGCAAGTAACTTGGGAGTGCAAACTTATGCTCCTACTGCTCCCCAAGGGATCCTGTAAAGCCTGACTTTGGAAAAAAAAAAATGATGTGGTTCCAACAAGTTCGTATGTGGAAACAAACCATCACACACTTTTGATAACTGAGGTAATGTTAAGCTTATCAGCATAATTATTTCCGGCACATTCCCAAAGTACAATGGGTGAGTAACACGGCAGCGGCAGGAGAGGGGCGTGTGTCCAGCTGGTTCGAAAAGAGAGTCGGGCTCATGAAGAGGCTCAGATACCTGACGTGGGAAAACAATGCCTTCAGTTTGAAAAACCTTCCAATCCTGCCAAGCATCATTCAGCTGCTGCCTAACCCCAGGGTGCCTTAAATGACAGTCTCCTCTGACGCTTTGCTGAGCAGTGCCTCTCTGCAGACATGGAATTATCCGCCTCTGAAGCAGGTAGAGGGACTGGACCACTTCATTTCTAGCCTATGTATAGCTGGGCTTGAAAAATGATCCTTCCTCATCCTGTCTCCTCTGGGAAGCTCAGTCTTGAAGGTTTCCTTTTTTAAAAGTATAAAGCTTAGAAGTGGTTTTTGCAGCAAAGCTGGGAATTCAGGTCACCACAAGGCTAACAGGGGTGAGGCTGCAGTATTGTAAGTGCTTGCTCTGTGGTCCATAACATAGTGCCTGGAGCAGTCATTCTAGAGCTGAGGGAGAATCTGATCTGCAGAGGAAAGAAATCCTTCCTCTGTGGGTGTCTGAATTACTGGTGTGCTCTTTAAGAAGCAGACGCAGCACATTATCCAGGAAAAAAATGAGTCCTTCTTGAGTTGAGGAAAAAGCCATAGGTGCCTTCAGATGGACCAAGCTTTGGGACCTCAATTTGCACATTATCCTAGCAAATGAGCTTTGTATGTGCATAGCACATGAAGATACGTAGAGGTGGTGACTGTGCCTATGGGTCCTGCATTATTTCTGAACAAAGACAAGGGATGAATACTTGGCTGTGCTGAAGGGCTCTGCCTTGATTTCACCTCTTGCAATACATGTATAGAGCTTTTTGAAGTGTGAATTAGGTAATTTTTGTGGAGAATGTGAAGGGTAGCAAGAATTTATTTGGTCATGAATCTGGATGTTTTGATTTAGTTCTAGGAACAACAAACCAGTATAGAAAGGATGGGAAGGTATTGCCCCAGGTCTCAAGGACCTAGTACAAATAGGACATGCTGGCATGGCCAAAGGGACAGATAAGTTTTCCAGGCTTGAATCGATGGCCTTTACCTGTTCAGTGGATTGATTCCTTTTTTTTTTTTTTTTCCTTTATCCTAGAATTTTTCTCCCAAACTTTTAAATTTTTAAAAATTATTTCCTCAGCTCTAATGTCATTGTAGGATTTTGTACAATATGGAGAAAGAGGAAACTTTTTCTGTCACAAATGCATACACATAGCTAAGACTGATTCCCTGAAGAGGAGTTGTTCTCCTTTGAAAACACTCATAATTACCTGCCTATCAGACTTCCCCATCTGCCTTTGTGTGGTATCAATACTTGAACAACACAAGCAGTAAAGATTATGTGGTCTTCAATGAAGTCTTCCTGGAAGGGACTACTTGAATGGGCATGTGAAAAATGTTATGTTAACATGCCCATAAAATGTTAACATAGGGTCACTCCAGTTTTCCCACATGCTACTTATGTGGAATAGAGCTGGTGAGTGCATCCTGCACGGCAGGGGATGCATCTTGTTCTCATGTGTGTATTTTTCGACTGTGTTGCAAACAGGAAAGGGATATGCTTGAGAGAAAGGCAAACAAGCAGTGAAGGCCTGAGATAACATTCTTGTCAGTGGGAAATGAGATCCAGTGATGAGTCTCAGTTTCAGGCTTTAATCATAATAATGCTTCCTTCCATGTTGTTACATTTGGTTAGAGGAGAATCCAGATGTCACAGAAACACCTGATGCTCCTTTGTGTCCCCTTCCTGAGTTGCTCCAGCCTGTGGGAAGTGCATTCAGTGTCACCCAGCTGCAGAAGTGTGCTGGCCATCCTGGCCCTGCTGTGTCTTTGATCTCCTCTTTTCTTGCCTTGCACTGTCACGTGTATCTGCACCAGGACAACAGTCCTGAAGCCTCTGGCCTTTCCCTCTACCTCAATAGCCAGTACAATAAAATACAGCACCCACAAGTCTCTTCACCGCCCCCCCCCCAACTCTGCTTTTCCTCCTCACAAACCTGATCTCACAAACACTCATCTTCTGGAGGTCAAATCAGAAAGTTTTGCTTGAAGACCAAAGGTGTTGGTTTCAGGTTCTTGGAAATACTTGTCATGTTTGGCTTTCTGGGTCAGGCTTCATGAGGGTGAGCCAACAGCAGCTGTGTCCTGTGGTAGATGGGATTTGGATTATGGGTGTTCAAGTCTGCTTTTTCAATTAGAAATAAAGGTACAGTCCAGTTGGATGAATAAATAATGTGTATTTAATTTTTAATTTATACAGTACATAGGGATAGAGCAGGAAACTCAAGTATATATTAAAGGATGGATTAAAAATGAGCATTTTGGGATGGTCTCATGAAACCACTGTCAATTTTGTTGTATCTTCTATCACAAATATATTAGATCATATTTCAGGATGGAATTTTTATTGAAGAGTGTTACAGGCCTTCTCCTTAAGTGCCACTGCTCAGTTTACACAGTCTATCTTAGAGCTCTTCTGTTTACCCTTCCTAGATGCCCCAAGTCCATCATACTTGGAGGTGCTCTGTAGCACAAAACAGTCCTTACCTCAAACTGCAAGTGTCTTTCCCCATGGAAAGACAAATCTTTGCTAATATGACACCTACACATAGCTGAGATTATAAGGAATTGATAGAAGTTTCTTATTCATCTCTGGTATTCATTAAAGCTGCTCCCTCTAGTGCTTATTGAGAGAAAAGTAACTGTGCATATGTGACATCTAGAAGGGAAAATTTAGTCTGTCATTCTCATCTCTCTTCCCCACTAAGAGGAACCAAAATCATCTTTTCTTTGATGAAGCAAGTAGTTTTTTACCTCAACTCTGGTGTCCTTTTTGGCCTGACAGCTTCTGTGGTAGTTAAGCAAGATGGATATTTCATTGCTTTGAGTGCATTTCTGAAGTTCAGGTGATGATTACTGCACCTAGACGTACCATGCCGCAACAACAGGCTCACCCTGCAATCTCCTCTTCACTGCTCTTTCTCCCCTTGCCCTTCTCACAGCCTCTGCTCTGACTCCAGGTCTGAAACAAAGGTATCCTTCAAAGAGCAATCCCTGGCTAATAAAAAATGTGTAATTTATTAAACCCTAAGGCATTGTTTTCCTGGGTCATATTCAGTTTTCTTGGAGTTTAGGAGTAGCCCATCTTCTTTTTGAGCAAAAGATGTTTACCACAAGTGAGGTTGCTGGCTCAGGGTGGTCCCCAGAGCTGGCATTACAGGAGTAACACTTGGCAGGCCAAAATGTTCTGCATCGAGTGGTGCCATCATCTGGGAAGGTTGACCCTGCTGCACAAATGGGATTGGCTGCACAAATAGCACCCCAAAATAAAACACAGAGTAACCAGGGCATCCTGAAGAAGAGGTGGTAGGACCTGCTTGTGTGCAGAATTGCAGAGCGCTTGCTGGCAGCTCTGCTAGTGGGCAGAGCTGCTGCACTGGAAGAGATGGAGCTTTATGCACAAATTAGTTGTTCTTGCATTGCTTGGAGTGCCCTGGGGAGGCAGGTAGGTCTGCTGGGAAGACTGTAACTGCCTTATGGTCTCCAGCATGTGCCAGCTCAGCATAGGTTTTTTTCCCTGCTCCCAAATTAGTCCAAGACCCATTGCCTTTTCTTCTCCAGTCACTCCTCAAATGTGCATTTCTCCAGCTTCTTCTGGCTGTCCTCTGTTCTTTTCCAAAGTCAGCCATAAGTACCTGTCTCTGCTTCTGGACTGTCAGGGAGGAACAGGTGCCAGCTCTTTATCAGGGTGGACAAAGAGCAATCGCATTGTTGGATCCTCCCTTCTTGGGAAAATGATGTGTTACTGATCAGCAAATGCAACAAGGCTTGTCCCAGTTCCTGGGGTAATGGTTCTTATTGGTGCCTTTATACTAGATGGGGACAATCATAGACCTGCAGGCTAGTTTTTGATTGGAGAAGACCTTAAGGATCATTGAATCCAATGAGTAGGTACTTAGCTGGCACAAGGAGGTTGACCACTCATAAGCACAGGCAGCCCCTTGTTTAGAGTGTGCCTTGAAGCCTGGTGTTGCCATGTTCCTGCTCCCTCGCAGCACTGCCTATCCCACAGAAACCAGCACCCAGCTGGAAGAGAGACCACAGGGCATCTGTGTAAATAAGCCCTGGTGCTGTTGGTTTCACAGTGTGTGTATGTGTCAGCTTTGACTTAGTATGTGTAGGTTATAATGAAGAAGCTGATTGAATTTCAGGAAACTTGCAGCCTGAAAGGCTCCAGAGAAAAACAAAACTAGAACTTTTTTCCCTTAGGAGGATTTTTTTTGGTGGGGGAGAAATAGATGTTTTGATTGACTGAGGTTTTAATTTTTCCTTATCACTTGAAGAATTGCCTCTCAAAGGGGTTGGCATAACTCTAACTTAGCTTTGCAAAAGAGGAAAGGCATTTTTTTTTTCATTCCCAGCGTGGACTAGGAGCTTGTCTGTATTTTTTTGCTGCATGAGGGAAACCATAATGTTGGTTGACGTTGGGTTTTGTGGGCAGAGCAACATAATTTGAAAAATGCCATTCTCACTTCAGCGAAAAAACATGACCTCAGCAAGTATGCTGTCACAGCTTCAAAATATGCATGCCTGTAAGCCTTGGGAAATGAGTACAGATTGAAATCAGCTGCTGTAGGCCAAGTTCTCCATGGCTGCAGCCGTACCCAGAATGGGCTTTTTTTTCTGAACAAACCATGTAATCTTATTTGTTGTCTTTTTGTTTGCACGAAGTCAAATCAAGGCCTTTAAAAAAAATCAATTTGAAGGAAGCAAACTATTCAAACTAGTCAACTGCAGATGCTCTTTTTAATTAAGTGGTGGTTTCTGTAGGATTTATTCAGTCCTGTCATGCGCTTTGTGCTGGCTGGACTTTCTAGGCAGCTGCAACCCAGAGATAAGTCTTTTGTCAGGTTACAGTTGATCTCCTAATTTCAACAATATTTTCGTTTTTCTGATTTAAGTTATTTAAGTGTTAGAAAACTCATTGACAAAATCCACTCTGTTTGAAGACATCAGAATGGCATCAGGAGTGAGTACTTAGTGCTGCTGAGATTTATTGTATTAGCTGAGGTAGCACCTGGCAATCAGCTGAGAGCAGAGCTGTGTTCCCAGGCTATGCAAACACCCTACCTGCCTCTGAGTTCCATAAATCAGCCCAGCCCCAGCCCTGCCTGAAGGTACATAATGGGCAACAATGTGGTATGTTAATGTGGCATCTTGAATAAAAAGTCCCAGACAACCTCTGCACGTCAGAGAACTGTTTTAAAAGTCGTGCCAAGCGTTTTCGCTCTGGGTGTGCAACCAAAATGGTTCTTAGTCTTCTGAGGCAAATAAGGGTGCCTGAGCTGTATCTGAGAATCAGTGGTTACAGCTTCAGCCTTCAGGGTGCTGAACTTGCAGACAAGGGATTCAGTGAAAGATCAGGATTTGATTTTAGTTTCTGAATCAAAAGGGAAACATGAAAATAAATATCCCATCATTTTACTGATATTAGTGCAGGAAATACTTATATCCATACAGCTCTGTAGCTCTTCAAACTGTGTTAGGCACGTCCCACTACAGAGAGGTGTGCACATGAAGTTATTGTTTGCCTTGAAAATCCTTTGTTAAATTGCTGCTTGATCTGGAGGGGTGCTCTTGATCCAAGATTTTGTCTGAGGATCCTTCTTCACTGTAAAAGCCTCAGCATTTCAACCCAGTTTCTCCAGTATCAGAATAAGATGATGCACAGTGAAAGTCCCTGTTGCTCTTTCACAGAGCTGACTTTTTATTAGCCCCTTTCCCCACAGCCAGAGCCTCTGCCAGAACCAGGGCATCCTACTTCTTCCTATCCCTGCCAGCTTCCAGCCAGAGCCTCCCTGGAGCCAACATCCGCCTTGCAAAGGACTCTAGCTCCTGTTGAGCCTGGTTTTGAAACTCCTAACAAAAAGTATTCCATATTGTCCGCACCAAGGAGTTTCAGATCCCAGAAATCCCAGGATGGTTTTTATTATTTATTTATCTTTTTAGTTAGTTAGTTACTTAGATTTCAATCTCAAGATGTTACACAGGCAGACTCAGGGGCTCTCCACAGTGTCCACAGTTCTGGTGTCTCTGATTGGCTGGGCATTAGGATGCAGCCTACCCAGCTCTGACCGTGTGCTTGGACATGTAATGTCCAAGTGTGCTGTGGCTGTTCAGCAGTGACCAGGAAGACAAGCACCTCTGGGAAGCATGAGAAGGGCGAGCTAGAACTGTGTGCAAGCACGCAGCTGCTTCCTTCATGCACGGAGGAAATCAAGCACGTGTCCCTGGCGTAAAGTCAGAGGGGCCTTAACCTCAAAACTCCAGCTACTGAGCTTGGAGTTTTGACCCTGAGCTTATACCCTTTCTCTCGTGTTGTGCTGGTGGCTGTGTTGTTGGAGTGGGGCCAGCTATGCCATGAGGGCCTCCTGCCCCCAGGAGTATTCAGAAGCTTGTTTGTGAAGCCCCAGGCAAGGGTAGGATATGGTGCAGCCAGCATCTTCGGAGGCAGCACACAGGAAACCCCTTTCCAATCCCATAAGTAGCTCTGGAGAAGAAGAGAAAAGAGTCTGAGGAATGAATGTTCTACTTGCAGCATTTGCACTGAGTTATTTTAGTTTTTATTTATCTCCAAGTCAGGGGTGAGTCAGCCTGGGATGTGGCTCAGACCACCTCCTTTGCAAGCCTTTAGGGAAGGCAGAGAGCACAGCCTGTGCTCCTCTGGGCCTCTTACCAGTGCCTTACTATACACTTTATTTTGTAATTTTTTTAAAACCCTCCAAGCTGATGTTATTTTTTTCTCCTTTCCTTTCTCTCTAGTTTTGTATGGAGCTGAACCAGCCGACACTGCCAAACATCCGCAAGTGGAAGGGCCCTAGAGGATGTTGGAAGGGTGTTGTTTCCGAAAAACCCTCGGGTCAGCTACACAAGGTACATTAATCCCTAAGTCTGAACTTTGGCTTTGCTTCCCCACCCCCCCAACCAAGGACATATTTTGAATGTTTTAGACAACACTTTTTGCAAATCCTTTTTGGCAAGGTTTACATTCCTTGCTTTCTAAGCTGATTGTTCCTGTAGCTTTCAATTTGACTGCTTTTAATTTATGTTTTGGAAGAATTGTGGCACACTTGTAAGGAGGAAGATATGTGTGTGTGTATTTGGGGGAGGTGGATAAAAGCAGTACAGATATATAGATGGAAAACCATGTATTTGGACAGGGTAAGAGTCCTGAATTTTTCCCCTGGCAGGCTGCAGTACTTTTGACATTTTTGTGCAAGTCACCTGAGCTTGATCCCTGGTCCTGCACTGGCTGGCATTTGAAGGGCTTCCCATTTTCCCACCGTTTTCCTGGTCTGCAAATGAAGAGCCCTCAGAGGAGCCCTGCAGCCTGCCATTCTCACCTGGAAGAGTTTACCTTGTGTGCTCCCCAGAGTCCTCAGCACAGGTGTTTAAAATGCTGTGGACTCCATTTGAAATCTGCACTGTGCTGCACTGTGCTTTTCCCTGCATCAT
>VYXF01002428.1:828927-839704 GCA_013397295.1 Polioptila caerulea
ATAAATATGTATATGTATGCACTGCAGGGGGTACTGATTTATTAAGGTGGTGACACCTGCACCTGTCTACCCTTGAAAATATTCAAGGTGTAGCTGTACTGGGCTGGACATCACTAACAGTGCCCAAAAGCAGTTTCTTCCAAGGGAAATCTCTCCTTTTCACCCTTTAGAGTGCTAATGAGTTTTCAGAGCAGTGTTCTCAAGCTCGAACCTACTGTTGCTCTACAGGGTCATTCTCATGGTGCAGTTATTGCAGTGTGGATGTTGTTGTGGGTTGAAGCAGGATCTGAGACCTGAGACCTGCCATACCACTAAAAGTGGCTGTCAGTGCACAGGGCAGTCTTCCACAATCTATTGATCCAGAAAGATCTATTGTGAGCACTGCTGTTACTAAATATGTGGCTGCAGTTTTCTCCTATAGCCATGCTGCTTAGAATCCACATTTCTTTATTTTGGCTTTTCCAAATCACGTTGCATCACCATTCACTGGTTTTGGACTGATGTTTTCGCAGGTGCACCTCCTTTTATTGCCCTTCTGAGAAAAACCCAAGAATGAGGGAAAAATAAACCCAAACAAATCAAAACCCACCCCCTGAGCAGCACAAGGATTGCACTCTGCTAGACAGGCATAGAGGGTCAAGAAGTGTCTGGAAAGATACAGAGTGTCCGAATGTGTCTAAAGTTTAATACGGTTCACACTTAATTGCGGTGCAGAGTGTAAATGCCCTTCAGGACATTTTTATTTGTGGCTGGAGTATTCCTTTGGGATCTCTTGTTAGGCCAGATCATTAAAACAGTGAATATAAATAGTTGTGAAAAGTTCTCAAAGTTGCTCCCTCCACTTTTCCTTTTTTTTAACAAGAATTATTAATAAATATTTCAGAATTTCTATCTTAAATATGGAGTCTTTAGTCAGTTATTTCTTGAGCTGTACTTCCAAAGATAACAATGACAGCTTTGACTACAGGGTGAGTAAATAAAAATCATCCACCTTGTTTTATGGATAGGGATATAAGAATGAATGGTTCCCAAAATTACAGGAGAAATGTGCAGCCAAACTAAGAACAGAAATTTTATCTACTTGTCTCTTCCTTGTAGCTTCTTTAACAGAAATCTGGGTGAGCTGGAGAACCCTCCACTAAGCCAAAAAGTCTCTTCTTTTCCTGGGACTGTAGTTAGTGAGTCCATCGGGTTTGAGCACCGTGCACCCAAATACAGTGAGGTGACACAGTGTAATCCCAAGAACAGCATCTTTGGCACAAGCTGTTCTGTAGGGCTAAATAACACCAAATGGTGGGTGGTGCTTCTGGCTTGTGCTTCCATACATTCTGAGCATTTCAACCAGGGAATTAGTTTTGACTGCCATGTTAATACAAAATCTGGAGCCTGGAAATAGCCAACAGCTGTTGACAGCAGTTTTATTCTTCCACATATTTTCCCATTTCAGTTTTTAGACCTTAGGTTTCTTACTGATGGAATAATTTTGTCAGTATTTTAAAGGTGAGTTATCAAGGAGCTACCAAAGAATTTGAGCCAACCTTAATATTTTCAAGGCTCTTGGGAAGTCAGTGGAGTAGTCAACACATTTTTATTGCAGCTGAAATGGAGAAAACTCTTCCTTGCAATGGATTTAACTGTGATTTGCTAAGGGAAGTGGGTTTGAGTGATGCCAAGGAAAATGGTGTCTGGGTGATGGGAGAAGAGGCTGACAGTCTTTGAATTAGAAACTGCTGCTGGTGTGACCAGCTTAGACAGGTTTCTGAAAATGCCAATTCCATGTCATGAAGTAATCAAAAAAAAGCCCATTCAGGATCACAGAAGCAGAGCTGAAAGGAGCAGAGAGCTGAACATGAAACATTCAAGCTGGAAAAGAGACAGAGAAATTGACAGGGATGAGAGGTCTAGACCAGATTTCACACCAAGAGGCTGAAGGGGGGACTGGATATTCTTAGCCTGCAGGTGAAAAAAGTCCGAGATGGTGTCAAGCCTGGGGAGAAGGAAAAACTGTGCTCAGCATCATCTGCTGCAAGCCCTAGCAGTCACCCAGTGGGACCTCAAGGCACCAAACTCATGGTTAGACAATTAACCATGTGGATAACAAACTACCTTGTTACTGACCACACTCCAGTATGTATCCAGTGCCTTGCCTGGAGTAAGAGGAAATGGGGACCACGTCAGCCCAAACGCACACATCCTTCCACCCCTATAGTGGTCCTGAACTTACTCTGCCTGTAGAAGATAACACAGGTTATTAAATACTTGGGTTTACTGGAGTAGTGCTGGAATTAACTGGGCATCAATAGCCAGTGTGCAGGTGGGAGGGGCTGTGAGCAGCAGAGTGATGTGTGTTTCAGCTTGGCACACTCTCTCTTCAGTGAAGTCAGTGGAGCTTCCCAGGACACATTCCTCCCACATCTGGTGGGAGTTTTGGCAGGGGTGAGATGAAGAAGCCTTTCCACTTGTCCTCTGTATCTTTCACTGATAGCCCAGGAAGCTGTTTCTCCTTTATGCCTCGGCACAGCCAGCTGGGTTTCCTGCCCTCAGCAGGTACCATGCCTAGATATAGATATAGAGATATAGATATGGGGCTACAATTGGGCAGAGTGTTTTGTTTTTACCATCTTGTGACCGGCATGTCTCTTCTTCTTTTTTTTTATTCCAGGGAGTTGAATATTCTGGCTTCCTCTGGGATACAACAGCTGGCATTGAGCTGAAAGATGCCTCATCTCAGGAGGCTGCACAGACTAATGGCAATGGGAGGCATTCATATCCTCATCCATATCTTGCACATTTCAAGGTAACTGCCACAGTGCTAGTCCAGTCTTGCAGAACTTTCACTAAAAAGAATTTGGCTAAGATGAAAAGAGACATAGCTTTCTCACAGATAAAAATTTTCATGAACCTCTAACCCTTCATATCACTGTCCCGTGGCTTGATTATGGATAGGTGCTGAATGCACATGTGGTAGTTCACTACAGTCAGTCCTTTCCTTTGCTCCTGTGGGACCAAACCCTGCTGCAAAGGGAGTATTTGAGAACCTGAAGGTCAGTGAATCCTCAATAGCAGCCAGGCCACAGGGCTGGGATTTTTGTCAGTGCCACAAAGAGAGATGAGTTCAGGGAGAATGGAGATGGATTTTACATATATATATATATATATATATATGAGTATGTGTGTGTTATAAGGCACAGTGCTCCAGTGAGACTTGGGCTGGCCTATCTTATGTTGCTGTCACACTTCAGAGTTTCCATTTCAAAGCTTTTTCACTAGGACCAAACCTATGTAAAAGAACATCACTTTGGAACCAGTTCTTGGGTATATGCTGGAGCAAACATATAAGCAGAGAGAGCCCATCTCCACACTGTGATGAAAAGGTCCAGTTTAGGGAACTTGACATCTCTGGTAATGCTTTGAGATAAGCATTAATGAAATAATAATTAATAAATAAAGCATTAGTAATTAATTGATCATACAAACAGGTCCAAGTGATTCCCAGAAGGTAAACAGGAGATTGCAGGGAGCCAACAGATCCTTTCAAGGTACATTAAGTTTCTTGGTTAGTCGCTGTGACAAGCCAGGGCTAATCACAAGACAGTAGTAATTAGTCCCTGTAATGACCATGACATTATTTGTAGCTTATTAACAACTGGTTTTGCATAAACTGATTTTCATAAGCAGCTGACTTCTTTCTGCGACTGTGGTGAAAGGAAGCTGTTTGCTAATGCAAACCAGTTTCCCCAGAACTGAGAACTTTGCAAACAAAGCTGCAAAATGCAAATGCCTCCCGCCTCTTCCTCCCCACACTGAGACACACCAAGACACACCACATGTACAGAAGTGTGAGTCCTGCTGCCCCAGATCTGCTACTGAAAGTGCTGGGAACTGGCACTTGGTTTTGTATTGTGACCTTGCATTCCCCACGTGCACAATAATGATTTCTCCTCCTTCCCCTCCAGGTTGGAATGAATGATCTGACCGTGGTTAACCTTCACCTGGCCTTGCCACCCTCCGCAGGAGAGAACACCGGGAAGAACCACGACAGCCACAAACTGGCAGCCTGTGCGCAGAGTTTGCAGGAGACTCTGAAAGGTAAGGCAGGGTTTTTCCTGCCACCTATCACGTGCACACTATCTAATTCAAAGGAATTTTTAAAAGACTGAACTTTGTCTCAGTGAGCCTTTCAGAAATACCCTTATCAGCCTCACAATTGTCTTTACCCGTATTCTTGTGATGCATAGCGTGACAAATGTGCTTTTCCCTTGCTCATTGTCTTTCAGTCTTTCCTAATTAACAGCACAGGAGATCCTACTGGCTTTGACACAATTTTTTCAAAGTTCCTTCTGTTTTTATGCTACTGTAACAGAAAGTTCTGCCAAAGGAAAAAAAAGTCACTAGAATTGAGACCCTATTATTTTAAGTGCTTTGTGGAAATGACACCTACCTGATACCTGAGCAAAGCTTAATTATTTTTTCTTCCAAGGGAAGTAGGCTATATATATTTAATATTTGGACAATTGGAAGCTCTTTGGAAAACCCAATGCAAATTTGCAGATGGCTGCCAATGAGAAAAGAGAAATCCTGCTTTGGTACCTGGATGTAAAATGTAGAATAATTTTGTTGATTTCAAATAAGTTTCTCTGGCTTTACACCAGGATGAAATGACACCAGAATTTAGACCTGAGCTTGAGCAATGAAATAGGCAGCTGGGTTTCTTTACTTCATTTCTGTGAATTTGCTTTTTACTTTGAAGCTTGCAAATTATGTTTAATTCTTCTGTGAAGCAGAACGAAGCAGTTTAGATTCTAAATGTTGCTAATCTTGTTTTAGGAACAGAAAAAGTCTAGCCCTTTGTTTACTGCTTAAGAAAGATGTGAAAGGGTTGCAAGGTTATTCACGTAATGATTTTCAACTTGGCCCAGCTCAGCAAGGTTGGTCACTTGGAAGCGTTAATATCCCTCTTGTATAACTCAAGAGGTATTTGCAGTTTTTCTGCATGTTCTATTGTTGTTCCTTTTGAGCTCCAGAAGCCAGTCAGAGCTATTTTAAGTGCTACTGATTTAAGTATTTGTCCACATACTTTGAAATCGGAAAGGATGAAGGTAAACAAAAGGATAATTTGTTAAATCCCCAAAGCCTGAACTGAAACATGGGATAAATGTGTAGCTCTTCTGAAGTCACCTGAGCTGCACTTCCACTGCATCTAAATTTAGACTGTTGATGTTCTCTTTATTTCATGTTTTAATTTTCATATGGCGGGCATGTTACTGGAGCATGCTTGTTTTTGGCTTAGTCTTTCACAAAAGAAGAAATTGAGATTCTTCCAAACTTGTGGGATGCAGGTGTGGTCTCCTAAGGAAATGGTAGCGCACACATGTGACTTGGAAGTACACCTGCCAAAATTAATTTAATGCTTAAAATTACCACTGCTCTTCAATTTCTTCCAAATTAGTCCTCAAAATATGAGCAGTAAGAACTGATTTGTCTGTGGGTATTGCAGTAAATTTGAGTTTCTGCTCCCATTTTGCTAACAGCTGCCTGTTCTATTATCTTTTATTCTTACTAAGAGGCATGTGAGCCTTTGAGGAACGTTGTTTACTCTCCACAGCCTCCCTTAATACAGGGCATAGCACCCCTATATTTCTCCCATTAGATTGGTAGGTCCTGGTTCCTTTTCCCCTCTCTTTTTATCCTTTCATCATACAGATGTTATTCTAGATGTCCTGGTAGTGCTGGACCCAGGGACCAGGGTGCTGGGTGGATTGAGAGAGTCCTGAGCAGAAGAACTTGCACGTGCTGGTGGATGAGGTGCTGGACACGACCCAGCCATGTGCACTTGCAGCCCAGAAAGTTAGCCTCATCCTGGGCTACATCAAAAGCATCGTGGCCAGCAGGGCGAGGGAGGGAATTCTGTCTTCCTAATCTGTTCCCATGTGACCCCACCTGGAGAGCTGCATCCAGTTCTGGGATACCCAGCATAGGAAGGACATGGACCTGTTGGAGCGAGTCCAGAGAAGGGCTGTGAAGATGATCAGAGGGCTAGAACAGTTCTCCTGTGAAGAAAGACTGAAGTATCTGGAGTTGCTCAGTTTGAAGAATAGAAGACTTAGGGAATATCTTACAGCAGTCTTTCAGAACCTGAAAGGGGCCTGTGAGAGACCTGAAGAGGAACTTTTTATGCGGACATGTAGTGATGGAACAAGGAGGAATGGCCTTAATCTGAAAGAGGGTAGGTTTAGATTAGATATTAGGAAGAAATTCTTTATTGTGAGGGTGGTGAAGCACTGGAACAAATTTCCCAGAGCAGCTGTGGATGCTCCTCCTTTGCAGTATTCAAGGCCAAGTTTGATGGGGCTTTGAGTGACCTGGTCTAGTGGGAGGTGTTCCTGCCCATGGCAGGGGGTTCAAACTAGATGATCTTTAAAGGTCCCTTCCAACACAAACCATTCTGCAATTCTGTGACATCTTCTCCCACGTGGCTTGGCCATATTCTGTGGGTTACCCGTGCATCAGGCACTGGGCTGACAAAACTTCTGAGAAGACTTCTTAGCAGCCAATGTAACATCACATCCTTCTTATCATATGTGTGTCACTCTGTCCAGGAAGGATTTGAGCATTTAAGAGTCTGTTTAATTCATGAAGGAAATCATCCAGGGCATGGTAAAATCAGGACATGTGTCCTACAGATGTCCCCTTGGCCTGCCATGAAGCAAAGGAGGGTTTCCCAGTTCCTGCAGAGAGGCAGATTTCAACACTGCAGACCTTCTGCAGGCACTGTCAGTCCCTCAGCTGATTGTCTTGGCACACCAGAGCTCAGCCACTGCAGCAGAGGGCTGAGTTAAGGTTCTGCTTTGCTTTGCTGGCCAAGAGCCACTCACAGGCAGTGCCAAAATTCGCTGGTGCTTTAGTGAATTTGAAGATGCATTTGCAAACAGACCAGACTTATTTTTTCACCTGAGAAGTTCTCCATTGACAAGGGCACAGTTGCTTTGGTCCCAGAGGGTGTGAATGTGTGTGGGAACACTGCTGAGAGGTCATGAACAGGACACATACCTGGCTGCTGTGGGCTTTATGCCACCACGTCCCAACAGATGGAGGCTCTGGGTCCTTGTGGACAGAATAGTCTGCGTCAGGGACCTTTGCAGCAGAAGACTGGTTGTTAAGAGAGCTCCTGCTGCCCTGTCTGTTGGAGGAGGAGGAAGACCAGATTGCATTGGCTGAGGAGCCTCTGGCTCCTGAGGAGCAGAATCAAGCTCTGCCAGTCTTAAATTTATTTCCTCCAAAAGAGGAAAAGCACAGCACAGCACCAGTAGCATTGCCTTAGTTTTCTGTTTTTTTCTGCATCTGATTGTAACTGTGGGCATCATGATTGCAGTTTTTGATCAGTTATCATCCCTCATTATGAGCAAGGGCATGATTTCTTCCAGAACTTTTGCTAAGTTCAGCTGAGAGATATTGGGGCTCATCCATGACACCCTTGAGAGCTGCAGCTGCTGTGGGCAGCTCTGCTCCCTGCCTCTGCTGAGAGACCCATCAGTGTCCAGTTAGACAGTCACGCACTCGGGAGGATCCAGGCGAGTTCACTTCCCTCCCTCTTATGGCTGGATGTCTGTCAAGGTCTTGGGAGGCAGACAAGACACGAAACTGCAGTGCTGGCGTGCACAATGTTGTTGCAGGAACTGTCAGAGGTTGGAGCAGGGCTGAGAGTGAGCCAGGACAAGAGGAAATGAAGTTGGGGGTTTTCTAGAAAACTGGTTGCTTGCTCTTCCTTGCCTAGCACAGGGCTGCCTGATGTATTCCCCACTCTTTTGCAGTCTGAGAAGCCCCAGAGGCTCTTATCAGAGAGGAACCGAAAGCACTCCTTTCTCTCCCCAATGACAAATTTGGTTTCAGCTTCTTTAACATGCTCCAGCCTATTCTGTCTGTCAACTTTACACTTTGTTATGATTTTATGCTTAGTTATTCTGCATGCAAATTTTAAATGGGTGAAGAATATAGTGATTCCCTCCCTGAGAAGCAGAGCTGCAGGCTGACTTCTTACCTCCTTCCAAGCACGCATCCAAGTGCTGGGTCTTTTGTCCTCTGCTATTTCTAACCTCTCCAGAATGGAAAGGTTAAAATTTTCAGTCAGTTAAAATTTTCACTTGTAAGTATGGTGGGGACTTTTCCTAGATTTTTCATGTAAAGGAGATAGGCTTGAGGATTTGCTAAAAGAAGCATGAGTAGTTATGGCTAGAATAGAATAGATTTTGTGCATAATCAAGGTACTGCTGTTAAGATCCCAGCCTCTCTGTCATTTTTAAACACCAAGGATGTGCTCCAGAGGTTTCTGTAATGGCCTTTTTCCATACAGGGTGGAGATGAAAGCGTGGAAGGAGCCAAGTGCTGCCTGTGCCATTAAACAAGTGTTAGCACTGAAGGACTGAAGTTACACTTCAGGCTTCCTGGTCCTGCCAAGCAAGAGATCTTGCAAGAGATCTTTGTCATAAGATGCGTACAAAATCACCAGCTCACAGCAGGCATGGTCATCCCATTAGACAAGGACTGATTTTTCTTTTGGGTTCTGATGGAGCTTAAAATAACTCAGGTTCAGATTCAGGTGGGTTTTCTCCTTCAGAGGTAGGAAGACTGCTGTCATTAATGCTTTATAGGATAATATTTAAACTTCTGAACTTCTAACTGTCTGACTCTTCTAACTGTTCATTGCCCCTCTGCATCTTAGTACGCACCATGTTTTGAAGTATTTGTAAGTCATATGCCCTCAATCACGCTTGTTCTCTAGCCCTTTCCCAATTAAATCTTTCTTGCACTGCAAGACAGAAGTGGAATAGATTTTGTTAAACTTGTGCTCCCTCTCCTGGATAGCAACTTCTACAGCAACAGCAAAAAAAGTGGAGGTTTATCCAGAGCACTAAGTATGGTAGAGAAAGTCTGTCCACCTCATCCCCTCTCACACTTCAATCACAAGAAAGAAAAAGCTTGTAGGCTCTGCTGACTCTGAAGTCAGCTTTATGATAATTTTTTTGTGCATTTGTGTCTCCTTCAGCATCCTTCTCCAGTGCCAAACAGTGACTTGGAAGCATGGCTGGTCAGCTCTCAGCATTCTTCTTCAGTCGTCTTCTCAGACATTTCTGGCAGTGGTTTGAGATGGGCATAGGGGCATGTGCTTTGTCCTCTTATCCCAGGGCACAGGTGGGATGTCTGAATCCACATCTGTGGGGCTAGGAGAGCACACATTGTGGATATGAAATTAGGGTCTGGAGTTTCTATTTTCACTCATTGGAGTTGGAAACAAAATGAAACTGAAGTCATTTTCTATTCCAAGTTGAACAGTATCCCTTCAGTCAGACAGGCAAAAGAAAGTTGCTGTAGTAAGGGAGTGTCTATGTGGTTTCTCAACTAATCTTCTGCCATCAGGCTTGCAGACTGCTCCTCGGTCCTATTCCTTGGGATTTCTTAAATGCAGAGGTTAGAATGAGCACTGCACTTTTGGGACTGTGATGTATACAGCATAAGGCTGCATCTTCCTGGGTTCCTCACAGAAGTGTCCTTGACTTTTACAGAAAATCTATTTAAAAAAAGTGTCAGCATAAGTTAAAACCAATAGATGTTTCTTGCAGAAGAAGATTGCAAGGGCACAGATTTCTAAAAACCTCTGAGACTAAAACGGCTTGTCTTTGAGTTTGTCACTAACAGGGAGTACCAAGAAAAAGACACCAATATTTGGGCTTCAGTAAAGCTGTTGATACTGTCTCTCACAGTGTCCTTCTGGACAAAACACCCAGCAAACAGCTGGATAACCATGTTACATGATGGGTGAGCAACCAGGTCAGGTGAGCAAACAGATCTGTCACAAAAAATTACAGTGAATGGGGTGACATCAAGCTGGCATCCCGTCTCTAGTGGGTTTCTTCAGGGCTCCATCCTTGGCCCAGTTCTTTTCAACATCTTCATAAATGACTTGGACATGGGACTTGAAGGAATACTACGTAAGTTTGAAGACAACACTAAATTGTGAGGAACTGTTCCCTTGAGGGCAGACAGGTTCTGCAGAGAGACATCAACAAATTAGAGAGACAGAAAATCACCAACCGTATGAAGTTTAACGAGGGCAAGTTCTGGATTCTGCACCTGGGATGAGGCAACCCTGGTTGTGTGCACAGACTGGGGAATGGGAGGCTGAAGAGCAGCCCTGTGGAAAAAAGACCTGGGGGTCCTGGTCAGTGCCAAGTTGACCATGAGTCAGCAATGCCCTGGAAGCCAGGAGGGCCAACCCTGCTCTGGGGAGCATCAGGCACAGCATCACCAGCTGGGCAAGGGAGGGGATTGTCCTGTTCTGCTCTGCACTGGGGGGGGCCTTACCTTGAGTGCTGGGGACAGTTTGGGGTGACACAATATAAAAAAAGACATTGAACTGTTAGAGAGTGTCCAGAAGAGGACCATGAGGCTGGTGAAGGGCCTTGAGGGGAAGCTGTATGAGGAGTAGCTGAGGTCACTTGGTCTGTTCAGCCTGGAGAAGAGGAGACTGAGGGGAGGCCTCATTGTGTTCTTTAACATCCTCAAGAGGGGAAGAAGAGGGGCAGGTACTTATCTCTTCACTTTTGTGCCCAGTGACAGGACCTGAGGGNGAGACAGAAAATCACCAACCGTATGAAGTTTAACAAGGGCAAGTTCTGGATTCTGCACCTGGGATGAGGCAACCCTGGTTGTGTGCACAGACTGGGGAATGGGAGGCTGAAGAGCAGCCCTGTGGAAAAAAGACCTGGGGGTCCTGGTCAGG
>VYXF01002428.1:840169-868710 GCA_013397295.1 Polioptila caerulea
CCTCAAGAGGGGAAGAAGAGGGGCAGGTACTTATCTCTTCACTTTTGTGCCCAGTGACAGGACCTGAGGGAATGGCCTGAAGCTGAGTTCAGAGGTTTAGGTTGGATATTAGGAAAAAGTTCCTCACCCAGACAGTGGCTGGGGACAAGCTCCCCAGAGAAGTGATCACAGCACAATGCCTGCCTGAGTTTAATAAGTGTTTGGACAATGTTCTCAGGCACATGGTGTGACTCTTGGGGTGTCCAGCGCAGGACCAGGACTTGGACTCAATGACCCTTATGAGTCCCTTCCAACTTACCATTTTCTATGATTCTGTGACTATAATAAATTAGATGCCATTTTAAAAAAGTATCAAATGTGTACTGGCTCATTTTATTGTCATGAAGAGAATGACTATGAGTAAATAGTCAGTGAAAAAGGCTTTAAACAGCTTTTCTTTCAGGACTTCAGAGTACAATCACTTTGTTTATTCAGTATTTGTGTTTGTCCTCTTTCCATTTATCCTCTTGTACTTAAATGATGGATGTCCATTCCTCCCATTCTTTTTTATTTTTCCTGTTTTCTAGGAGAAAAAGATGTAATAATCCTTGGAGATTTTAACCAGGCCCCAGACAGCAGTGACCATGACATCCTGAGGAAAGAGAAGTTTCACCACCTGGTCCCTTCCAGCACCTTCACCAACATCAGCACGAAGAACCCACAAGGGTCCAAGTCGCTGGATAACATCTGGATCAGTCGGAGCTTGAAAAAGGTTTTCACAGGTAGAGTTGCTTGAGTGAAGTCGTGTAACCTTTAGTTGGGTTAGCCTAGCACGTCTGGCTTGGGCAACATCCCTTAACGCTTTCGCTGTGATTCTCTTTGATGCAGGCCACTGGGCTGTCGTGAGAGAAGGGCTTACAAACCCATGGATCCCCGATAACTGGTCCTGGGGTGGGGTGGCTTCAGAGCACTGCCCCGTGCTCGCCGAATTTTACCTGGAAAAGGACTGGAACAGGAAGGAGGTGACACGGAATGGGAACGGGCTGACGGTTGAACGCAACGACTCCCACACTAAGCACGAACGATGACGTGAATTTGAGGGTGCCTCTTCTGCCACCCAGGGAAGGCTCTGGTCACTCACAACTCCATGGCAGAGCAGGACTGCCTTCCCCTCCCTCTCCTTCCTGCTCTCCTTCCTGCACCTAGAAAGCATCAGCACCTAATTTTGGTGGTCCTGGCTTTGTGCTCTTCCTGGACAGTTCTGGCAGCAGAATGATCTGCAACTTTTTCCAGGGACACAGTGGACATTTCCATGCTTGGAGTTTTGGATGAGAATTGTACAGTAAATAAAGTGTACTTTTAATACTGGAAAAGCTCTTTGCTAAAATGCAGCTGAACAGGGTTTTACTGGGAGGGGGAGGGACAGGTGATGGTTATTTTCCTTTGCCTGTTTGTAAATTGAGGTAATACGAGAGGCTTCAAAAAGAGAGACACGGTGGACGTTCTTGGCAAGTCTCAAATGCCATTCAGCACTTGCAAAAGCTGCTGCAACTGATCCCTATGTGACCGGCACTGAGACCTGAGTGGTCCCTCTGCCCCAGCCTGGAGAGACACTGTTCCTTTGCAGCCCCATGTAGGCACCCTTCATCCTTTCTTTTCTCCTTTGTTATGCTCCTGGCAGGGTCATTTTGCCCCAGAATAGCTTCCTGGAGCTTGACTTTGTCTTTTTGTTTGGTGCAACATCCAGTGTTGGGTTTTCTTCCTGCATAATAGTTTTATGGAGCTGGGAAAGAACCAGCTTGTCTCTCTGCATAGCCAGGTCTGCTTCTCCAGTGCCCTTTGCCTTGCTCCCTGTTGGGGATCTCACAGGAACAGCTCTTATTATCTGCCCCTGCAGCTGGCATCACGTCTTTATCTAGGAGTCGGTGTTCTGCACATGCACCCTGGAGGTCTATAGGTGAGCCCATATTCATGTGATCCCTGCAGGGCCTGGCCCACATGATGCACTGACCTCTGCCCATTGATATTTTTTTAGGGGGTTTCAGTTTCTCCCTCTGGCAGACCAGGCAGTTATGCATCCCTTTCCTGAGCCTCGCTGCTGCCTTAGCCTGGTTCTCTCACAACAGGGGATCCAAATACAGCGTGTGGTCATCATGCATACAGCTGGGATGGGGGCTGCCTCCAAGGAGGTTTGGGTTCTGTGCATGTCCTGGGTGGGGGCACTTCAGTCAGCACCCTGCCACGGAAGCACCAGGCATGGAGCATTGAATTTGCCACCTAGATGAGATTTTTTTCATGCAGCAATTAATAACCAGTGACCTAGAAGGGAAACATATCAGGACTTCAGCATCTGCAAAAGAAATAGGTTGAGTGTGAAAGGTGCTGAGCTGCCCATTAATCCAGTGCCTGCTGCTCTGGGCTGCAGGTGACCACACATTTTACTGCTGAGAGGAAAGTTCTCCGGCATGGCTCACTACTCTTTACAGCAGTGCCACATCAAAGGAGATGTAACTGAGGGTTTTAGAGCAAAACTGTATCATATTCTTGCAGCATTTTTATTATTTTAAGTTTCTGAGATATCACCTCATTTCTAACAACTCAATAATAACTAATTTCTCTACAACTAAATAGATTCTCATGCAAACACTCAGTTGAACAGCTTTTCTGTCTATATGCAAAACTAAACCCAGAAAAAGGTGGCATAACCTGAGGGTGACTCAGACTGAGGGAGATTTCAAGCATGTTTCAAGAGGTTAAGAGACTGACTAAGAACTCAAGAGCATCAGACGAAAAATGTACCTTTAGTTGCTCAACATTCCCTGTTGAAAATGGGAGGTGCAGGCATTTATCTCTGTTCATTAAAGAATTTAGCTGAAGATCTTGGGTCCAGCTTTCATTCTTGGTCCTTGCTGCAGCTTTGTCCTTTTCAATCAGGCACAATTTGGCTGCCCTCTTTTAATTTGAGCAGCACCTGATTACCCAAGAAACTCTCACTGGATAACTGCAAAATACAGGCAAAGATGCAATAGAGTTGCCTTAGTCAAATGAATATTACATGAGGTGAGAGGTAGTAAAATTCCCAAGAACACACTCACTCTCTCTCTTTTACCAGTTAGTATTTCCCTGCCATAAATACATTTGGGGGCTGAAACTATTTTATAGCTCTAGAAATAAAACTTGGAAAGGCTAGATTTATTCTGCTGTGGGTGTAAAAAAGTGCAGAGGCACCAAAGCCTAGAGGAGCAGCTGATAGTGCTCACAGGTGCTGCAGAGGCTCTTGCTTTGGCTCATGAGTGAACAGGGGCTGCTGATGTGAGAAATGAGCTGAGCCGCCTTCATGTGTGACCCATGTGTGAGCTGTAGGGAAAGTTACTGAGGTTAGTCTGTAGCCTGAAGGACTACAGACCAGCCTCATTCTCCTTCTTCAGCCCAGTGGAGAGCACTGGAAAGGTGATTAGTTGGTGGATAAAAAGATGCCTTGGGATAAAATGAGAGGATGATGAAGGAATTAGATACCTACAAGTGGAATTCTGTCTTGCATGGAGCATCTGTATGAGGTATGTGCCTGGCTACTTCATGTTGGCAATCAGCAGTGCCTCACTATGGCCTCACCAGTTTTAAAAAGCTTGCTTAGTTTGCTTTTTTTCTGACAACTCTGAAGGAGAATGAGGTGGTTGTGAGTCTGATGGATTTTGGAGTTCCCAAGAACATCTGTTGTGCTATAGTTGTTCAGAAGCTGAAGTGGTGGCTGTGTTCCTCCTGCCTCTGTGGGAACAAACCTCAATTGCAATTTTATTTCAAGATGCTCTGAGTGGAAGCGCTGCTAGCCCACCTGGCTGTCGTTTTAGTGCCCAGACAGTGCCATGGAAGGCAGCAGCTAAGGAGGGGGTACAGAAGCAGTGAGCCATTCTTACAGAAGGGTGGATACACCTTACACATCTTGGGGTCCCCTCAGGAGCCCAAATTTGTGAGGCAGGGTCCTGCTTCATTAGTAATGTCACCAGCAGCTACAGACTGATTTGGTCTGGGTTTAATTTTTTGTAAGACCATTTATCTCACCTGTGCACAGTGAAGGTTGGTGAAACTCTTCCCTGCCCACTGCACATGAAGCCTTGGCCACTTCTGTACAATAAAGTGCTGCCTCCTCTCTCCTGCTGACACCTGCCAGCGTCAGGCCTTCCCTGGCCAGGGCACATGGGGACAGCTGATGCACAGCTCATGCTCCCTGTGGTGGCTGTGGTTGGTCACAGTGGTGGCTTCTGCGGGGAGCTCGCTCCTGGAAGGAGAGGAGGCTCCTAAGAGAATATATTTGAGTTTCTACTTTTTAGCATCTTCTGAAAAAAGCTTAAAGCAGCATCCAGCTCACCAAGGCTGAGGGAGCCACGTCTAGCATTTGGCCTCTTTGCTCCTCACAATGAAAGCTTTTAAATTATTCTCAGCCAAATGATTCTCCTGTCCTATTTGCTCTGACCCATTTCCTTCATGAGAAAGCCTCTGCTTTGTCCTGTGGGCTTTTTAAAAGAATTTGCTTGGCAAATGTCCATTTGATCACTTGGATTTGTAGTGTTGTTGCACTGCAGTGTAGCAAGCTATCTAAAAAAGGAGGTATGATATAGAATGGTTTGGAGAGTTGCTAAAAACCTCTGAGGAGCAAACACAAGGAAACAATTTTCCTGGAGGAGAACTTCCAAGAACCAGGTTGTGGCAGCAGGAGGTTGATAAATCCTGATGCAGCATGCAGGAGTGGAGGCTTGACTGTACAAGTTAATCAGCCTTGGTCTTGGAACTCTTAAACCCTAAGGGCACTCATTGCTCAGTGTTCCTAGAAAATTACAGAAAAGGGTCAGTCCAGGGGAACTTCAAGGTTTTCCTAGACATCGAAATGCTGCCTTCTGACATCAAGTTGATTTTTGGTTTTAAACCTGGTGTCTTGACGGAGCATACTGGCCACAGGCAGGAGCCAGATGCGATGGGAAACAGAGCTCCTGGGGCGGCAGCTGCTGTTCGCTGGGAGCATGTCAGATCATAAATTTAAGCACTCAGGAACTAGGTGGAAATGTCCCATATTTAGGTTATGAGCTTTTCCTTAGCTGCAGGAAAGCATGCAGGCATATCCTGGCCACTGACTTCAACGCTTCTGTACAGAGTTTCTAGATGGGAAAAACTTTATAGGAGGCTTATGTTCTTTGTTTTTCTAAGCAAAATGCAAAGTTCTTCCCCATGTGAGGAGTCACACTGACTGAGTGTGAATCAGGGCTCTTGTGAGAAACAGCCTGCAGCAAATTTTTTCACCCCCAGAAGAGATGCAGCAGCAGGTTACTGTGAGCTGGCTGCTCTCAGGGTGACTGGAGGGCCATGCTGTGCAGACTGCACAGCTCTCACTGTCACCACTCAGCAGTTCTGGGTTGCGTCCCACATTCCATAGAGCAGGACAAGAACCACAATTGCAGACAGAGCCCTTGTCTGCTTACCTGGTTTTTGGGTTTTAAGCCTTAAGTAATTTTTACCTCCATATCTGTTGGTAAAAAAACCTCCTTTGTAAAATCAAAGTAGCTAAAAGGATTTACTCCAAAGTACCTACAGGTACTTTAGAGGTGTAAGTTTAGGAAGTATGTTTCTGGATGACCCTTTGATGACCCATCCTTCTGGCCGTCTCATAACCCTGCACAATGAGATGTTCCCAGCCTGAGGGATGTCCAAATTTCTCTTTATCAGCCGTGTGAAAGGCCTCATATAAAAAAGGGGAAAAAAAGGAATGTGCACAGACCTGAATTTCAACATTGCTCAAACTTTATGTGAAAACACAAGGAGCACCAGGATCTCATAGCACTTTCCCACCAGATTTTAGGGAGTGGCCTTCAGGGAAGCTCTTCCTTCAGACCTCTTTACTCCCTTGTCTATAGACAAGAGAGGCTGCCTTGCAGCTGAGTGGTCTCTTCACCTCCCCCCATTCTTATTGCCTGAAGTTCTCAGCAGGCTCCCACAAAGGTCACTCATACGTGTGTGGCTGGGCACCTTGGTACCCTTGCTCACCCTCCTTCGGGGGAACCTTAACTTGATTATTTCAACTCTACAGCTCTTGTTCCTTTTACTGGCCAAGGGTGCTGGGAGCTGGAGGAGTGTGGGCTAGAGACACTGGGAAATGGGGAAGGACAGAGATGAGACAACAGATGGAGGAGTGAGTTGCCACAGTTGTGGCTTCTCCACATGGTCCTGTGTGTCTGATGACATATCTTGCCTATGCCTAGAAAAGCTTCTTGGCTGAAAACTATATAGGAAGATCAAAAATACAGGGGAGCTTAGCTTTAAAATACTGCCAGGAGGAGAGGAAGAAGAGGTTGACTTACAGATCACTTGTGAAATTTTTGGTGGGTGGGAGTGAATTTACTTTCTAAGCTCAGAGATGCATGATATGGAAGTGAATATATTCCTTAGATGAAAAGGAATGTGAAGAACTTGGATTAAAAAAAAAGCAGCCTGATGGATGAGTGCTAGAGACCAGGGCAAAAGTCAAACAAGACATAAAAAAAGCCAGTAAGCTGGAGAAAATAACCTGATAGATCTTATGCTTGGAATGTGTCACAGGATGGAAATTGGGCCCTAAAATAGAAATGTGAGACCCTCCCAGTGTCATTTTCAGGACACTGCTGGGACAGGGCCTGAACATGAGCCCAGCTCTGCTGTACTGGGGTAGCTGTGCAGTGGAATTGCACAGATCCAGTGGGGAACGTCCCTGCAGGGAGGTGTCCATCCCTCTCTGAACCTGGGGGATGGCAGGAGTACTGTGGCTTTATGCCAGCCCCTCCTGTGCCACCATCTGCATTTCTCCTGCCACCAATTTTTTAGGAATTTTTTTCAGGAATTTTTTTCTTTTCAAAACCATATCTTTACAACCCAACCCTGCTCACTCATGAGACCCCTATCTGTGGGCTCTCTACCCTTGCTCTTCTTCATGCTGTGACCAATGCAGTTCCAACTTCAGCCTCAGTTTCTTCACTTCCTTCTTCTAAAGAGCTGAAATAATGCTTTGCTTCACCCTGCTTGTCCATAGACATCTCAGAAAAGATGTTTAAAGTGTCTCAGAGGCACTGTGTGATTGGGGAAGATACAAAATATTTCAGCAGCAGCATAAAAATTAATTTGTCAACTTCAATGGGAAGGGTAAGGCTATGCCTTGAAAAGTAATCCTGATGACATCTTTCTGCAATGGAATCAATGTAAATGAATGGGTTTAAAATTCAATATCCAGATTTTTTGGATTTAATCTAATATAGACTGTGAGAAGTCTGTAATTGTTCAGCAAACCCAGAATAGATTCTCCCTTCTGTATCTCTAACACTCATTTTAAACTCCAAACTGAAAAAAAAAACCTCTACCTTAAATTTGTGTTAATATATTATGGAAGTTATTAAGCCACTTTTAAATGACTACTCCCTTAAAAAAACCCAAACTGAACAGACCAACAAAATAAATAAATAACAAAAATCCCCCCAAACAAACCCAGACAAAAGAATTGTTCCAGCTGTTTCCTTTTGCCTTTCTCTTGGCTTCGACAAGGTGTCTCTCAGCTTCCACTCTGACTCATGGGTCCCCAGATTTCCATCCTGGTTTCCAGCATAAACGATTTCCATCTTTCCTTCCTTTCAGAGAACCTTGGTGATTAAGTTTCTTCTCAAACTGCTGGCAGGGCATCCAGCTTCACAGGCCTGGCACTTGCAGGAGTGCTGGAAAAAAACTTCAGAGCTGCATTGGTCCTGCAGATCACCTGTAACAAATGTGAGATCTATAGTACTGAAATATTGTGTTGTGTTTCACCCTACTGATGCTGTAGAAGGGGTGTCTGGGACGCACGGGGCAAGGGAGAACAGTGGTGGTTTGGGAGCCTATGAAGGGAACAGATTTCATGCTGTGTTTTCCAAACTTTCTAGCAAGGGAAAGGGAATACTTAGCAGTCTTGCAAGCCAAATTAGCAATTGACTTTAAAAATATTTCCATTAAAAAGAACCCACAACCCTTGAATGTTATCCTTACTTACATATGAGGGAGCTGAGCCATAAGGAGATGATGGGACTCCCTGGAGATAAGTAAGCACATTTTATAATGTGAGAGGGGATGGGGAGCAGGGGCGGGGGGGGGGGGGATGGATCAAAGGGTTAAAGTTGCCATTTCCCACATGGATGGTGCTGAGAATTGCATTGCAGCAAAGAGGCTCCAACGCTGCCTCAGACCATATCCTAGAAAATAGGAGAATAATTTCCTCATGAGCAGCCAGGCCATCTGACTGAGCAGAGAGAGCCATACCCAATGTAAGGCTTCAACAGACCGTTTGTGACTCCAACCCTAAGGGATGTTTTTGAAAAAGAGTCAGAAAGTCACCACTTTCACACATAGCATAGGATGTCCAAGCTGCTGTAGAGTTAAGGCCATTTCCTCTCACACAACATGACGTAACACTTCAATACTCTCACCTCTGTCATTATTTTATCTTTATTTGTAAAAGTTGTAAAAAATGCCTTTCAAAATTGGTCTGGTAAAACGGGGAGGTTTTTCCAATGCTGACCAGGTTTCTGTGTAGGAATAACACAGCAAGACATAGATAGATACATAGCAAAACAACCAAGCCAGGCAGCCAGGAAAGGCTGCCAACACAGCACTGACACCATGAAACTGTGCAGTGACATGAGCTCACTGCTGCTCACCACTGTTGTCCACACACTCTATCATAGAACTTCAGTATCACAACTCAGTAACCAGCCTCTTCATAGTGAAACACAAAAATTCAGGAAAATTTACAAAAGTTACACTTAAAATTTGAAACACTTTTACAAAGGGGGAATGACATGTCTGATACCAAAACTAGAAGCTGACAGCTTCGCCTATTGCTACATATTGATATTGACCACTTCCAGACTCCAAACTTTGCACCAGGCAAATCTGTTTCTAGAATAATGAAGAATGGAAGTTTAATGGCACCTACTGCTTTGCAAAAAAGGTGATGCGGGTCTTCAAGTAAAGCAAAAAGACCTGTAGTAGTGTTTAGAGCTACAGAGTGGTAAGAGAGTCAGGCCTGCATGCAGGCATGGCATTTTGTGGCAGAAGAGTGACTAGCACTCCTGGATTTGAGGACATCTTATGCATGTGCACTTAGATTATAAGATGCTACTACTGTGGGAGGAGGAAAACCACTTTGCTCATGTAGAAATCATAGGAGAAAGGCAGAGATCTCTCCTGTCAGAATAAAATCAGTTCAAAACTTCCTTTCTTAAAGAACTCTCCCCAGGGTCAGCAAAGTGAGCCAGATTTTTCCATGGTGTAGCTCAAATGATCTCTGCCCAGTTTACTCCAGAGACAGCTTTTGACTGTAATCCTTGGCTTGACTTCAGTCATACGTGGCTTTCTCGCTGTTTCTGGCAAAGAAGCCAAAATCTGGAGCACGTGTGCATGACTGACTGCAAATGGTTTCTGTCAGGCTGCTGCAACACTGTGTCTGCTATGCACAGCTCTAAAACAAAGCTGGGCAGGTAAACTCACCAGTGATCAAACTAGACATCCTGAAGGAGGAAAGGAGAGAAAACAGCTTGCAGAGGCTGAATGGCTTTCAGCTCCTGAACAATACTGACAATACAACATTAAGGCTGCTACAAGAAGTTCTCAGTCCCTGCCTTGAAAATAACTAAATTTAGTAAATTTATGCTTGTTGAACACATTTTCTTTTTTTGCAGCAGCCAGCCAGCCACTTCAAACAACCTGCAATACTATCTGAAAGGCAGCTTTTTAATGGGATTATTCATAAACTTTCAGACCCCTAAGCCAACCATCACATTTTCCTCACAGATTTTCCTATGGATCAGAAAATATGTTCTCAATATTTTACTGTAATGTCCTGGGTATAAAACAAGGTGGGAAAGTTATTGCATTTGTTACATTGAAGAACAGGATAAGAGGGGAGGGATACTGTGTCTCAGGTCCATGCAGATGTGGGGTGGAGGAAACCTTGGCTCCATCTACTCACCTTATCCCATGCCTGGCCTGGTACAAGTGGGCAAAAGCAGTAGGGTAAGAAAGGGTAGAAGCCCTGTCCAAGGCTCCCACAAATTTCTGCCCAGTCTCTCTGACCAACAGCTGCTTCCCAGGAGTTCAGAGGAGCCCTTGTAAAATCCTGTCTACTAAAACAAAACCCTTTGTCAGAGTACTTATATACTTTGCCTCACCAATTCCATAATAGTCCACAATCAGAAAATGTAGTTTATGTAGTAAGTCCTGCATCATCTAAGTTATTCATCATGTGACTAGAGAAAGCTCTTTGCTGTAAGGAGCTTTCTTTCCTTGGTCCTGGATATAGCACCAGCAGTTAAAACAGAGGTAAGGTTGCTTCACAGTGGTGCAGCACCTCTGCTGGAACACAGGAATAGGGCACTTGAGAGTTGTCTTCTCTCCCCCGTCACATCTTGTTTCTGAAACAAGCTCTGCAAGCTCAAGCTTGCTGTAGTGTGGGGGTACTGCTCAAAAACGTGACCTGATCCTCTGTAGGCTCATGTGAGCCAACAAAGAAGTGAGTGTTGCCTGCTGTGCTGGATCGTAGCCCTGTGTTCCTGAATTTATTTAGAACCATAGGTCATGAAATCACAGTTTTGCTTGATCCTCCTTCCAAAACACTGCCATGCTGAATTTACTAGACATGCTATGCTTGTCCTCAAAGGAGGGAGGCCCTTCCCAGAATTCAGCTTCCTGAAACATGTACTATACACATAAAGATGTAGAATGGTGTAACTTTTTGAGGGAATGAAGGGGAAAGCTTTGCTACCCACTTACAGTCATTAAAACAGCACTACCTACCATTTCTCTCTCTTTTTAAATGCTAATCCTCTCACTAAAAAAAAAACAACCCTGAAACTTTTTGTAATGTTATGGACTTCGAGCCTGTGGCACAAAGACCTGCTTCTGTGCACTGTTTTTAAACTTTCTGTTTTCATTGCAATGACAACTAAATGGGAAAAGTTATAGCAATGCAGCATAATCTACAGCAGTTCTATTGCTATGAAGCGTGACAGCTATGACCAAAGATAAGGCAAACAAAAGTGAACTAAGGGGGAATTTCTCCTCTGTTTCCTTTCCTCCACTTCTAAACCTTGGTGGGAAAAGACAATATATTACAAGAGACAGCACTGAGCACTACACCAAGCATACAAAACAGAGTAGACAGTTGGACAGATCACTGCAGAGGAATTTCTAAGCCAAATTTTACAAAAATGCACAATCCCTTTAAAAAATAATCAATATACAATCACAATGCAAAAGGACATAAAAGGGCTTTTTCTGAATTCCACATATTCCGGCCACTCTTCCCTCCCATCCCTCATAAGTCCCTTTTAGCAAACTCTGGGATGTCCAGTCCAACATCTGCACACAGTAAGTGAACGGAGGTCTAACACTGTTAATTTATGAGATCCTGGAGCTCCTCATCAGTCAGCTCATTGACTTCCATGATCTTTTTCAAGTGTTCCATGTACCGAGCATGGTCTTGCAAAAAGTGTGGCACCCTCATGTTCTCAGTCACAGCTAATCCTTTCAGGCGATCCACATCCTCATATGAAATCTGTAAGGGAGGACATGGGTCAGTTTAGCAGTACAATCCCATTGCTTCTCTGCTGCTGCTATAAATTCTCTCCTGTAAATGAGAAAATATTTCAGAGCAGAGGAATTTAAAATCTGGGAGAACCATTTGAAAACATGAGCAACTGTGTGCTTCAATGGAAAATGTAAAAGAAGTATAAATTTAGAAAATGCCTTCATATTTCCTGATTCTGCTTTTGATTCAATCAGTAAACAGACTTGTAGGAATGTGAATGAGAATCATCTACAGCAGCTGCAGGAATAGAGAGAGAAATGATAGAGCACATGTGAGTCCTGGAATGTCTTCTCAACAAGGTGGAAAGATTTACATGAGAATGGAAAAAACACTGTGCAAAAGACTAAGGAACTAGAAAGGAAGGGCAGGACAGGCATGGCACAGGAAACAGTTTGGGAAATGCATGGTGACAGCTGGCCTGAACTCTGCTGTTTCATTTTCACTAGTAAATGCGCTTATGCAAAGCTAAATTAAAATACATCTCTAGCAACTAACTACAATATGAACAATACCTAAGCATCCCAATTTTAGTCTTTTTGTTTTCCCCATTCAATAGCAGAGACTAGATTTGCCTCATGGCATCAGAGCCTTCTGAATTTTGGAGCTGAACTCTCATTTTGCAGCCAATACAGGACCCAATAGCTTTTTTTTCCTAAGGAAAATGGATATTTCTATCTTCATAGTCTTATAATTCTAAAAGCTAGGCCCTCTAATCACAGTAGTTCAAGATGCTGTGAATGATAGTCCAGAAAGGATGAATGCTTTGGCTGAGCACAAGCTGCCATGGAAAGACAAAGCAGTGTTGGGCAGTTGTCCAGTGTGATGAAATTTGTGTGGTTGTCTCTTTGTCTCCAAGCTGTGTGTTCTGGGCACCCTGCAGACAGCAGCATATGCACTGGCAAAGCCCACCAGCCTCGCTGTGCTTACTAACTGGCACGTCCTATTTCTTCACGGGAGGTCTGTGCCAGGTGGCTGAGTGGAGCCTGCTCCTTCCAGCCTTTTTGTCCCATGTTTCCTCTAAGGCAGCTGAGCCCTGCACAGTCTGCTTTCCCTGGAAGCAGCCTGCCCTCTTGGCACGTAATGGTTTCTACTCAGCAGCGATTAAAGGGCACATGAAGGATTCACCAATGTGCAAGGGGTATGGAAGAGCTTTCTGGAAAGACAGGACAGTGTAATCCAGATTGCTAAACCTGATCCATAAAGACAAGTGCATTTTTCAGCGATGATACTTGCAACAAAGTCCACAAAGAGAAGCAATTTGTATCTGAGTACACAAGTGTGCTTTTCTAGTTGCAAGGACAAGATGCACCCAATTAAGAAAATGAACAGACACCCGTGCCCAGGTTTATTCAAGTCATAAGATACTGCTGTTTGAAGATTGTGTGGCATTACACCTAATTAACTTACTTAGAAGTGGATAAAGAGGAGCTCTACAAAACCATACCATCTCTCAGTCTGGAGATACAGCACCACATGCAATTAAATTCTACCTCTTTTCCTGCCTAAAGAAAGAAAAAGGATCCTTCCTCCCTCATATTTATGTTCAGAGGTTTCTGTTACTGATGCAAACAAGAAACATGTATCTATAATCTGAGATATGGTTTGAATGGGATGCATTTCCCCAGTCCTTGCAATTGCTAAAAAAAATTACCACAGCTGACATCCTGAGGAGATCAAAAACATAATCCCATCCTGTGGTGAAAACAGGTTGTCTTCCTTACTGCATGTTAATACTCATTGCACTAGATAAAAAAGACTGAGGCTAAAACAGGCTCACTTATGCTCTCCGTAATGTGCTCAAGTGTTTCTTGGGAAACACAACAGTAGGTGATATTTTGCTGCTTTTACTTTTTCAAACTCTGGTAGTTATGCTATACTCAAGTGCACCCAATGTTTGCATTCTATTTCTCTTCAGCTATATTTGAATGCAATTATCACATGAATATTTTGCAGTGCTTCCTGTATTTGATTCTTTCCTGTGAAGTTTTAAAACTGCTCCTTTTAAGCAGCACTTTTTCTCAGGCTGCAATTGTTTACCTTAGCTACTTCTAGGTTGAACAGCTGCATGTATCCACACCACACTCTTCTACACTGTAAGTAATGTCAGAAGCAACAGGAAGGCAAAACCTGGAAAATGTGCCAGCCAAGCTTAATACTCCATTTGGAACAACCTGATCCTCCCATTTCACCCTAAAAAACCAAATAAATCCCCCATTTAAAGTGGTGATAAACCACTAGGCTAGATCCCAGTGCAAGTTTTATACTTCTCTCTTTCATGAGAAGATACGGAGATACTGGAGAGGGCCCAGTGAAGGGCCACTAAGATGATTAAGGCACTGGAGCACCTCTCCTGTGAGGAAAGGCTGCGAGAGCTGGAACTGTTTAGCCTGGAGGAAAGCAAACTCACAGGAATCGTCAGTGTGTATAAACATGGGAATGGGGCTCTTCCCACCAGCACACACTGGCAGGACAAGAAGCAGTGGGCACCAGTTAAAATGTGCAGAATTCCATCTGAACAAAACCCACTTTTGTACAATGGAAAAATACTGGCACAGGCCACCCAGAGGGGTTGTGGAGTCACCATTGGTGGAGATATTCAAAGCCCAACTGGACACGGTCCAGAGCAAACTGCTCTAGCTGACACTGCTTAAGCATGGAAGTTGGACTAGATGATGTTGAGAGATCTCTGCAGACCTCAACTAATCTGTGATGCTGAGAGCAGACATTGTTCTGATACACAAATTTACAGCTTGACAGCAGAAGTCTGAAGCTAAACTATTCAGAATACATTTTAAGATCCATTGATTTTAAAAGTTGTGAAGTCAAGCACTTATAAGTTACCATACTGCTAGAAATAAATTGCTTGTAGACCCTTTATATGGGTGCCATGCAACGTGGATCATAGAGGAATCTGTAATTTTATGAGGAATGACTTAGTGTGTTTTTCAAGTGGCCTGACAACCTGCAGACTCCCTGAAGAGAGACAGGCATAAAGCAGTAAAGGAATTGTGTGTTCAGTGGCTTAGCAGGCAGAAGCTGTGTGGAGTTAAGCAGGCTTAAAGCAAAAGGAAATTTCAGAGAGAAAGTTGCAGACTTATTTGACAGTGTGGTTTTATTTTTAAAGCTTCCTAACTTGGTTCAGTTTCCTAAATAGCTCTTGCTTATCAATAAGGATGTTTCTGATAGTAAAGAGAAAACTCAAATGTGGACCAAAACCCTCTGTCATAATATAACCCTTCCCTTTATCACTCACTGATCGCTAAGTAGGCAGAAATGTTGATATACCAGCTCTAAATTCAAGCTCAGGTCAATTTGACTCCCTGCTTATGTGAGTATGAATCCTGCTTATGAACTGTGAAAGCTTAGCAACCCAAGGATTTAGTTCAGGAAGTGTAACAAAATTTCTGCACTTCTTAGGATGATTTGAGAACAAACAAGCCATGACATTTAGAATGGACCTAAAATTCATTCACATTCTGTGAATGTAGAAATACCATTTTTCTAGGAAAAAACCCCAACAAACTAATTTTAGAAAAACACCTGCCATTAGTGAGAGAACTTAGGAATTAAATACCCTTTGTGGTGGAAGGGGGTGCATTAACGTCAAATGGTTCATTTTGTTTTCTGCTAGGACCACTGCCTTATCTAGTACCTGTCTTGTTTGGCCAAAGTAGTCTGTTGTACTGCAAGTCAGGTAGTACCCCATAAAGGAAGGAAAGTCTGAGAAATATGACTATAAAATCTTAATCTGTTAAGTGAAGAATGAGGACAAGCTGGTAGAATTTTTTAGGACCTCCAAATACTTGCAACTTGCACAGTGTAATTGAAGGTGCTGTACAGAGCAGAGAATTCTAGATCAAAGTAAAAGCACCATGACTCATAGCTCATTACAGGCAGGCTTGCTGAAATGATAAAATTGTACCCTTGGGAATAATGAGTTTAGTCACCTTTCCAAGGGCTGTCAGAAGATGGAAATCAATGGACTCCCTGTATCGCAGGATTCGGAGGATGCCATCCAAGTACACCTGGTCTTTATTGAAACAGCCTAAAAGGAATGGAGATACATTCTATCAGTGTTTGGTCAAGGCATGTTCTCAGAAGCCATTACGAGCAGAACAATTTTATTTTAAAAACCTAGATATTTATATCCCTGACTTTGAAAATCTTCTCAAAAACTGGCTAGAAGGCAAAAGTCACTAGCCAGAAAAATAAATCAAACATAAAAGATAGGGCTTGTGAATAACCACAGACAACATTACATCTGTAGAAAGCAGGTCAAACAGTGTGTCACGGGTTGCGGTGCAAAATGTAACCAAAAAAAAGTGTGTTATTCCATCACCATCTGTTGGAACTGGGGTGGGGGGTGGTGTAATCATCTGTCAATAGGCCAGCTGACAAGAAACCAGTGAGAGCAGTTTCTTTATCTCTTCCACAACCCATCCTCCCTCCAGGAAGAGATCTTCTGCTAATGGGCCACTGAGTCCACTGATAAAATTACATCATCCCATTGGGAAATGCTCCATCCAGGGGAAGGAGCTAAGCCTTTCTACCTGGATAGAAACCTGAGATTTGGGACACCAAAGCAGACTTTCCACCAAATTCCCAGAGGAACAGCTGCCTTTTTCACTGGATCTTCAGAGGAAGACCACAACCTTCTACGGGATCACTGCTCCAACCGAACTACATCTGCCACTCCAGGAGGACTGCAGCCACCATTCCAACTGGACTGCTACCAACACCCTGACTAACAGGGTGCCAGGTTGTATTCTGACTCTGTCAGTGGTTTTCTTTTTCATTTGTATTATTGCATGTATTTTGTTTTTCTTTTCATTTTTCCTTTTCCTCATAAATTGTATTTCTGACTTCGAATCTCTCACTGGTTTTGCTTTCAAACCAGAGCACTGTTGAGTATGATTTTTTCAAAGTTTTGCATTTGTGTTCCACTTTCACCAAAATAAAAAAAAAAAAAAAATCCTTTACTGATTCAGCTTGAAGGTCTCACTCATGAGCATTTTCAGCCTTTTTTACCATTGCAGAATTCTTGAGACCGCATTTCAGAAAGTGTGGAGACTGATTTCTCCCTTTTGCAAAGGTTTTACCCTGTGACATGATTAAGGAGCTCTGTGCATGTTCTGAAAACCTCCCTGAAGTACAAAACAAGAGAAGACAAATATGGAACTGACCTGGTTGTGAAGTGTCAGTCCACCCTCTCTTGGCCCTAACGCAGTAATCCCACCTAGTATTGGGGTCCTTGACAAATTTCCCCACGTCCTGGAAAAGCTGACTGAAGGACATTTGGCTGGCCTGGTACACTGTATAGTAGAGCAGGGCAGCTCTCCAAAGAAAAGGGTCTTTGCGGAACAGGACGCTGTGAATGCTCGCTAGCCCCTCTTCCGTAGGGTTGATTGGTTTTAACCCGTGTTTTCTACGTCCAGTACGGTTGCACCAAGGCTGGCTGTTGTTGTTAAAACCCCGAAAGTAATGAGTTCCTGAAAAAAAAAAAATAAAAGGGATGTGGCACTAAGAACAGGAGCATCTGATGATTAACAAAAAATTATAAAATATATAAGGAGATACCCATTTCAAAACTCTGAGCTGGTAGGACTGGGCACTGGGAAAAGTGATTACTTTAACCTTGTCTACAACAGAGAATTTTGTCAGAGATAAATGCACCACACAAATATTCACCTGCTGACTGCAAGTGAAATTCCTGAAAATGCTTAAGGAATGCAACTGTCAGGAGGACTTGACTTTCTAAATCTATGAAAAGGAATTTTTGGAAGTCTTACAAGCTGAATTGTCTCTGGCATAAACTAGGCATTGTAGGGAACAGCAGAAAGGAAAATTAAAGAAATGTTGCCTCCTGAAGGTGATTAAACAGCATTACTGCAGCCTTGGAAGATGCTACATCCCTTAAAATATAACAGTGGTTCTAGGCAATTGCAAGGTTTATTCTTCAGTTGCTATACAGGCAATAGCCGAGTTTATCCATTTTTTATGTACTTATTTGAAACAGAGCATTTGGTATTTGCACTGAAAAATTTGTAGAAATTTTCCACAGGGCTGAGCCAACCTTGTGTAATGCAAAACCACAGCAATTTTACACTAATTTAGGGATCACTGGGTAAATTCTTCATACCTAAAGCATGCCTACATTTGGAAGCAGTGCAGCGTGACAGGGGCAGGTTTGTAAAGTGACACGGCTGGAGCCGAGGTTGAACAGTGACACTAATTTTGTTTCTCCTTTTTTAACTCCAGAGTAGTTAAAAAAAAAAAAAAACAAGGTCTCACAAGCAAAACATTCCTGAGCAGTGGCAGCACAGAAGGTATGCCCTGGAGCAGAGCCTCTGGGCTAGCATCATCTGAAAGGATTACTTTTTGCCTGCTTCAAGATTCCTTTGGCATGGGAACCTCAGTGCTGTAAGTGGGACTAGCTTGTAGGCTTACTTCAAAAGCTTGCTCTGGATCTGACCTAAAATGCATGAACCCTAGGAATCCTTTTACTACATGCTGCAGTAATAAAACGCTTTTGCCTTCCCTTTAGTACATGTCCAGCACAGCTTCTCTGGATAGGGATGTTCCCTCTTTCTGAATGTGTCCAGTGCCTGGCCCATCACTGTGCCACAAGTAAGAATGCATGCAAGTACTCCCCTTTGCCTGCAGAAGGGATGTACTGCTCATACCAATTTCATGTCTCAGCATCCCCTCCAGCCAGTGCTCTCGCGCGGTGGAGACGTTGATGGTGAGAGTGGGGCGGCCGTTCACCACAGTCATGGAGGCGCGGGACAGCAGGTCCTCCGTGAGATGGACCACAATCTGAAGAGGAGAGAGTTCAGGTAGAACTGAAAGAGCTCTCTTCTCGCTCCTGTTCCTTCTTCCTCTTGCCCTTCCATTGTTTCATTTCTCTTTGATCTCTTGCCCTCCACAACTCTGTCTTTCAATCAGCAACCACCTGAGAGAGCCTCCTGAAATGAGTTTATCCTACTCACCTGTGCTACTGACAGACCCTCAGACTTTATGGGGTGAGTGAGGACGAAGATAAAACAACATGAGACTGAAAAATTTAGTATGGTAACACTGACTAGACTCAAAAGGGCAGGGAGCAATTGCATGCACAATTAATTAGAGAAAATTTCAGTTCTTGAACTGTATTGAATTATCTTAATATTACCGAGAACTGAAAAATACTAAATAAGAACATGTAAATTGACTAGGTATCTATATAATCAGCTGTCTGAAAGCATTTCAGTTGCAATTCTAAAGCCACTTGAATGAGAGGGGGAAGTACTGTGTACTTCTCCTCTTACATGATGCAGACTTGAAATATTGAAATACTGGTATTGTTTTGTTCTATACAGCAAAATAGTTCTTGCTTTCCTGTTCTCTCTTGGAAAACTGGTAACCAAAACAAAAACTGGCAGGGAAGGAAACTAATGAATTTTGCTATATTTTATTATTTGACTTCAAAAAGCCTTTTTAAACAAGTGACTGAGAGGGAAAAGTGAAACTTTGTTGAAGACTAAGCACCCTTCCCTCTTCATGTAAAACCCAAAGAAACAGTACCACTCCGAAGAGTACAAGGGAGACTACTTTAAAGAAAGATTACTTTTTTAGTATCCAAAAAAAGGGCCCAGGGATCAATGGCATTAATATAACACTTCCCTGTACTCAAAACTCACCATTCAGCTTCAAGTTCAACAGCAAACAGTCAGTTCCATAAAACTTGCATTTAAGAGGCAGGAAAAATAGATAAATCCCAAAGCATTTAGATTTAAAGGACAAGTGCCACTTAGCTTTATTAACACCTCTTCAGCTGGAGAGAGTATTTTCATATTTTAGACCATCCTAAGCATGATGAATTAACCCTATTTTCACCAAAAAAGTGAAGCATTTAATTAAGAAGGACATGGGTTGCTGGATAAGGATGTAGGACCCAGCTGCCATGAAGTATAACCAAGCCAAAAATGAAGAGGGAGATAAAAGCATAGGAAAAGACAAAACATAGAAACTTTTTCTGCTTGCTTAAAACTGTAGTTTATTAATCCCACTCTTAGAAACACAGGTAAAGTCTGATTATCAGTGTCAGATCATAGTCTCACAAAAATGTGTTATGACCTTAGCAGTTTCTCCTAACAATATTATGTTTACCAATTAAACTTAGTTTATGGGAAATTATTTTTTGTCTCATGATTCCAGACTTCTCTTGCTCACTGCCAGTGATGTCATCCAAGTCTTTGACTCTGTCATCTGGTGATTTCATTTGGATTAATCCCTTTTTTATGCATTCAATTTCATCTGACTTTTCCAAGAAATTTCATGTAACTTCATCAAACTGGTCACTAAAATTCTGAATATAGAAAATTTTTCACAGGGTTCAAAAAAATTAGTTGGTTAAAGCCAGGAAAAAACCAGCACTCAAACCAACTCAACAAGCTCTTTCAGACATTTTTATTCACTTAGGTCACTTTCATTTGTGTTGCTTCTTATAAATCACTCTCTTGGGCTGCTGCTTATTTTTCTTGGCCTTTTCTTAACTCTTTCCTTTGGTGTAAATAATTTGATACAGGAGAACAGATGGCAGAACTGATGAATAAATGGAAATGTGCTGATCTCCAAGTAGATGAAAAAAGGAGGGAAGGAAGGGTGTTGTTCTTGGGTACTCCCAAAAGAAGAGAATTTAGGAACAAGCATATATGAATCAGGAAACGGGCTCAGAGAGATGACTGAAGCGTTCACAATGAATTTGTGTTGTTTCAATTGTTCAAACATTAGACTGGTCTTAGCCATGAGAAAAGTATGATGTAAGGAATATTCTTGTGATTATGGAGGAAAGGTCTCCCAGAGGGTCTCTTGGGTCCATCCATGTGTAATGCCTAATGTCTACATAAGTGTTTCTTTCCTGATCCAGTGCAGGACTTACCTCACCCAGACAGCCTTCCTTCACCATGTACTTCCTGACGTGATTCCAGATGCGACTTTTGGTCAGCAAGCTGCCTCCAGTGGCCTGTTCAAATTTTTCATAGCTTCCATATTTCTGCAATGTCCGCTTCATAATATTAATGGACTATAAAATGAAAAAGCATAGCAAATATCAGTGCAGTAAGAGCCCCACGTCAGACTGACACTTACATTCTTTCTCTCCTTCTCAATCTCTCTTTTTTTCTTAGTTTATAATTCTTCTTTTCTTAACTCACTGGCAGTCACTAACAGGCTGTACTCATTTAACACATGCTGACACGCTCTGCAATGAATTTATACCGTCTTCAGATGTACATTAATGCCAAAGTACTGAAAAAATATTCTGATCAACTCATCTTAGATCCACATACACCAGCGTGATGATTAGATGATTATCAGTCTAGTGAAATAATACCATTTTCTCTTTAATTTTGGCAATGCTGTAAAACTGCCTTGTTAAACAGACATAACAGGTCTCCAGGACATTTACAGTTTGACAGCATGTTTCTTTTTATGTTTTTCCAAAGAATTCAAAAAAGATCAACAATTACTGTCATCTCACTTCATTTCTTGGCATTTTCTAATTTAGGAACACTGATCCATGATTAAGTAGATGTGTAACTGTAATTTTAACAATAATACTTCTACCAAAAATGTCTCCTTACAATTAAATCCCTTGTGCCATGGGTGTCTGTATGAGAAAGGAGAGAGAGCAGGAACTTTTATTTACAGAACTTTCATTTAAACTTTTCATTTAAACTGCAGTACTTCTTTATAAGCCCCCAAAATGAAGGCCTATTTCATGAGATAAATAGAGTGGCATCAAAAATTCTCCTATGAATTGCTGCCAGAAGAAGTCCCTTGTAGGTGCAAAGTTTAACACAATGTCCACAACCACAATCTGAACTATGCATATTGAAGATTTTATTGGTGGGGTGTGACATGCTTATCCCCAGTTATCTGCTTTCCAGCATGTTATTTCACACCCTTAGAAGAAAATGTGGTGTGGAATAACTTCTTTTCCAGCAATAGTCCAGCTTTTCGTCATAGACTTGATAACAGAAGCTCCTGGCACTACCTTAAAAAAATTAATGCTCTTGCTAAGAAAATGCCACTAACAATAAAAGGTGAAAATCCTGCAGACTGAATCTCTTTTTACAATATACCCTTCATGAACATGTTTATCTCCAGCTATGTAATTCTGATATTGGCAGACTGATTTTCCACAAAAATTGGATTAATTTTTTATCTCTCACAGCTACCAGCAATCCTTCTGTAATGCTTTTCAAGCTGAAACTAAGCAACCCTGAGTAATTGCTACTGAAACCCATAAATGAGAGCCAGACATATTCTTAAAGTCTAATAGCTTTTTGATGAGGAAAATGCCACTTACCTGAATGTCAAAGAAATTTTGCACCTGATGTTCAGTATTTCTTTGTCTTGCATATTTTTCCAAACAATATTTTCCTTTTTTTTTAATTACTTATGAATTTTAACTTCTAAAAACATTGTCTTCTTTATAATTTTTTCGGTGTCTGCACATGCTGAGGCATTTGCCTGTCTTATACAAAATCCTTGGTTAAAGAAGCAACCTAAATATTCTTACCCTTTTCTCAGGAGGTTTATTCTCAGCCAGCAGCCTGAACAATTCATGATAACAGTTCTTCAGTCTCCTTTGCCAGCTACCAGATCCTTAAGATATTTATATCACCTACTAGTTGTTTGGTATATCAGGTTTCTATGAACAGTTAATTAACTTTATTTGTTCATTCTGGAAGAAGTAATCTCTCAATCAATCTTCTAGCATGAAATTTGTCTTCACAACTTGTTGATATTAAGTTTCAATTAAATCTGTAAGACTAAACACTAAGTACCCATTTAAATTCTAGGATGCCTAAGTTCATTGGAAATGAAGTCCCAGAGGACTCTCTGACCTTAGCTGGAGTGCAGGTATTTTCTAAAACCACCTCATCACAACAAACAGTGAATAAGCAATCAACACATCAAACCTCCTGCTGGGCTGTCTGTAGCAGCAAACTCTCTAGGGCTGAGACCTACATGCTACAGGAGGTAGCATGATTTTGGAAGTCAGGAGACCCAAGTTCTAGCTCTTGCTGCCTGCCTGCAGGCACCTTCTTGGGATGTTGAAGACTTTCCTAAATGCTGTGAGGCACTTGAATCAACAGCACAATACAAACAGCAGGTTTCCAGACATAGGCCCTCCTGAAGAAATGCAGACCCACTCCAACCTCTCCTACCTCAACCTGATAGAGTTCACAGCTTCAAGGGGAAACTTCTGTATGTGCCAAATTAGGTAACCCACATCCTGGCATTCCATCCACATCCAGATAGGTGTTGAAAGTTTTAACTCCTGCATACTGAGAAAGTCATTAAGCTTAAGCCTCCTCATTGCTGAACAGATATTCAGAAATTACTAAGAAGGGTGCTCATCCCTATCACCTTCTGTCTTGACTCTGTTTCAAGTGAAACAGAAAAAAGTCCTGAAAACTCTTTCCAAGCAGGCATGTGTGGTTCTTGAAGCACTGAAACAACAGGGAGAGCTATTGCACACAAATCTCTGGGGAGTGGCAGATGGCCCAGACACTGAGATAAGCCCCATCCCCAGTGATGTTCCTGGTTTGGACACTTCTTACCACAGCCACTCCCGTTGGGGAAATGTTTGGTTTCCAGTCACTGACTACAACACCAAGACCTTAATTTGGGATTCTGCACCTGCCTCCAAGGTAAGATGACTCAGTCAGGTGTTGCAAGAAAACTCAGCATGCCAGCTGCAGCATCCAACTGTGAGCTTATTTTCCAGCCTCCGGGCCAGCAGAACACTGGTGCTGCTGCAGTTCCTAAGCCAAACTGTAAACTCTTCAGCAACAATTAAATAAATGGAAGAAAAGAACTATGTGGCTGTAACACGTTACTGGTTAGGAGTAATAATTCCTGTTCTTTTCAGTATTACTAAAATGTCCGCTTAGTCCTCGGATACTACCAAAGAGTGCCAAAAGAAGCAGCAATCCCAAGACAAGCCCCCTTGCACAGCAAACTCTACTGAAGCTCAAGAAAGCAATGACACAGAAGCACTAACAAGAGCAAGGCAAAGCTGTTTAATTGACTGGTTTAGGTTATGGTGGTGTTGGCTTTTTAAAACAAATTATTTACAGCCAAGTAGGTCTCTGAATCCCAAGCCACCCATGTTCAGCAACACAGTTCAGTGGTTGAGTTATTGTAGAAATATATTCTGATAAGACTTATGAGTAGTGTGAGGAAAGCAAGTCAGAGAAGGGGCTCCGTGATCTAGGAGTCAGCCCATCTATTTGAGTCAGCTCATCCTACATTCAGAAGCAGGTCTGCTGCAAAGGGGTTGCAGTCTCTGTTCAGACTTTTAAGACAGGCAAGGTAGACACACACCAATGCTTTTCCTCCTGCATAACTTATCTGCTGGGGGAAAAAAGCTTCCAAGGTGCTTCATTAGCTAACAATACCAGGCTGAGCTTGTTAGTCTAATCAACAGCCATAAAATGGTGTCTGTTTGAATCAAGAGGAATAGAGGGAGGAAGGAAAGTGTAGATTTTTGCAGCTAGTCCACTCAGGCTGTAGTATTTTGGGTTTTATTCAGTGTTTATAGAGACTTTTCTTTTGCATGCTTGTTCTTAGTGGTATAAAGGTCATATTTAAGTAATTTAGAGCTGGTAGAAATATATTTAATTAAAAACTTCTAAATTACTTTGTAAAGAATTCAAAGTTTATACTCACTGGGTTTTTATATGAGACAGTGTTTTGAAGTAAAACTATCTTCCTACTGTGGTATCATCAGGAATGATCTATTAGCCTGTTCTAGGGGAAGAGAGATGTTTGTGTCAGACCCTGAGAACCTGTGCCACTTGGATGACCAGATACGCTTTGTGTTATGTATTAGCACACCTTACCCATAAATCTTAGTTAACAAGAGAATTTGTTACTAGTGGAGAAGGAAGAGTTTTACAATTAAGTGTTTTTTACAGACAGTAAGATTCATGTTCTTGAATCTTCCACATGCCTAAGCTGCAACATCACTTGGACATAGCAAAGGATTACTCAGTGTTGAATGCCATGCTGTTTAGCCTTCCAGCTCCACCTAATTTTTTTCCCAGCATCTGATAAATCTGCAAATTGTAGGCTACTTTTATTATTGCCTTAAAAGGTGTCACACAAACTCATGCAATGTGGTGTAACTGGTTTATTTATGAACTCAAAATTCCTATACTCTTACAAGTACAAGGGAAGAGGATGTATAATTCTTTCATAGGGGGATCACTCATTTTACAAAATGGTTGGGTTTTTTTATTTTTTTTTTCTTTTAATGTATATAGAAATAAAATTCTTGCTGCCTTGTACACTTCAAAGAAACAGGTTAGCTAAAAGTGCAACTTGCTGATTTTGGTCCAGCAAATTGCAACTGTTAAGTTCATCTGTTCTGCAAACACTGGGTACAATTATTTCTAAGCAAATATTGCCACCTCTAGCATGTGAGCAAAAACAACAAACACTTTGAGTGCTAAGAAATTTCACAGTGAGGGATAAGAAGTTTGAGCCAGAAAACTTTTAGAGCACAGAGCTGCTGCAGTGGCCTTGAAACACAGTGGTAAGAGAATTAACTTCTATAATATCAGATATGTTAAACATAGTGAAGAGTGCAAGTGTGCATGCTATTTTCTCTTCTCCAGTTTACTTCCCTGAAGGCACCACATTGTGTGACTCATGAAAGAAACCTTATTATGAAGAAAATATCATAAAGTAGGAAGAGAGAAAAAAAACAGAACACACTATGAGAAGAAAGATACTAAAATTAGCATTTTTCAAATGCATTAATAACTCAAAAATGTTTTCTCTATGTCTGTGAAAAGTCAATCAATAAAAGTGTTGGGCCATGCCCAAGGTTTAAAAACTTTGATTTGAGTAGAGGCATAGGGTGAAGTGGGTGCTCACAAGTCTGTGTGGTCCCCACTGAAGCATTGCTGCATTAATGGTTTGCAAATCTTCAGTGCTCTTTGTCTTAAATTTAAAAAAGCAAATTTTAAAAATTCTAAAATTAAATTAAAAAAATAAATAAATGGGGCAGAATGGGATTTGTCTTCCAGACATAGTTCAGTAATGCTACATTTACCAATTCCATAGACATGCACAAATGCAGAAAGGGCAATAAGAAAACACAATCTTTTTAATGTCCTAGCAGGCTGTGCACTGCTGTGAGTAAAAAGATTTTTGACAGGGCTGAAAAATTCTCTAAAATTCTGAAATGTCAGGTTTTGAGCTTATTTCACTTCAGTATCCTAAAAGCCCCCTATAAAAATGGTGGGTTCAGTCAGTAAGAGGTGGGTTTACAGCTTTTTACTCATAAAAGAGCAAGCAAGTGTAAGTTGCCATGAGCACCTTTTGTAGAAAAAAATAAGAATAACTCTGTTCACAGTTACCAAGGCTTTCTAAAATAAGTGGAGCAATACACAATATGCTTCGAAAAAACCACCAACAAAACTGAGCTGAACCTTCTTTTAGCAAAAAGGATGACTATACACAGTTGTGTTTTTACTGCAGACCCAGCTCTTGATACTATGAGTTCTTTTTTTGCAACTGAAGTCATCCTTTCTGAACTTAACTTCCTGTAAGATACCTACGTGTTTCTTCTGACAAGTAAAATCTGCGTGGAAAAAAAAAAAGCAATGAGGAAAAGCAAGTGCTTCTACAATACTTGCTGATTAAAATTTTGATTAATGTTGCTTTTTCTGGATAGTAAATTTGCATGAAATTAAATTCAAATTTGTGTGGAGATGAAAATTTCTAAAGCTAGTTGTAGATAAAAGAGAGAGAGTGACACCTGCTGGGCTTGGAGCTATGTAAAAGCTGCTGGTTTGGGCATTTTTTAGTCCAATGTACTTTTGTTTGGTATTTTTAGGAGCTGAGCTTTGAATACATGCTTTTCTAGTGACTCAAACTAAGTCTTGAGAAATAATTTACATCTTCCTTGTTAATTGTCAGAAATGCCATACTTTGTGAATATTAAATCCTTTATTGCCTTTTATAAAGTTGTTACAGCGCCTTTATTTTCCCATAGTTTTTAAGGACACGGAAAAAGGTAAAGTTACAAATCAGAATAATACTGAGGAATCATTCCTTATTAAAATATTCAATATTTAGGCTTAGGGGTTTTTGTTAAAAGAAGGGTAAAACAAAGACAGGCTTGCTCCAGAAAATCATGCATAAAAGGACATTTAAGGCTCTGATAGCCCACACCAAAAGGGATAATTTCTATTAAATTTGGTTTGTCAAATTAGAAGTTGTTGATTTGCTGTCATCTATGTTGCTAATATTGCTAAAAATATTAAAGGAAAACCTGGTATTAAAAGGCTCTAGTCAAGGAGCAGTTTTATTTGGGGTCATTACAATTTAGTTTGTTGTTTGGAAGTATGGAAGAAGATGGTAAGAATAGAACAAGTGTTCCCTTTTCTCATAAAGGAAATAAATTTTTAATGTAAACCCAGAAACTGAGTTGTTAAAATATACAGATATTTTCAATGTGAAAATGGAGACTATCAATACAATGATGTAATGGGTAATAACACTTTTCTGTGTTCTTGGATTTAGAAAAAGAAAAATCAAATCAATCTGTTCATTAGTCAGGGATCAGTTCTTACAATCCCTAGTCCTTTTAATTCACTTATCTTTTCCAGCAGGAATTTTAGTTTTAAGTGAAATACTATATAACAAAGAAGTGAAATTCATGGAATGGCAGGATGTCTTCCCAAGTTAAGTATCACTTGAAAACATGAGAGTCTCTGTTTAGAAAAGCTTGTCAGACTTAAATAAGATCTAAATCATTGTAACATAAAAAATTTTCTAAACCCTTTAAAAATAGCAAAAGTGGGAAGAATACTGCTTCTGCTGCTGTACAGATAAGCACAGGGTTTTGTCACTTAGGTCAAAGTTGAAAGCAAAGCTTTTGTTGTCTAGTTATTTTTGTAGCTTGGGTAGGAAGCCAAGGCAGTTACACAGAATGTCTGCAGCTATGCTACCAGTGTGGCTGCATGTTATGAAAAATCAAAATTGTCTTCTTAAAATTTACCTCTCCCTGGAATAGAATTCGACTGCTGCTAGCTTGAGCCTAATGCATATTCAAATACCCTTTCAAAGTTGATTAAAACAAGGAACATCAACATATGCTTATCCAATAACGATGACCTCAAATAATTGCAATAGAGAAGATTTCGCTGTGTCACCAGGAGGATTGGCAGGATTTCTATGCTGCCTTATTCCTCTGCCTGTTTAGACATTGTATTTTTCCTGCACTGGACCCTGCTTCATTGCCTAAAAAACTTTCTTGCTTTAAATTATGTTTCATGTAAACCCATTTAGAAGGAACTGTGCCTTTATCTTTTAAAATCCTGTAAATTTTAGAAAGGTTTTACTTTTTTTTTTAATAGAGAAGATTTTATTTCAGTTCTACTAGTGCATTCTCATCTTTGATGCATTTTTCAAAGAGCAGGAGAGAATAAGGAGAAATTACTTGCTACAAACAAAGCCAAATACCACGTAGGTGTAGGAAGAAATAATCACTGGAAATGGAGGGGGATAAAAGAAACTATACCTGCTTAAGAAATCTGTCAGATGCATGGCTGTGCTTAGCTAACACATTTGGCAGAGCAGGGTTTTCATACTCAAATTGAGGATTGTACGTGAAATCTGAGTCGAAAAATTTAACCTTCTCTTTCTCCACGTTGGACGGCTTGATCGCAGTCAGCAAACAGAGCTTTTGGCCAGCGGCGTCGCCTTCCCTCCCGGGGCTTTTTGAGGACTGGGGCTGCTTCGGCTTTGCGAGGCTGGAGTGCTTTTTAGTCCTGCCTCTGGGCAGCGGCGCGGCGCTCCCCGCGGCGGCGGGGCCGGCCCCGAGGAGCGGCGGCTGGCGGGGCCCGCAGCGCCACCCGCCCGGCAG